>OZ020181.1:37375844-37975844 GCA_963971135.1 Stenus bimaculatus
CCAATACGTTTGCCATGTGACATTTGCATATAACACCTCAAAGCAAGAAACCACAAAGGCTTCCCCATTCATGTTAGTATATGGAAGAGAAGCCATTTTACCGACGGAGGCAAACCTACTTCAAGACACCAAAACATCAACAATTCGGGAAATTAGGGAAAGAGCTTTAGCAGCAAGGGCCGTAGCGGTAGAAAATATAACGAATAAACAGAAGGAGGATAAGGAACGCTACGACACAAAACACAAATACCAAACATATGAGCAAGGAGATATAGTCAAAGTTTTTACACCCGTAAGAAAGGTAGGACGAAGTGAAAAACTCCTATTGAGATGGTTTGGACCATACACTATAAGGAGGAAAATAAACGAAGTAAACTACGAAGTTGAAATGGGACCCCGTAAAACAGACGTTGTTCACGTTAATAGAATACTGCCATACAACGAGTCATGGGAAGAACCCGCATGCCCAAATGAAGCCGAACAATGATATTCATTATCAGAAAAATGTACATAGTTTATATAGTAGTAATTTTAATTTTTTTTAGATGAACGGAATCACGGTCGCTTATTGGATAATTTTTGTAACTTCTACCAGCCAATGTCACGTCCAAATTACCTCAGGAATAATTTGGAAACCTTTGCCGGAAGTAGTAATATACGAGTCCAGTATTCCAATAATTTATAAGGCAGAATGGAGAGTACCAGCAGCAGGGTACTCATACGAGAAAGACAAGAGGTGTCGAGAGAAAACGTCGATGGAATGTCAAATGTCGGAAAAACTGAACGAGCTAGGAATTGCGTTCGATTCAGAATTGGAGTCAATCCAAAAATCATGGAGTGCTATAAGGTCGGACGTGAGTACACATCCAAACCGGTCAAGGAGGGCACTAGAGTTCATCGGGGAAGCAGCGTCTTGGTGCTGCGGGGTTGCTACACAACATCAACTAGATAAACTCATAGAGAATGGGGAAGATACTGAAAAAACCATCCGAAGTTTAAAAATGGGTCTCCAACTGGAACTTAGAACATTGGGCGAAACTTCTCAGGTATTCCAATCATATCAGAAGACGATGGAAAACAATCTGAGAATAATTGAAGCAAGAATAAAAGCGGTGGAAGAAGTAGATAAAAAAGTTAGGACATCAGAAATGGACATAGAAAACACTACACATCGGGCCTTATACCAATCTTTTTTGACCGTACGTAGGTTACTAACACTAAGCCACGCCCTAAAAACCAACGACATCATAAATACCTGCAAGAACCATTTTTTACCAGTCCTCATGGTTCCACAAGAAACATTACACCAGGACTTACGGAGGCTTGAACAAAAAATAACAAGTCAGAACTATAAACTCGCAATCCCACTGCAGGACATTTCGAGATATTACCAACTACCCCTCAGCGATTGTTCTATAGACGACAATATACATATCAGCGTGAGAATACCCATAAAACAGAAAGACGTCATTTGGAAAATCCACCATCTAATAACAACTCCCTTCAAATGGGAAAATCAGACGTGCATCATAAATCATAACAGTATGTTTATGGCGATCGGAACACACACCCGAAAAAATCAGCAACAGGAAATACGGTCAATCCTGGGACCCGATCTTCATCAATGTAAGCCGTTCCAAAACAAATTATGCTATCTACCAAAATTCTCGTCAGACCCTCTCCAAGGACAACAATGTGGAAAAATGCTATACAAAGGAGCAACGGTCCAGGAAATTGGACACTACTGCCCCATCCAATGCCACGCTGGTCACAGGATGCTAATAACAGAAACACTCCCAGATACATATGTAATCACACATCCGGAGAACAACATGACAATAAACTGCGATGGCCACTCAGAGAAGATCCCAGAGGCACTAATAAACCACCCAGGAGCGATGCAAGTAAACCTCCCGTGTTCATGCAGCCTGGAAACCAAGACAGACATTATCATTCCGAGAAGATTCCCATGCAAAGAGGATTCAGGAACCGTTACAATCCACCACCTACTACCAGCCGTATGGTCAAAATTACAATCGTTTGTCATGGAACCATCTCCATGGGCCCGCCCAACATACACGAAACTAGAGGAATGCCTGAACCAAAATTGGACGTTAGAAGTACCACATATAAACATCACAACCAAACCAGCCGATCCACTAATGATAACAGAATTAGAGGGAAGAATAGAATACAATTCAAACAAAAATTTTCACGGAGATTTACTAATGGTGGGATGGAATTTAGTATTGACCGCGGCGGTAATGGCGATTCTACTAAGAAAAACCCCATTTGCGCTACTAGCAACCCCAACAGTAACTCATGCATATGATGGGCATGTGAACACAATCATCATAGGATGGACCACAATAATTGCAGTAATACTTATCATAGTAGGAAGCTACGTCTTCCTAATAATAAAGAAGAGATGCTTCAGAAGAAAAACAACGGAAAATGTAGAGTGTGCTACGGAACAAATAGAACTCCAACCGACGAAGAAATGCCTAAAAGCAGAAATACTGGAAAATAATGAAAGAATTGGAATTGTCGCACTGAATAGGTTAAGCTTTCAGCTGGTAGAAGACGAGGATAATAAGTGATTTTATTGTAAACCTCTTTGAAATTATACACAGTTTTGCTCTGGGGCGAGCAAACATAGGAGGGGGGTCATGTCACGAAAGATAATTTTTGGTGAAAAATAATTATTATTATTTATTAAATTTAATCGATTTAAGTTGTTTTATATTTGCTTATGTTTATTTCCGAAACACTCGCAAATAGTAAACACACACCGTCGCGTAATAAATCGCGAATCATAATAATACGTGACCCCTAATGCTGACCAACAAAAAACATTGCAATTATTGTGTATAATTTTAAGAGCACGCGACCGTGACTCGGACATGTTTAAGGACAATTAGTAGATTAAATACCGGGGGCTAAGAGGGGAATAGGCAGTCGATGATCGAAGACCACCATCCACTCTTACCCCTAGTGAAGAGACAACCTAGCCATAAGTAATATAAGGTAATTATGTAAATATTTTAAAGACTTTAATTGCTCTAGTTATTAAGTGTATTTATAACTTTTATATAATATTAATTGTGTCATTGCTGTAATAAAATACTTTTACGATGGTAACGACGTTTCAATAATTTTGCCGAATCAGCCGCACATTTTCCCCCGCATCCAAGACGTAACAATAATAACGACAATAACAAAGCTCAAAAAATTACAAAAATTTTAATATTCCTTGGGTCGTCCATATTCATGAATTCTTTTTTTAGACTTTATAGTGACTTGTTTAGTTATGATAAATTCAGCACCGGTTCACTAAAAGGTGTTCGGCTTATAACGTGCACTAGTTTGGCGGAGTTGCACTAGAGGTGCCCTCGATGATAAACTGGGGCAATGCAAGTGCGCACCGAGTGCAGTTAAGCCGAAAACGCTATATGTTTTCTATTGTTATACATAGGGCGCGTTCAACCGCACTAGCGCTTTTCTAATAGCGTTTTCGGCTTACTTGCACTGGGCTGCACTGCGTTGCACTGAGTGCGTTTCGGGTGTTCGGCTTATGGCGTTTTTTGCTTCAACAGTGCAAGTGCGCACCGAGTGCAACCTGTGACGTCATGCACTTTTACGGATTGCCGAGGAATTCACTCGAAGCCGAAAACGAAAGCTCCACTCAGTGCAAGTTTTAGTAAGGACCCCTAACAATAGAATTGCTAACTTTACGTAACCTAACCTAAATTCTTTAAACAACAATAGCCAAATGACATATTTGATCCGCCAAATTTGCACTGGAACTGATGCACCGGCTAGCCGAGTCGGTGCCGATAAAGTTGCACTCGGTGCGCACTGAGTTCAGTTTTGGTGTAAGCAGAAAACAGCAACACTGAAAAAGTTCGCACCAAAGAAGCAAGCGGAAAACGACGCACGGACTCATAGCGTTTTCGGGTTAACTGCACTCGGTGCGCACTTGCATTGCCCCAGTTTATCATCCAGGGCACCTCTAGTGCAACTCCACCAAGTCAGTGCACGTCATAAGCCGAACATGTTTTTACGTGCCAGTGCTGAGTTTATCATAACCTAACCTGTGACAAAGTCTAAAAAAACGAATTCACGAATATGGACGGCTCAAGGAACTGTTACTCATCAAATTCAAGAACTATATCCATGAAACTTTTAATTTTTGGGACTTTTTTTTTATTTTCTCAGCGTAAATAAAAATTTTATCGTTATCTGATGAAGATGATAACAAAATATCTGCAACATTTCGTTCGAATAAACAAAGGCGTAGTAACATTCAATCCTCCTGTTAATGAAGATGCTGCGGATGTTCAGGTGAACTTGATCGAGAATTGTAGTACGAATTTTCAGATAAACAGTGTTGAAGAAAACATGTTTAACATTAGAGACGACCTAGATCTCCCGACAAAAAGAAGACTCGAAAAGATCCTTCTATCCTACAAGCCGAACAAGACAAAGACGAGCGACGTGAGTATGAAAATAATCCTGAACAATGATGAACCAAAATATTCGAGACCAACAAGATTGCCTTGGGTAGAAAGAAAAATCGTTGATGACCAAGTGAAACAGTGGTTAGAAGAGCAGATAATAGAACCCTGTTCGTCACCGTTTGCCAGCCAGGTAGTTGTCGCCAGAAAAAAAGATGGTTCTCCAAGAATATGCATCGATTATCGTCAAATAAATAGAGTTATTATAAAAGATAGGTATCCTTTGCCACTCATAGAGGATCAGCTGGATCGTTTACAGAATGCAAGGGTATTCACGACGATGGATTTGAAAAATGGATTCTTCCATGTTGGCTTAGACGAAGAGAGTAAGCAGTACACATCATTTGTGACACACAACGGTCAATTCCAATTTCGCAGAGTCCCATTTGGATTGTGTAATTCACCAGCAGTATTCCAGCGCTACATCAATACTGTTTTCCGTAAACTCACGCAAGAAGAGGTTGTTTTACCTTATATGGATGACCTGATTATACCCGCATCTAACGACGAAGAAGCCATCAGTAAACTTGAGCGAGTATTAGAAACTTCACGAGACTATGGGTTGGAAATCAACATAAAGAAGTGCCAATTTTTACAACGACGAGTGGAATTTTTGGGCCATGTTATTGAAGGTGGCAATTTATTTCCATCAGCTGAAAAGACTAGAGCAGTAATGAATTTTCCCGAACCACAAAACTTTAAACAGGTCCAGAGCTTCCTTGGTCTAACGGGGTACTTCCGCAAGTTTATTGATTGCGAAACCATTGACGCAGCTGTTGAAGAAGGATTCGCTATTCAAGTTTGAGAATGAAGAAAGGCACGCTTTTAACGAATTGAAAGGTATACTTTCGCAAAAGCCAGTTTTACAAATTTATAGACCTGGTGCTTATACAGAACTACATACAGACGCATCCAAAGATGGTTATGGGGCAATACTTTTGCAAAAGAGTAGCGAAGAAGATAGTTTGCATCCAGTATACTACATGAGTAAGACGACGAGTGACGCCGAGAAAAAATACATTAGCTACGAACTCGAGATCCTAGCAGTAATAGAAGCTCTAAAGAAATTCCGTATTTATTTATTGGGGCAGAAATTTAAAATAATTACCGATTGTGACGCTTTCAAGAAGACGATAGATAAGAAAGATTTAACAGCAAGAGTAGCCAGATGGGTCCTACTCCTTGAAGAGTTCGATTATACGGTCGAGCACCGTTCCGGAACCAAGATGGTACATGTAGATGCTCTTAGCCGTTACCCTGTATTGGAGTTAACTGATAATTTGTTGACGAGTCTTAAAAATTGTCAAGGAAATGATCTGAGAATAAAGGCGATTATGGAAGTTCTAAAAGATCGTGTGTTAGAAGATTATTTTGTTCAAGGTGGTGTCCTGTATCAAAGAAGTAACGGGAGAGATCGGCTTTTTGTGCCTGAGAGCATGGAACAAGAAATAATTAGAATTTCTCATGAAAATGGACACTTTGGTTCCAAGAAGACCATGGATTTGATCGAACAAGACTATTTTCTATCAAATATGCAGGAGAAGGTGGAAAAATGTATACGATCATGTGTTCCCTGTATTCTGGCCAACCGGAAGCAAGGCAAGAAGGAGGGTTTACTACATCCGATTCCAAAAGAAGATACACCTCTACAAACATATCACATAGATCATCTGGGACCGTTGGAGAGTACCAACAAAAATTATAAGCATATTTTGGCCGTAGTAGATGGGTTTACTAAGTTCGTTTGGTTATATCCAGTCAAAACAACTTCAACTAAGGACGTAATTGACAAATTGGAACTTCAGAGTATGGTATTTGGAAATCCTCATACAATTATAAGTGATCGAGGTGCTGGGTTCACATCAGCAGAGTTCCAAGGGTACTGTCAAGAAAGAAACATTAAGCATCATACCGTGACCACCGGATTGCCAAGAGCAAATGGACAGGTAGAACGTATCAATAGAATTATCATACCAGTGCTTGCTAAGTTAACAGCAGATGATGCTACGAAGTGGTATAAACATGTGGGTCGAGTTCAACAGGCGATTAATTCGACTTATCAGCTCAGCATAGGAATGACTCCAATAGAACTTATGGTTGGTGTAAAGATGAATTGTCAAGCAGACAGAATCACGACAGAAATGGTTACTAAAGAGATTGCTCAAATGTTTTCTACTGAACGCGAAAAATTAAGAGAAGCAGCCAAGAATCAGATTCAGAAGGTTCAAGAAGAAAATCGTCGAACTTATAACTTGAGGAAGAGAAAGGCCGTACGTCGTCGTGTTGGGGAGCTTGTCGCTATCAAGAGAATACAATTTGGTCCGGGTTTGAAGGTAAAATCTAAGTTTTTAGGTCCATACCGTATTACGAAAGTCAAGGCCAATGGTACCTATGATGTAGTCAAGGAGGGAGAACACGAGGGTCCCATGAAGACGACCACCTGGACGAGTATCTAAAGATTTGGGCCTTAGAGTCCGGGACGTCCTCCGACCAGGATGGCCGAATGTGGGGTACCCGCTTTCCACAACACCCCGAGCAAGTCAGTCGAGTCAAAGTAAAGCAGCGAGACGGTCTAGACGAGAGACGTGCGTGCGAGACGGTGTGATCTTCAAAGAGACGACTACATTATTTTCTTTTGTATTTCTATACATTCATTTTTAATCGTTGTTTATTAAATACGTTAAACACAAATAAACAATTATTTAAATAATCCCACATATATGTATATTTGTTATTGGTTAAAACCCCTGTTGGAAGGTAGAAGTAGACTAAACTAGTATTATTGGTTTATTTTGTTTCTTGTAGGTATTTTTAGTAATTTAAGTTAAACCTCAGAAGTCAGAAATATATTATTACAAAGAACTTAAGTAAATTCGCGCGTAGGGTTAGATCATAGGCAACCCCCTTTTCTAGTTTAGTTCCAGGGTAAAAGTGGCATGCTCATGTGTAGAGGGCGTCTTAAGTCAAGAGACTTAGCGCCATGTTTAAACCACCCCCTGACTAAGCTATAAAAGGGAATGTTCTTTAATTTTAATTCAATTCACGCCGTGATTTTAACACGTTGCTAAGTCATAATGTAGTTTTGTTTTATTTTCAATATTTTGGTGTTCTTAAGGTAATAATTTGTTTCTGACCGTTTTTAATTTCAATTTACTCCTTTTATTTGTGTAGATTTTTTTTATATTTTACTCTTTATTTTAATTATTTTTTTTGTGTTATTTTTAATTGAATAAATAATTTTTATTGTTCAATTTATTTGAATTTATTTTCAAGCTTCGAATTTCATATTCTAATTTTTTTTTAATGTAACTATAAGAAACAAATTACCTTAGAACAGTTTAATTTTAAATAAGTGACCCCATCAACTTAACTACATGGGAAATAAGGTAGGTGAAGTTTTTTTTTATTTTCTAAATAAAAGCAAGAAAAATACAAATTCTCAGCATTGGACGTTTAATATTTTTTTTGTAGTTTATATTTTCAAAAGGGTCTTTAAAATTTTATTTATTAAAATTTTTAGTTATTTGTGACGTTAACCCAACCATTTAGATTTCGTAATTTCTATTTTTTTTATTTTTTTTTTATTATTTTAATCATCTAGACCCAGGGTTAGCTGAGGGGTTAACGTAGTATTCACATACGTAACATTATTCTATAACAGATGCATCACAAACGTTACGTAATAGTTACAAAACATTTGTTGTATAACAAAGTTCTTTCCCAGTGATAAAACACTTACGTAACAGCAGTTATATAACAGATGCATCACAATCGAAGTATATTGTTTGTAACAGTTACAAAACATTTGTTATGTAACAAAGTTCTTTAGTTGTGATAAAACAATTATGTAACTGATCGTTTTGTGTTTACTGGGAATAAATAACTTAAATTTGAATTTTTATTTAGAATTCTTGATTTGTTATTATTATTATATTCATTGTAGAAAAAAATATTTGCTACGCCATTGAAATCCTAGGGGGTTTTCCTTTTAAATTATTAGTTGTACCAACCTGGGTATTTGGTTGCCTTCATATCAAACCACAATCGTTTTAGCTCACCCTATACACTTGAGCTCTGCAAACATCACCAGTGCTTTTTTAAACTATTTTATTTTTGAAATTAAATATTTGGAAAAGTTTAAAATTGTCACAAAGCTTTTCCCAAATTTTCCACCATTGAGTCAACGAGGACCGCATGTCAATTTTTTTATGGGGGTTTTATGACACAAACTTTAATTCTTTTCATTGGCATGCAATATGAAAACGCGGAAAATCATATTTTTTATTTTTTTATTACAAGATCACATGACCGTTTGAACCTTCTGGGACCGTGCGAATCGCATGCCTATAATTTTCAAGATCTCGACCGGTCCAAGAATAAGCCCATAGTGGGCTTATTCTTGGACTGGTCGAGATCGTGTCGTCGACTAGACTACAAGGACATACTCTTATTATTTCATGTAATTAAGGGGCTACTACGACGCCATCTTTCTGGCTAAACTTATGGAGAGCTGTTAGGGGGTATCTCGGTTTCTTTCTATTTATGTTTTTACTCTGTCGCTCTCCACTGCACTAGTCAGTAAAGTACCGCACTAGTCAAAGTCAGTTGTAACACGTTTGTCTTATTTTAAATTTCCGCTCAAAGATCGCGTCGGTTTCCGAATCATTCCGAATAGTTAGTATAGGTTTGAAATCTTTGCATGTAAATGAATAGGAGAGAATGATAAAAGTCGTCGGTTAAATCTTGTCGACTGTTTCAAGAATAAGGCTAAGAATGATTATTCTGCCCTTTCATTTTCATGAAAAAATAAAAGTCCGTTCTTGTCAAAGGTCCTTGCAGTCTCGTCGACGACACGATCTCGACCGGCCTAGGAATAAGCCCTCTGTGTTTTATTTGCCTCTTTTATAACTGATATGTTCAACTAACTTTCATCTTATCACTTTTGTCACTTAAAATGACCGTTGTAGTTGCTCGTTATAACTGATATTATTCGATCTCTAATCTGCCACATACCCCTTTGCCGATTGGAACCAGGACGTGGATTCCTGAAATCTCACACAGTGAATGTTAAATTCATCTTCCTCGAAGCGCATGCATGAAAATCTTATCTTATGTATAGAAATATTAAATCCATAAATTTAAGTAGATTAAAAATAAAATTACAAGATTATCAAAGTCGTTTTGTTGAAATTTTTAATTCATATTTTAACTAAACAAAGTAATTTTAAATCATTGTATAAACAACGCGTGAGAACATCCCTTGTAACGCGTACAAGGGCACCCCCTCAACCGATGTCTAGACTCAATAAAATAATAGTTAACATATGTGGATTAGAACAACAAATCCCTTAACTTGACGATACTTAAATTTTTCTTTAAAAAGTAATAAAAACGCGTTCTCACCCTGGGAGCGTGAGAAATATTCCGAAATGATCTAAACAAAACGACCCCTTATTATTTTCTTAGCTTAATATTTAGAAATCCTTAATTCACACGTAAATGTTACATAAATATTGGGGAACTGCCAAGTATCAACCCGAGTAGTTCCACAATGAACTCCGAATGGCGCTGACAAGTTCTACTCAGAGTTAATGCACGATGGTTGCTTTATAAGAGAGCCATCATTCGTTTACAACAACTTATGTCGTGATTTCTGCTAAATGCGGGTCATAATTAAGAGTTAGTAGTATGGCATCCTTAAGAGGACGAAATACTTGCCCATATCTCTACAATATGGGCCGAACGAATGGATCAAATTCGTTTTAACATCAGTCCACAATAATAGTTACATATTTTTTTATATTATAGTAGGTATTAATTTATATATCATATAAATAAAATATTGCATTAATGTTATTATTTGTTAATTGTTATGAGTTATGAATCATATAGAGAACACGTGTTCTGTAAATGTTACATAACAGTTACTAACCATAACAAATCATTTAGAGAACGAGTTCTATAAATGTTATGTAACATTTATAATTATTTGTGGTGGACATTTTATAGTTCTGGTGTAGCTCATGTAGAGCGCCTGTAATGTAACTGTTCTTTCACAAAGAACAAAGTTTTGTAACTTCTACGTAACAATTTCATATCCGTGTTTGCTGGGTTAAGAGCATCTTCCTAGACACCCGCGATAAATTTTTCGTTGGAGATAATAACAAGGAATAGAAAATCCATCCTACTTTTATGGAGCTTCTTTGCAAATTATGACCAAATAACTGATAATTAATGCGAATCCCTAGAGGGCGCGCGAGTTTGGGAGTGTAAATAATCCAAAATTGGCTTTGTTAAATTAATTATCCAATTGGCATTATTTTTATTCCAGATGTGACTATACTTGTCTAGATTGTGTTTATTGAATATTTGTTTAAGATTTAAGTAAAGGTTTATTTTTATGGCTCGTGTGCATGTTTTCTAGGGAGAATATTTTGGCCTGTGTATCATAAAAGGAAGAAACTTCATAACAAATAATATTTTTTTTGTAACATTCGGGTTGCTTCAAATTACGGATAGATATGTATTTCACGGGTTATTTATTTATTTCCTAAGAGGTCTTGTGTTGTTGTTGCTGCAGATCGTAGGAAATAATATTTAAGTTGTTGAATTTCAGTTTTCACACCATATGTTGGAATGGTCGAATAGACCACCAGCGACGGTATGGGAAATGAATTTATTTTATTGTACAATCAAATAAGAAAAATTCATTTGTTCAAAGTAAAATTTTAATTAGTATATTTCAAAATTTCATTCATAAATAATTAGATTTGATTAAAATTTCCCCAGCTTCTATTAAATAGAGATAAGTGCCAAAGTATTCTCGACAGAATCGTTTTAGTCTTAAGTCCATGAAGAGGAAATTTGTTATAATTTCATTATGGTAAAATCTATTGTCTTTAGAGAAACAGTTTGTAAAAAGTAAGATTATATTAATTTTGATTAGTAGTTTAGCGTAGGCAAACAAATTCACCCTGAACCAGTGGCGTAGCTATCGTAGGGCTAAGGGGCACTCGGCCAACGGCCGGTCCTAATTCAACCACGCAGTGCGAGGGGGGGGGGGGTGCGAAGAGTTCAAAGGTGCCCACAGGGCCCAGTTTTTTTTAAGTATAATTTTTTAGCTTTTTTTTTATAAAAGTCGAACTTTATATTCAAAAGTAAAGTGAATGAGGGGCCCATTTATTATTCTGCGGGAGGCCGAAAATTTGAAGTTCCGCCACTATATAGGATCAGTCCTCAATCTTGATCAGGATCAAACCCCATGAGCATGCGAACAAATGTTATAAAACAAATAAAATATATACTTTGAAATTAAACAATGAAACACTTTTTCAACTTTTTCTCTTTGCTAAAAAATACAAGATTGCATTTGAAATAAAAAAAAATACTTTTTTTTAATTTTATTTGAAATAACTAGGTAAGTACTTTATACAAAATACTAGATAAAAAAAGGATTTAAAATACTTATTTGCTATTTAAAATAATTTTGGTATTTTCTAATACGTATATTGTCTGACCGTTTTGCACACAAGATTTTCTTTTGCACTCGTACACACTGTAGGTATAGGACCGGTTCATTAGTGCAAGCGAGAGAAAAATCCTGTTTGCAAAACGGGCAGACCTTACATGTGTTGGTGTTGAAATGCGTTCTGCGTTTCTGCGTACTACAAAAGAAGCAATGCACATGCACAATTTAGTAAACAAATATAAAATAGACATAGTCCCACAGTCGACGTGAGTATACACGATACGCGAAATTATAAATAAACTAAATTCTAAATTAGTGTGGTATTTCGTACTGTTATATTGCGTTAACTTTGTGTGGTGAGGTGATAAATTTAAATTATGGATAAAAAAAAGCAAATGAGTGGGGCTTTTAAGCGAAAACAACGGCAGGAAAGAGAAGAAAGCAAAAAAAAGTTGCCAAAACTAGACAATTTTTTAATAAAAACTAAACCTGCAACAGTTGTTTCCGATATAGAAATACCTGTTGATTTGCCTCATAAAGATAGTACGTCGGTTATGACGCTCCCAGTAGAGGAAACAACTAGAGATCCGGTAAAGTCGGTTGATCCATTATTAATTAACACTAAAGTCGACATCTCCGCTACAACAGAAGAACAAGAATTAGCGACCACTAGCTCTTCCGAAATTTTTGAATTTTCCAACGATTTAGGTAAATTTATAAACAAGAAATTAACTGATAAAGAAAAACATCTAATTCTTGACATGGGACCATTACAACCTTCAGGACCTTTTCGAAGAGACCCACATCAAAACAACAGGTGTTTTTCAGAAACATATTTTGTTTTCAAGTCCAAATATGGTCCAGTTAATCGCTTTTGGCTGTGCTATTCTAAAATAATTGATGCTGCCTATTGTCAACCCTGCTGGTTGTACGCTTCAGAAAGAAATGTATGGTGTACAGGCTTTCGTGATTGGCAACATTTGTCAGATAGTATTAAACAACATAGTTTATCGAATCAACATATAGAAGCATGTGCCGTGTATGAAGTTTGGAAAAAAAATAAGACCATTGATAAGGAATTTGAAGAAGAAATTCGCAAAGAATCATCATTCTGGAGAATGGTTCTTCGAAGGTTATTTGATATAATAATTACTCTTGCTAAAAGTTCTTTGGCTGTAAGAGGACACAGAGAGGATTTAAGCGAAGAAGCATACAATGGAAATTTTTTAGAATATGTAAAACTTCTTGCCAGATACGATCACATTTTGCGTCAAGTTTTGGATATGCCCAAAGGTAAGTATTTTGAAAACTTTGAATAGTCAAAATCTAAACAGAGCTCATTACTTTTATTGCAAGTTACGAAGTTACAATGTATATTTCTCTCAGCTCTCAACATATCATATAAGTTGACAATTGACAAAGGCAGAAAAAAATTATATTTACACCTTTCAAGTGTATTATTTAATTTTCCAATATTTTTTGTTTATTTTAGGATCAACAAGATACCTGAGTCCTCAGATTCAAAATGAAATGATTGAGATATTAGGTACCAAACTAGAAGATCATCTATTGGAAAAAATCAGAGCTTCACCATTTTTCGCCGTTATCATGGATACTACGCAGGACATATCAAAGGTGGATCAGCTAAGTATTGTTGTTAGATATGCAGTAATATCCAGATCTGAAAATGGGCAACCGATCAGTATAGAAGTGAAAGAAGTTTTCCTAGGTTTCTATGCGGTTTTTCGATACGGTGCAGCAGATTTAGTCAACCAAGTGACTAAATTATTTTCTGATAAACATATCGATTTGAAAAAATGTGTGGGCCAAGGTTATGATAGAGCCAGTGTGATGAGTGGCTTGTATAACGGCGTGCAAAAAAAAATTAAAGATATTCAGCGAAACGCTGAGTATGTACATTGTGCCAGTCACAACTTAAATTTAGTAATAAACGATGCAGTTCGCGGTTGTGCAGAAATTAAAAACTTTTTTACAATGATGCAAGATTTGTATAATTTTTTTGGGCATAGTATTAAGCGTTGGGATATTTTGTCGCAATTCACTGGGGAATCTGAAACAACTTTAAAAAAATTAAATCCAACAAGATGGTCCAGCAGAATAAATACCATATCCGCAGTCAAACTTCGATTTTTCGATATTATTAAAGCTCTGTCAGAAATTATACTTAAGAGTACTAACAAAGATGAACGTGAAGATGCAAAATCGATAAAAAAAAATGCTTAATTTCGAGTTCTTGTTGATCTGTGAATTCTTGCACCGTATATTAAACGATATTAATTTCGTCTCTAAAACCCTACAAAGAACCGATATCGATTTGGACATGGCTATAAGAGCTTTAGCAGAAGCTAAAGAAAAATTAACAAGATATAGAAATGATTTCGAATCGTTTAAATGTAAGGCCAGTGAAACTGCAAAAAAATACAGTATCAATCCCGATTTTCCAATAAAACGCCAAAAAATCGTTAAAAAACATTTTGACGAACTAACATCTGACCACCGATTTGAAAACCGGGAACAATTCTTTAAAGTTAAAATTTTTAATACTGTGATGGACATAATAATTTCTCAATTAGAAAATCGGTTTAATGGTATGAGAGGAATTTGTAAAATATTCGATTTTTTAAACCCAAAAATTTTGTTAGGTATGGACGAACCAGAAATCATACAAAAATGTGATCAATTCCAATTTAAATATTGTGACATAATAGGACCAAATTTATCGCTACAGTTCATTAACGTGTACAATCTTATTATGCCCGATTTAACCAAGGAGTTGACCATTAATCAATTTTGCAATAAAATTGTGACGAAATTCGGGCACCTTGAATGTGACTTAACGGATCTGTTTAGTGCAATTTTATTATTTTATACTATTCCTATTACGTCTGCAGCTGCTGAAAGATCCTTCAGCAAGCTAAAAATCATAAAAAACTACTTAAGAAATAGTATAAGTCAAAATCGACTACGATATTTGTCATTACTATCAATCGAGAGTAGAGAGGCTTCCAATTTGAGTTTGACCGAAGTTATCGATAAATTTGCAAAAATAAAGGCGCGCAAAAAGTTGTAAACGATGTAAAGATGTGATTGCAAATTTGTCATATTTTTTATTTCTACATATATGTATACATATTATGTATACTTCGTTTTCATGTCATTATTATTATTGTCTACAATTTTGAATTTTTTTTTTTGTTTTTGCTTCTTACCTACTTTTCTAGAATTTACTCTTATTGTTATATTTGAAGAATTTTTATTTTTACATTATCTATTTATATTTACATATTTTAAAATAAAGATTATTTTCTTTTATTGATTTTCACTTTTTTACTCAATATGCTGTACGTACTCCTTATAAACAAGATAGGGAAATCAAAATATCCTTCACGCCTGGCCCGTTTAATTTGATTACTTTTACTTTGTTTTAATTCATTAAAAAAGAATATAGAATAAAATGAAAAATATTTTTTCTTGAAATTAGTATAATAAATAAAAAACTAACTACTATATGTTTTTTATAGTTTAGTTTTAAGCGCCTGCCCCCCTTTTATGCTCTAAAAAAATTGTTCTAAACTAGACTAGGGGCCCAAAATCATTTTGCACCTGGGCCCTCTTCCACTTAGCTACGCCACTGCCCTGAACGTAGGGATGAAGTTGGTTTGTCCTACTTAAGTCATAAGGGCACAAAGAACCAATCAGAGGCTTTGCTTTGGCGACTTAGTTTAAAGAATGACGTAGAAGGTGTTGGATTCATTTATGTTATTCTTTTCTTATGATATTTTTTATATACATATCCATGATTATTAAAAATATCTGAATGTTGAATGTTGTGTTAGACAGTTCATGTTTGTCATATTGTGATAATAAAAGTTTATAATAATCTCCTATTAGTTTTACAACATTAACGCCAGTAATTTCTGACATTTTTCTTTTAATTTTAATTTTACGATCTTTATAAATCTTCTTCTGTAATCTATTATACTTCTTTTAATTTACTCTGTGCCCATAACCTATTGGCTATGTATTAATTAAAAAACTAACAGGAGATTATTATAAACTTTTATTATCACAATATGACAAACATGAACTAAATGGGAGAAATTATCAAGTATGGAAATACAAAATGGAACTACTTCTAATAAGGGAAGATTTGTGGGATATAATATCTGAAGATAAACCAGCAGATGTAAATGCTGCTTGGAAAAAAAGAGATAATAAAGCAAAAGCGACTATTGGATTATTATTTGAAGATAGTCAAATAGCCCATATTAGAAATTCAAATACAGCAAAAGAAGCATGGGATTCTCTTAAAAGTTATTATGAAAAATCTTCTTTGTCAAGCAAAGTATTTTTACTTAAAAAATTGTGTAGAATGCGACTTAATGAATACGGTAATATGGAAGAACATTTAAAGAAATGATGAATTTAGTTTATCAAATCAAAACATTGGGAGAAAATATTCCAGATAATTTATTGGTTGCATTTTTATTGAGCAGTTTGCCTGAAAGTTACAATTCTTTAGTAACTGCATTGGAAAGTAGAGAAGAAAAGGATCTTACAATTGAGTTTGTAAAAGAAAAAATGCTTCAAGAATATAGGAGACTTCAAGAAAATGAGAAAAGTCAAGAACGAAATGGTGATAGTGAAAAAGTTTTAAAAACCAAAAGTTTTAAGAAGATCAATACTCCTATTAAATGTTTTCATTGTAACAAACTAGGAGGACATTTGAAGAAAGATTGTTATTTTTACAAAATATTTTTGAAGAAAAAATCACAAAAAGTAAATAATGTACAAGAAGGTAATTATCACTTAAACATACATGATGATTATAAAGATGATAATAAAAACGAAGAATTACATACATGTTTTAATACTGCGGATAGTAATAAAACTGAAGGATAGTTTATGGATTCTGGATGTACATGTCATATGACGTACAATAAAGATTTTTTCACAAAATTATTTTCAAATGTACAAAATGAAATCAGATTAACAGATGGAAAGATTTTAAAAGGAAAAGGTATAGGAGAATGAAATTTAGAATGTATAGTTAATGAAATCGTATATTACGCAACGAGCTAGAAAGTGACGAATTTTGTGCGAGTGTGAAAATAGCCGAGTGAGGACATTACACGAGCAACGAAATTTACTTTCTGCGAGTTGTGTACGCTATTTTTCCGACGACCACGGAGATTTTGCGACCATTGTTAATATTTTGTAGTAACAACATAACATAACCTATGTTAACATCAGCTGACATTGAAGTTATCGATTATTTTTAGTTAAATGTAAATAATTGTATTGAATTAGGTTTGAGTGATCCATTATAAAGAGGTAGTATAGTATACTATTACTATAAATAATTGTAGGTGGTGTTTCAGAATTCAGGATCTTTGGAAACTACCCGTTTCTTATGTTTTAATATTTGTATGATATAAACACAATGAATAATATGGATTTTATTTTCAGAAGTCTCTTTTACAGTTCTATGAAGTTCAAGACAGATAACACTGACATAAAACAAATAATAATAACAACTTTCACAATAATCAAACTCACTAGATTTTTTCATTTTTAAATTTCAATCTAGAATATTCAACATACTCCCACCAAATGCATTTATAACAAGCCTAAATGCATTTTTTATTCGTCAAAACAGACTCATAAATTTAAACGTTTTGGCTCTTTTATTATTCTATTAGAACGAGTTCTATAGAAAACTTCAACCTTTTCGTTTTTATCTTCTGCGTTTAAATTCTTTTCACTAATTCTACTTTCTTCGTTGCCATTACATTCCAAAGTAAACAATCTTTGAATCGGTCTAAGAATAATAGATTTTTCGGTTTTTATTCGCGCTAATCGACTCCCGGAATTATCTCTAAGACTCGTCCAATGGGCCAATTTATTCTTTTATCGTTATCGCTTTCAACCAAAACTATATCTCCAACATTAATTTTATTTGTTTTAATTCTATTTTTGGGATTCTTGGAATTACGTATGAATCTTAATATCCAAGCTACCATTCTTACAGTCTTCAAATACTTGGAAAAATACTCAAGACGAAATGCACATGTAATATTAGACATAACTCTAATCACAGACTTTTTAATTTCCTTATTAACTTCATCTTCGTTATAATCCTCTCTCTCTTCAGGCCACTGATTTAACCAAAGCCAAGAAGGTCCTTGCCACCATTTCGATTTTAAAAATTGCTTGGGTGAACATCCTCTAGAAGGTAAATCCGCCGGATTTAAATTTCCTGGTACAAATTTCCAAGAATCAATCTTTGTTAAATTTCGAATCTCATTCACCCTATTTCCCACAAAAGGTGCACATTCTAAACTTCGACGAATCCATGCAAGTACAGTAGTTGAATCGCTCCAAAAGTAAGCTTTCATTTCAAAGGAAAAACATTCTATCAAATTACTATAGATCCTACTAGCTACAGTTGCAGCCATCAATTCCAGCCTAGGAATTGTAAGTTTCTTCAATGGTGCAAGACGAGTTTTGGAGAAAATTAAATGAACACTGATGTCATCATCTGGCTCAACTTGCAGAAAAGCTACTGCTGCATATGCTCGTTGACTTCCATCACAAAAAATATGCAAAATATATTTTCTTTCTTTTGCACCACATATCCATCTTGGTATATTTATTTCAGCCAGCATCCACAACTGTTCCCACCAAATAACAAAAGGTCTTCTTGTTTCCTCATCCAAAGGTGTATCCCAACCAATCTTCTTTTCCCATAAAGCTTGCAACATTAATTTACCTTGTAATAATACTGGACTAGCAAAACCAATGGGATCAAAAACTTTTTGTATTGTTGAAAGCAATATTCTTTTCGTCATAACCACCTTGGAATTAAATTCAAATTTGTTCTTTAATTTCAAATTGTCATTCTTTTTATCCCATGTTATGCCTAGTACGGAAACATCTTCGCCATCTTCTCCACTGTGCTCCCACCATCGAAGTTCAAATTTACCAATTTCCATAATCAATTTTGATTCTTCAATGAACTCATCCAATTCTCTTCGATTTTCTAAGCTGGTAACACAATTGTCAACGTAAAAACTTTCTTGTAGTTTAGGAATACTCTTTTTGATACTAAGTGGTTTCTAAAGATTCATTTAACTTCTGTAAATGGTAATTAATCGTAGCTCCAAGTAAAAACATACTACAATTAATTCCAAAAACCACTCTAGCGTGTCTAAATACTATAATATCTTCATTTTCATCAATCCACAAAAATCTAAGAACATCTCTATCTTTTTCTTGTATAGGTATTTATAAAAATGCCTTTGTAATGTCAGAAATAACACCAAATTTGTATAATCGAAATTTCATTAGAATTTTGAATAGTGATGCTTTAATCCGGAATTCTCATCAAAAACTCGTTCAATTATTCCTTCTTGTAACCATTTTTCAAAAATTTCATTGTAATTACTTAATAAATCATTCTTCTTCAAAAAATAAATTTTTGTCTGCAATCTTTTCTCAGCTAAAAGTCTATTTGTTGGTAATTTCGTATATTCCTTCAACCAAGGTAAACAAATCTCATATCTTCCTTCTTGATTAATAGTAATTGATTTAATAAAAGCAATTTTAGCTTCTTCTGCTATCTCTAATCTTGACATTTTCTCTTTCGGATCTTCTATGCCCAATACTTCTAACTCCCAGAGTTGTTTAACATTTAAATTTTCAACCAGCATGGAATATGTAAACATAGAAATACCTTCTCTTTCATTAGATTGATCTCGGGATACTTTTCCCATAACTGTCCAGCCAAGCTTTGTTTCTACAGCAACTAATCCACAAGTCAATTCCTCTTTCCTTGACGTTAAAATATTACCAATCACATCAGCTCCTAGTAAAAGATTTATTGAACTGTTATCATCTATATCCGTCAATTTAATTCCTAATGCGTTTAACTCTTGAATCCATGGTCCTGAATACACCGAAGCAATACCATTACAAATATTTGATGTACCTAAAGCTAAAACTCAAATTTAGCGGTATAGTCCTTGGATCTGCGAACACTCGATGCAGCAGTAATTAAATTATTTATTGGTTTCCTGGTAGGTGCTAAATGGTCCAGCGCTCCTTCTTGTTGGCATTAGGACTCTACAATTAAAAGGGATTAACTAAATTGAATCAAGATTATGATCACTCACTTGAACTTGTTGTTGGGTTGACTTTGTTTACGTTTATAGAGTTTAAGGTTAGATCACAGAATAATAACAAGAGGGTATAGACGTCACGAGTTATCACCGCGGTATATCAGCTGTCAGCGTTGGTGTGATGTTGGTTGCTCGCGTTTGGGATAGGCAATTAGATCAGTAGTTCAGGTACCGCTCGTTAACGCGGTAGCCAGAGGCGTACTCAGGTCAAATTAAACAAATTTTTATCCTGACTTTAATGATGATGTTTATTCTTGGGGTGATTGTTTTTGCGATTAATTAATTTAATGGACAACGAATCCCCTCCCTGGCGGAGTGGAGCAACGGAGGAAAAGCAAATTTCGGAAATCAGATCTCTTTCCCGGTGAGCTCGCTCGTGTCAAGAGGTGTTTGCATCAGAAGTGCGGAGTTTTTGTAATAAGAGTATTTTTGGGCACCTTTGAGTGGTTTACGCCTTCTGTTTGCTGAGTTCAGCGTTGATTCGCGTGTTTATGTAGCGATCGCTCGGCATTTTGTACGGGAAAAGGGAAAATCAAACGAAGCCACACAACATCTTGAAATAACGTGTTCTCCATTGTCTTTAGCTAAGGTCCTAAAATTGCTTCTCTTGAATAGGCTTCATGTTTGGGGTGTTAAATCCTCTGCTAAATTGTGGTTCTGCTGCTGTTAGGAAGCTGGTTGTATGCCGATTCTCCTTATTACCAAAATTTGTCAGAAACGTGGTTTGAGTCCAGGAAGTGACGTCACGAGGACGACCATTTTGTGGGTGTGGAGAATTACGTCAGGTCACATGATACTTCAGCTGGCGGAGAATTTTGGAAATTGTTCATCCTGCATCACCTCACCTGTGATCACGTTTTGCAGTTACAACAATTCAGTCAGTGAGTTTGAAATCAATTTTTGGTGCATCTATTTTCCAACGTTTATTAGAAATTAATTATCCAGATTTGCTTTTTCGATTGGCTCGAATTGATTATTCGAGTAATAATTTTCACACTGATATTTATGCTAGCTCTGCTAAATGGCGCTTATTAAAAGGTATTAATCCTTTTAGATTCAATTATTTGATTATTTTCAATTTTAATAACAACATTAGATTTAATTTAATTATCTTAATTTAATTTCAACATACTTTTGTTAATTTTGTTAAAGTTTTGGATGAACAGTTCAATTAATTTTTGTTATATGCGCTTGAGGACTATTCATTTACCATTTTTCATGGTTATTGCTAATAACTAAAATAATATTGACTCGGTCACCTTAGTTTTAATTAGTTTTAAGTTCTATTTCGCAACAGGGGGTAGTACTACTTACTTGATTTCATGAATGTATTTACTTGTCACAGTGGTTAGATATTTACACTGTGTTCGCTTAATTGCGGATCCAATATTTGTATATATTTTTTTGATATTGTTTTTTTGTGTGCTGCGGTCACACCTTGTTGTGTGATTGTTGTTTTTTCGCTAAATAAAGCTGCTCATTTATACATCTTGTTTCATTGAACAATTGCTCAATTCAATTCAATTCAATTCAATTCAATTTAACCTGCAGGTATCGTACTTTGCCGTCAATCAGGGCACAAGTACGTGGCGCCCAAATTTTTTTAATCAATTTCAGAACCGCGGCCAGAACGACTGTTAGCCGGCAACCCTTGGTTGACCAAGGTTAAAATTAAAGAAGAACTATTTTTAGAGTTACACGATTGGCGCCCAACGTGGGGCGTTTCATAAATAGTAAAATAAAGTACAAATAACATTGAGCAGTTGTACAATAGTAACAAAGAGGAACTATAGGTGTTTATTTTTTGGTTGAGCTAAGATAAATAATGAGTAGTACAATGGATCCTTCTTACTTAAAGAAGGCTGAACTTGAATACGAATTAAAAATTAGGGGGTTTGTCAAAGAGGATGCAGAGGTGCCAGAAATGAAAATCATTCTGCGTAAATTTTTGAAGGAAGGGAGAGGTGATTCGGGGGAAGCAGTTTCCGATTTTTCCAGAGAGTTGGCGGAGATAAAGGAAAGTTTTAGGGATCTGGAAGCAGCCGTTGTTAATTTTCCAGGAAAAAAATCTGTTATAGCAGAACGTAGGTTTAGGACTAGGCTTGTCCATGTACAGGGGCGGTTGCAGCGAATGGTTGTACCAGAGGGAGATGAAAAGGCACAGACAGAGAAGGAAAGGGATACATTTATGACGCAATGTTTGCTAGTAGAGGCTAAGATGGATGCAAAGGTGCAACGGTTAGTTAGGGCAATGAGTTTCTCGTTCCAAGTAGGTAGTAAGAGTTGTGCGCAGTCATCCATTAGGGGAGATTCAGAGTCTGGAGGGGAGGACGATAGTGATGATGAGGCTCCAGCAGTTGGGGAGGTCCACCCTTCATTTGTTGCAGATAGTTCAAGGGGAGGCAGATCCATCCCGGTGTGTAAGTGGGGAGTAACGTTTAGTGGAGATCCTTCTCCTAAGGTACTTTGTGAATTTTTGGAGCGCCTGGAGGAATTGCGAGAAGCTAGGGGCTTAGACAAGAGCCAGTTGTTCACGAGTTCCGTCGATTTGTTCAAGGGTCCTGCACTTTCATGGTTTAGAGCTAAATGAAACAAAATTAATAATTGGGATTCGCTGGTCGATGCATTAAAGGAAGAGTTCTTACCACCTGACTATGATGATAGCATATGGGAAGAAATCCGCAATAAAAAACAGCTGCGAAATGAAAAAGTTGGCCTTCACATTGCTGCGATGGTGAATTTATTTAACAAGCTGTCCGTTAAGGCTTCCAATGAGGTTATTCTACGTTACATCCGCAGGAGTCTGTTACCCACCTTCATCTCTCAGTTAGCATTGACCGAAGTGAATAATGTGGATCACCTGACTACATTGTGCCGCAAGTTAGAGTTTAGCTACCACTCGGGAGATAAGCCCAGGGTTTCTGTTGTTGAAGGAGAAGTTCATCCCGAAGCAATCAAAGCGATAAACAAGCAGTCACCACCATCTAAATATTTTTCAGGAAAGTGTTGGAGTTGTGGGGAAGAAGGACACCGATTTCAACGTTGCCCTCAACCAAGACAAGAACGTTTTTGTTTCCGATGTGGCCTTAAGGGCAAACTGACTACCACCTGTCCACGCTGTACAAAAAACTAAATTCGAGGGGGTGCCTCCTGGACCGACGACCCCCTAAATTTCCATAAAGGAAAATTTCACTGCAATAAAGAGGAGTGGTCACGATGGTTGGAAATAGTTAATCGGTTCATGACCTGCAAGACGATTGCGCCAATTTTTTCACAGGTTCCAGGTGACAACCGTCCATTTTTGGAGATCATAGTGTTTGGTCGAAGCATTTTAGCACTTGTAGATACAGGACCCAACTGCTCTGTGATGAGTGAGAGTTACAGTAGATTTTTATTGGATAACGGTGCCGAGATTCAGTCGGTTAGGGTTCAGTGTTTTAAGACGGCGGATGGTTCGTTTAGGGAAGTAGTAGGTGGCGTGAATTTGCCCATACAGATTAATGGGGAGTCCAAGAGTGTGCGCTTCTTAATTGTTCCAGCTTTAGAAAAAGGTGTTATTTTGGGGGTTGATTTTTTGAAAGACAACGGAATGTCCATGGATTTAAAAGTAAATCAATACATGATTAGTGAGTTGGCGTTACCTCCAAGCGATACAGCAAGTAGTTTAGATAAGCAGCATGTAGAACACCTAACTCAGGAGCAACTAGGAGAATTAAATAGCGTTAGGCAACTCTTCGTGGGTCTGTCATCCAAAGGTCTTGGTAGGACCCATCTTGTGAAACACGTGATAGATACGGGGGATGACCAACCTTTCCGTCAGCGGCCTTTTAATACTTCACCATACTTGCAGGAGATCTTGTTTAAGGAAATCGATGAGATGCTTGAGCAGAAGGTAATAAGCCCTTCGAAAAGCCCTTGGAGTTCTCCTGTGCTGCTGATTAAGAAATCCAACGGGTCCTATAGATTTTGCTTCGATGGAAGAAAGGTCAACAGTATATCAAAGAGGGACGCTTATCCGCTAACCAGGCTGGAGAACATCCTCAATAAGCTAAGGAACGCACGTTACATTTCAAGTGTGGACTTAAAGAACGCATTCTGGCAGATTCCGTTATATTCAGCATCAAAAGAAAAGACGGCTTTCGCCTTGCCCGGGAAGGGACATTTTCAGTTTGAGGTTATGCCTTTTGGGTTGCATAACGCGGCACAAACCCAGCAAAGACTGATGGATTCGGTGTTCGGACCTACTTTGGAGCCGCATGTGTTCGTTTATCTTGACGACATCATTATCGTCAACTCAACTTTTCATGAACACGTTACAACCCTCCGGGAAGTTCATCATAGGTTAGGTGAGGCCGGTCTTACAGTTAATGTGGACAAGTGTGAATTTGGGAAATCATCTCTAAAGTACTTGGGTTTCACTATAGATGGGGAAGGGCTCCGCACAAACCCTGATAAGGTTGAGGCCATGATCAACATCTCTCAGCCACGGACAGCCACCGAGATAAAGCGATTTATTGGTTTATGTAGCTGGTATAGGCGATTCGTACCCTCGTTTTCCACCATTATGGCTCCAATTACTTCATTGTTAAAAGGGAAGAAGAAGAAGCAAGGTGTAGATTGGAGTGAAGCCGCCCAACAGGCATTTGAAAGGATTAAGCAAGCTCTCGTTACTTCTCCGGTTCTAAGAGCTCCAGATTTTAGCAAACCCTTCACGATCCAAAGTGATGCATCCGATGTGGGACTGGGCGCGGTAATAACTCAACATTTTGAAGGCAATGAGCACGTCATCGCTTACGCTAGTAGGACCCTAAGTAGGGCGGAGCGAAATTATTCGGTTACCGAACGGGAATGCTTGGCACTCCTGTTCGCGGTTGAGAAATTTCGACCATATGTTGAGGGTACAAGGTTCACTGCAGTGACTGATCATCATTCGCTCCTATGGCTCCAGAATCTCAAAGAACCAAGTGGTAGGTTAGCGCGCTGGGCGATCAAGCTGTCGCAATACGATATGGAACTTTGCCATCGTAAGGGTAAGGAGTTGGTTATACCCCATGCGCTGTCTAGGATTCCCAACGTTTCGTTAATTAGTTCGATTCAGGACACTGAGGACCAGTGGTACTTGAAGATGCGCGAGAATGTAGTCGCAGACCCGCTGAAGTTTCCTGATTGGCGAGTTGGAGATGACAAGCTGTTGAAATTGGTCCCCATAAAAAATTTCATCCCGTTTAATGGGAGTGAGTGGAAAACGGTTGTGCCTCGTAATTTGCGTCCCATCGTACTTAAGGATTGCCATGATGCTACACTAGCAGGACATTTTGGGTACTATAAAACCCTTAAGAGGGTTGAGGAAAAATATTTTTGGACAGGTCTCAGGAAGGAAGTCTTCAGATACGTTAGAGCGTGTAAGGTATGCGGTGAAAACAAAGATTCAAATGTACGTCGACCAGGGTTGAGATGGGCAAGCCCAAAGCAGCTAAATTTCCGTTCCAAGTAATTTCAACCGACCTCATGGGACCCTTTTCAAGATCCAAGAGGGGATATTCATATTTATTAGTGGTGACAGATTGGTTCAGCAAATTTTGTCTTTTACAACCTCTCCGGAAAGCTACTATGCACGAAATAGTTAAGTTTATCGAGACCCAAGTTTTTCTAGTGTTTGGGGTTCCCCAGGTTTTTATGATCGACAATGGTAAGCAGTTCACGAGTAACGTGTTTAAGAATCTAATGGAGAAGTATAAGGTTGAAAAAGTATGGTACAACGCTCTGTACCACCCTCAGGTGAACTTCACAGAAAGAACAAACAGAGTTATTGGGACAGCTATACGCTCATACCTGGATGGAGAAAACCATAAGGATTGGGATCTTTATATCCATCAAATCGGATCAGCCATTAGATCTACTGCACATGAAGTGACCGGTTATCCACCTAATGTCGTAGTTTTTGGTAGAAACCCTCCAGTTTTGGGGTCTTCATTTGAGAAGATCGGGAATAAAGTCATTGAATTTCAAGTTCCGGATCGACAGAATTATGTAGGGAAGTTCCAAGAATTTCCAGATCTATACAGGGAAATTTCCGTTAAGATAATAATAATAATAAATTTATTTATCTTCAAAGACTTACATTACATAAGTATAAGACATGTCAAAAGAATAAGATAAACAAAGCATATGAAAGGAATAAGCGTGCTTACGATTTAAGGAAGTCTTCGTTATCGTTTAAAGCTGGGGACTTGGTTTGGAAGAAAAACATAGTTTTATCCAATGCTTCCGAGGGATTTATGGCCAAGTTAGCTCCCAGATATTTATTATGTGTTGTTAAGAAGGTTTGCTCTTCATTGGTATATGACTTGGAGACAGAGGACGGCAAAAACGTGGGAAAATGGCACGTTAAACATCTCAAACCATATTTTGGGGAAGAAGCTGAGCCGTAGCATTCAAGATTGAGAGTTATGAACGTAAGGATGTGTGTGTGTTTGCAAGTGAAGAGGCCTCAATGAATAGGTGAATGCGGTGTGTATGTGAAGTTCTCGAGTTGTTAGGTTCTGCCGGAAACATAATTCCTCAGATTGCTGTTGTGAGTCGGAGGGGTCAATTTGTCATATTTTGTTATAGCATTGCGTTGGTTTGGACACCACGGTTGTCGGAGTGTTGGGGCTGATGACTCGTTGTCTTATTGTACAACAAACCCAATTTAATTATCAGTGCTTTAGGTCATAATTCTAACGGTTACTTTCACCTTTGGTGCGATGAACATTCTTGTAGATAGAAGAAATCGTGTTTTTTAGGTAATTAATTAAGTATTATCCATTGTCGTTGTGGATTTCGGTTTGTGCATTGGGTTGCAGTGACGTTCCTTCTTTTCTTCATTTTCTTCTTGTTCCTAATTGTTCTATTTTGTCCTTACCTCGGCTGCAGATCCCTAGGGGTCGCTGCCTGGCTCAGTAGGCAGTCGAGCGTCTTTTAGGCTCTTAGTCCTTTCAACGTCACTGTCATTCCAACGCCTATTTGTATTGTTTTTGTCCTTTGCTTATATTAATTTAGAGTCATTAATTGTAGTTGATATTTTCTGATTTTGCCAGTGTCCCAGGATGTCTCATTTCGGGGGCATGGTGTTTAAAATTGTTGTGGATCTGATGGGTTCGGCCTGTTCCCGGTTCCCTCGGCGCGAGTATAAACTTTTGTACATAGGTAGAGCACCCGACGTTGGTGGGAGCAAAGAGGTTACTAGACTGGGGGCGGCGACTCTGAAGTGATGCAACATACTAAGCAACATGGTCTCAGATGGACATACCTGGTTTTATTTTTGTATTTTATTAGTATATTTAAATTAGGGTACCAAGTACCAACCTGTTTCAAGATTTTATCCCTTGTATCGCAAAAATAATCTACTGGTGTTAATTATTTTTCCTCTGGGGAAGGGGGTCGTGTAGCATTTTACTTTATGCTACTCAAATTTAGCGGTATAGTCCTTGGATCTGCGAACACTCGATGCAGCATTAATTAAATTATTTATTGGTTTCCAGGTAGGTGCTAAATGGTCCAGCGCTCCTTCTTGTTGGCATTAGGACTCTACAATTAAAAGGGGTTAACTAAATTGAATCAAGATTATGATCACTCACTTGAACTTAATGTTGGGTTGACTTTGTTTACGTTTATAGAGTTTAAGGTTAGATCACAGAATAATAACAAGAGGGTATAGACGTCACGAGTTATCACCGCGGTATATCAGTTGTCAGCGTTGGTGTGGTGTTGGTTGCTCGCGTTTGGGATAGGCAATTAGACCAGTAGTTCAGGTACCGCTCGTTAACGCGGTAGCCAGAGGCGTACTCAGGTCAAATTAAACAAATTTTTATCCTGACTTTAATGATGATGTTTATTCTTGGGGTGATTGTTTTTGCGATTAATTAATTTAATGGACAACGAATCCCCTCCCTGGCGGAGTGGGGCAACGGATTTTGGCGTGGAGGAAAAGCAAAGTTCGGAAATCAGATCTCTTTCCCGGTGAGCTCGCTCGTGTCAAGAGGTGTTTGCATCAGAAGTGCGGAGTTTTTCTAATAAGAGTATTTTTGGGCACCTTTGAGTGGTTTACGCCTTCTGTTTGCTGAGTTCAGCGTTGATTCGCGTGTTTATGTAGCGATCGCTCGGCATTTTGTACGGGAAAAAGGAAAATCAAACGAAGCCACACAACATCTTGAGGTAACGTGTTCTCCATTGTCTTTAGCTAAGATCCTAAAATTGCTTCTCTTGAATAGGCTTCATGTTTGGGGTGTTAAATCCTCTGCTAAATTGTGGTTCTGCTGCTGTTTGGAAGCTGGTTGTATGCCGATTCTCCTTATTACCAAAATTTGTCAGAAACGTGGTTTGAGTCCAGTGTGAATTAAGCATTTCTAAATATTAAGATAAGAAAATAATAAGGGGTCGTTTTGTTTAGATCATTTCGGAATATTTCTCACGCTGTGTCTTCATTATCGAGTAGTTTATTTGTTTTGAGTTCTTAAGGTAATAATTTGTTTCTGGCCGATTTTTTTAAGTTCAAGTTTTTAATTCAATTTTTATATATTTTTTTTTGCTCTCTGTAATTTTATTATTCACTTTCCATTTTAAGTATTATTTTTTTATTCTATTATTAAACCTCAGGGTTAAATTTTAATTTCTTTTTTTTTTTTGTTCCATTTAATTGAATAAAGGTTCGTACTTATTTTTATGAAACTCCGTCAGATAGGAAACCCAAAAATTCTACAGAACTTAAACAGTTTTGGAACTAAAGTAGAAAGTCTTTCAGATAAAGATTTGGATAAAATGTTTAGGAAGAAAGATGAAAAGCTTTCTGAATTTATTATGAGATTAGAGTCAGTTGCTTCCAAGATTTATCCAGCAATGGTAGCAGGAAAGGTTGTTGAGCACAATACAATTATTAGAAGTCATGTAGTCTTTAAACAGTTTCTTGACGGTATAGATACTCGTCTTTGTAACGAAATAATGAGGAAGAGAAATCAATTTTTTAGTGTTCAGGAGGCTCTTCCTTATGCCGAGGAATGTGAAGCAATGTTTAACCGTATGGTAAAAGAGACAAGAGCGGACATGTCCAGGAAAGCCCATATTAATCAACTTTCAGTAAAATCTAAACCAGCAAATAAGTCATTTAATCCTAATTTCAGAAATAATACATTTGTTTAAAAAAAACCTGGTCAGCTTATTAAAGAAAAGTATCCTCATATGATAGGTAGATGTTGTAATTGTGGTGATAAAGAACATGTTAGTTATGAATGTCCTAAAGCTAAACAAACCATATGTTTTCAATGCCTAAAACATGGACATGTTGTTCAGAAATGCCCTTTAAACTCGAAAACTGTCTCGTCAAGAGTCCCGACAGAGACAGCTTAATTAATAATATCACTGAGGACTTTCAAATTAATCAAAATATTTCATCCTGTATTGTAGTCTTAAATATTTTTAATAAATTTTATTCATTTTTAATTGATACAGGAGCCGCTATTTCCATACTTAAAGCAAGCATTGTTTCACATCTCGGTTTATTAACTTTAGAAAATTCAAATTTTCAGTTATATGATGTTTCCGGTAATGAAATTTATTGTTTGGGAGTAGTAGAATTGCCAATAAATATAGAAAATAAAGTAATATTTCACAATTTTTTTATTTGTAAGGATGATTTAGTTAGTATTCCGACAGATGGAATAATTGGTTTGGACTTCTTACAAGATTATAATGTTAGTATAGATTTTAGAAATATGTTTTTGAAAGTTCATGATAGGGAGATCCAAATTATTGCCAAAAATAGGACGTCCAAAGGTAATAGTAATACTTACTGTCTACAATGTGTTGGTAGATCCTCAAGTACAAATGATGTTAAACATAAGGTAGTAGCTACACCTTTATCAGATACCTGTTTGACTCGGGTCAATGTGATACATTTGATTGAGAATCTTTCAATACCTGGCCATGCGTGGGTAATTTGCTTGGGTAAATTAAGTGGCCAGTTGTCAGAGGGAATAATTTTAGAAGTACAACCGTTAGAAAGTATTAGTCAGTTAAATTTGGTCTTAGTGCCAAGTATCTCTAAGATTTTTCCAGGGAACCTAGTACATTTAATTTTAGTTAATGTCGGACCACTCCCAGTCCAGGTTCCGACCCGTAGATCAGTAGGGCAAGTAGTAGATAATTTGGAATCATGTAATTTTCACGTAATAACTCGGGACCTCTCGAGTTCAGTAGTTTCGATTACAATGAGAGGTGAATTAGCCCACGGTGTAAGTAATAAGGTAGTCGAAAATGTAAATAAGACTGATAACGAAAAATGTAATAAATTTTTAGTAGGATATAGCGATATCTTTAGCGTTGAAGATAATCCAAAATTAGGTAAAACAAATTTAGTAACCCACAAAATAGATACAGGGGTAAACCCACCGATAGCAAAACTACCGTATAGAATTCCATACAGAAAATTTAGTATAATGAAAGATGAAATAGATAAGATGTTATCTGAAGGTGTAATTAGACCCTCTGATAGCCCGTGGTCTAGTCCGGCTATTTTGGTAGAACGTAAGAATCCCGATGGAAGCTCAAAATATAGGTTTTGTATTGATATCAGAAATTTAAATAAGATTACTCGAAGAGATTATTTTCCGATCCCTCAGATCAATGAAATTTTAGATCAGCTAGGTAATTGTTATTATTTTTCGACACTAGATATGAACAAAGGTTATTGGCAAGTTCAAGTTGCGGACATAGAGAAAACAGCTTTTTCTGTTCCTTGGGGACATTATGAATGCAATCGTATGCCATTCGGCTTAGCGAATAGTCCATCTACTTGGCAAAGATTACTGAATAGCGTATTAGAAAAATTAATAGGGAAAACCTGTTTTGTTTACTTAGATGACATAATCTGCTTTAGTTCGAGTAATATAGATGAACACATAAGTCGCTTGAAAGAAATTTTTGATATCATTAGAGCATCTGAATTAACTTTAAATTTTGAAAAATGTAAATTTCTTCAGACAGAAATTGAATACCTGGGACATTTAGTAAGCAAAGACGGCGTAAAACCAGATCCCCATAAAATTTCGATTGTTCAAGAATACCCTATTCCGAAATCTGTTACCGATATTCGAGCTTTTCTTGGCTAAATAGGATTCTATAGAAATAGCAAAACCTTTGACTTCATTGATTAGGAAAAATTCTAGGTTTCTTTGGAATGAATCTGCTCAGATTGCATTTCACTCATTAAAGTCATCACTGTTAAAACATCCGATACTTCGTTATCCCAATTTTCAAGAAAAATTTATTATTTGCACTGACGCATCAGACTACGCTATTGGTGCTAATCTTTGTCAGAAATTTGAAGGTATTGAACATCCAATAGCTTATGCAAGTCGTCAGTTATCTAATCCAGAACTAAATTATACTACTACTGAAAAAGAATGTTTGGCTATCATTTTCGGAATTAAGAAATTCAGACAATTTTTTAGTAATAACCGATCATCAGCCTTTAAAGTGGCTTATGAATTTTAAAGAACCTAACAATAGACTAATGCGTTGGTCACTTTATCTTTCAGATTACGATTTCGATATTGAGTATCGACAAGGAAGAAAGCATTCAAACGTAGACGCTCTTTCCCGCATTAAACCGATTAGATCAATTAATATTAGTTATGAACCATATTTTGACAGGAATCTAGTTTTCAAAGAACAAAGATCGGATTCTGAAATTCAAAATTTAATTAAAATTTTAGGACATAATTTAGAATATTATTTAGATGATGATTATGTGGCATTTAAAAAGTCTTTTGGAGAGGAACCAGATAAATTAGTAGTGCCCAAGTCCTTAACGTCTCTAATTTGTAAACTTTATCACGATTCTCCTCTGTCAGGTCACTTTTCTCATGAAAAGACATTGAGTAAAATATCTCGTAATTATTATTGGCCTTCGATGAAAAAGGATATTAAGGAACATGTTGAGGCCTGTGTACCTTGTGGTTTGCGAAAATCTTCTACTAGGGCGAAACCTGCTCCTTTAGTTAGACCAGAAATTGTCCCTAAACCTTTTCATAGAATAGCGCTGGATATTGTAGGACCATTACCAACATCTTATAATGGGAACAAATACATTTTAACTGTCATCGATTGTTTCACTAGATATTTTGAAGCGTTTCCATTACCTGATCAAACAGCCGAGACCGTAGCCAAAACCTTTATAACGGGAATAATATTAAGACACGGCACACCTAGACAAATTTTAACAGATTTAGGTACTAATTTTCTGTCCAAGATTTTTAAAGAAATGTGTAGAATCTTACAAATTCAACACATAAAGACTACCGCGTATAGACCCCAAACTAATGGAGTTCTTGAAAGAACTCATAGGACTCTAAAAGATATTTTATCAATATTCTTAAATAAAGATGAACGGAATTGGGATGAATGGGTTCCATATGCAGTCTCTGCAATTTGTACAACACCTCAGTCCTCCACAGGAGAAACCCCTTTCTATTTGATTTTTGGCAGGGACGTTGAATTTCCGTACGAGGAAATCTGTACACCATACAGAACTCGTTACGACACGGACGTAAATTATGTATCGGAGTTTCTCCAGCGACTAAAGATATCCAGAAATAAAGCAATTCAGCAACAAGAAGTTAGCACCGAACGTATACAGTATACATAAACATTTTAATAAGTTTGCTAAGGATTGTTCGTTATCAGTAGGAAATAAAGTTTTATTAAGAAGTCTGGGGAAGTCCAAACTAAGTAATAAGTTTATTGGTCCTTACAGAATTTTAGATATAGATGGAGTTAACGCGATAATTAAAGAAGTTTTGCGAAAGAAAGAATTAAAGGATCACGTAAATAGACTCAAATTGTTTAAAGGTAATAGTTCAGAAACAGTAGTAAATATAGAATGTGAAGATGTAGAAATGAACGATTGCTCTATGACCGTTGAACCTTTGATTCCCAATATTGACAAAGAAAATGTAAATTCAGTTGTAGACGAACTTAATATCGGAAATTTAGTTTTAGATAATGATAATACTAATGGGAAAAATGTTGAAAATATAAGTTCAATCAGTAATCAAAGTGGTACTCAAAGTAAAGATAGGGAAGATTTAAATATTAATAAAACGAGTGTTGACGAAATATTGGACAATTCCAATTCTAAGAATGGTTCAGATTCTTTTAAGGATTTAAGTACGTCTGATGTTAATTTAGATTCTTTGTCCAGTGTACAAATGAATGAAAATTCAAGTAATAATGATGATTCAAATTGTGTGGAAGATAATTCCGACGTATCTGAAATCAAAACAATTAGCGAAGAACCAATTCACAGATATTCAACACGTAGCAGAGGTCCAGTCGAGTCGTTACCTTGGATAAACAAAAGTAGGATTTAATTTTTATTTGTTTATTCAGGGTTTGTTTAGAATTTCTGAGTTTTTGACAATTTTATTTTGTGTACATAGCTATTGTACTAAAGTCAGCATGTATTAGTTACTACAAAATCAGATAGTAATTGTCATAAACGAATTGTATACTATCATTTTCATTTATTAAGTTGTAAGGATCTGATCTGCATGTTATTACAGCGATCTACGCCAAAATGCTGAACCAGTACGTGCTATGGTTAATCGTCCTGAGTACCCTGATTGGAGTTATCCAAGCTGAGATCGTTGCGTATGACTGCAGCGACCCTCAAACAGAGATGTCCAAGATCTCCTTGTTGAACACGAAGCCTTGCTTGGATCCTAGAAAACCCTCTAGAAATCAAACTGAGCGGATACAGGTTGTTCAAACGAAACAGTTTTCAGATGTCCATGTATATTCATGTTAAATAGGGGTTATGCAATTAATTCAGTATTGTGGTATGCATTTGCATCACTCTACGGTAGCAGGCGGTTTCGGGAAATATGTGTTTTACGTAAGTTCGGTACCGTGTAAACAAGCGCACGAATCAGGCCGGTTGGACTTAACTCCGTTAGGTGTAGGTGTAGTTACAGGCCTTCAAATGAACGGAACTACCGAAGTGTCCACTGTGTCATTTGGAACGAGATGGCAAGTGTGAAGGTGTACGGCATACTGTAGGGAACGTTGTCTACCAAAATGTGGTAGTTTCCGCATCAATCACCATCCGATTGACCGACTACGTAGCAGCAGTCAATATTGACAGTAATACCATCCATTTAAGAGGAGGAACTACTTTTCGTTACACGTCTAATTATTGCTTCGATGACTACACTGGCGAAAATACGTGGGATAATCTTGGTATATCGTAATGTGCCAAAGACAGCTTGGATGTTGGAGGTTCCGCAGCAGTTATATCTTTAGGGGAAGAAGAAACTGAAAATCAATTCATAATAGTCAACACAGAAGACACAGTTTTCGCTTTAAAGTTGGTTGAGCGAGTGGAACTTTGCGGTCAGTTAATGTGGCAGACGGAGCAGTCCCGAATTCTCATCATCTTTGAAACTGTAATAGGATACTATTATCAACTGGGTGTTCGCAATTCCAGAAATGTTAACTTAGTAACCCAATTTCTAAGCAAGTTACTATACTTAGAAATCGCAGTCAATAATAAATTGGCGGACAGCATATATGACTCGATCGAAAGAAGATGTTTGCTTCGGCAAAAGATATTTCAAAATCGCTTAATATTAGCTCAACATTCTCCAGGATTAGTGGGTGGACTTATCCAACAGTCTTCTGGTTATATCAGCCGAGTGATCGGTGAAGTCCTATACATAGTCAAGTGTGCAGCAAAAGTTGTGAGTTTTCGAAAAACTGAGCAATGTTACCAGGAATTGCCAATTAACTACCGCAACGAATCGAAATTTATGGCTTCAATCACTCACATAATTCAAGAATACGGAACGGAGGTCAACTGTGAAACACCACTGAGCCCAATATATCATTTAGAAAATCAATGGTTGGAGGTGAGTCCGAATATGAGAAGAACAGATGCCGCTATAGAATTAGATCCAAATCAGGAAACTGTAGATTTAAATTTATTTAAAATCAGCCCTATAAGTTCTAATGGAGTGTATTCCCAGAGTGATATGGAACGATTTCAACACACTCTACTCTTTCCATCGGAAATTAAGGCAGTAACGAACTTGGTTTCCCGAAGAATTATGGGAGATTCTGGAAACGCCCAAGGTATCTTTATGCCGAATGTTTTTACACCACAGGAGTTTTCCAGAATGGCCAGTTCTGCCGCCGAGGAAGTTTTTGGATTTTTATCCAGGCTGGGCAATTACTTTTCGATCATTGCATTTCTATACACACTTATCTGTTTTGTGAGTTATGCCTGATCAGTGGTAATCAGATTTTTTGCCATAAGAAAGATCACTAAGGAACAACCCAACGCCAGGAAATATTTTCTCGCAAGCCTTTGGCAGACGTTGGCCAACAAGCATATCATAAAATTTTCCAGCAAAGTACCAGCGAACATTTCAGGCACAAGTAGCGAAGCAAATAGACTCTATCCGGATATGACTCTTAAGGAAATTCGGATCCACGATATCCCACGTAACATTACTACGAACAAAGTTAACCCAGTGTAGCAGTGAAACAAAAACTTAAGTAATTTCTTTTTTACCGCGCGCGGAATTTTTGTGACTTTGTAAAGTGAACTTTATGAATAACAATAGTAACAGAATTATTTTCGTAATATATGGAACAATGAACAGTAATGCTACCTTAGAATGCTATGTCAACTGAATTAAACCCCTATGCGGTCAGATACTTCAATCAGTATTTTAATTATTGTAATATATGTATTAATTTTTTTTTGCATTATTTTTATAGAAAAGAGCAGGTATGCTCTAATTTTAAGTTGGGAGGGATGTGAATTAAGCATTTCTAAATATTAAGATAAGAAAATAATAAGGGGTCGTTTTGTTTAGATCATTTCGGAATATTTCTCACGCTCCCAGGGTGAGAACGCGTTTTTATTACTTTTTAAAGAAAAATTTAAGTATCGTCAAGTTAAGGGATTTGTTGTTCTAATCCACATATGTTAACTATAATATTTGTATTTTATTGAGTCTAGACATCGGTTGAGGGGGTGCCCTTGTACGCGTTACAAGGGATGTTCTCACGCGTTGTTTACACAATGATTTAAAATCATTTTGTTTAGTTAAAATATGAATTAAAAATTTAATCAAAACGACTTTGATAATATTGTAATTTTATTTTTGATTTACTTAAATTTTGTAACATTTTAAAATTCAAGTTCACCAAATTTTTATTTTTAGAAGATTTATTCATTATCTCTTGCATACAGGGTTTATTACAAGCGTGGTTGGTTGCCTAGTTCCTTTCAAATTGGTCGTTTTGACCTTGTGTTCTAATTTTTATTTCTACAAAAGTTTTAGCGTTAGAAATATTTAGGCGATTTTTAGTTGGATAATAGTCCCCGTTTTATCCTGTGGATGTTCGTTTTTTTTTGAGTCATCGTTGTTGGCTATAGCGATCTACCGGTCGGTAATATTTTGTTTATTTAACGGATAGGTGCTGCCCTCTAATTGTCGAATTAGGAAAATTAAACAATTGCTTGTTATAAATCGTAGTTGGTCAGGCATTGTGTTTTGAGTTCTCGAAGCGAATAGTTGATCGTGGGTGATTGAAAATTTAGTGCCATTCTTGTGGGAAATTATTAAGCGCTGTTGCTGTATATTGTTGGTGGTGAGGCGTTCGGCATTTTGGTGGCCGGATTCAAATTTTACAAGATAGAATTGCTTAGATTGGTAGCAAACGACATTGTCGGATTTGGAGCACGAGGTTTCGTCATTTTCTTTTTGTTGTTTCGAGAAAACCACATGTTTCTACGATTTTAAGGCCGCTAAGATCTAAGGTATGTCCTAATAATTCGTGCAACTCGGTGATTTATTTTTGCGTTTCTGTTGTTTAGGCCTTTTTGTTCTGGTTGATTTAGTTTTGGGAGCAGTGCTGGAGCTGAAACCTGTTATTTTTTTTTAAGGAGATAAATTGAATTGACGACCAGGTATTGTGAAATTCTTTTGGGTTTTCCTGACGCGCACAAGTTGGCAGCACACGGCACACGTGATTTGGCCGAAATTAACAAAGACAGTTTTTTTGCAATAAAGTAAGATCAAATAATTATTTCTGTTAATGGAAAACTTGGCTTAAATTTTTATTGTGAACTTAAAATCAAATTTGAGTCATCTGGTTTGCTTGCCAAATATAAAACTTAGAACATCTGCAGTCACACATCACCTGGATCAGATCAATTGTTCACATTCTATATTTGTAATTTCAATCTTACGAAATTTAAGACGCAGCTAACGGGCGTCGGTGCGAATTTGTGAACATCTGTGCACCAAAATATTTATTCTCCTCTCATTGAGGATCAGTATTGTAAATTTATATTTGTTAGTTGGCGCGTCACGCCATTTTATATTCAAAAATAAGAGAATAATTGTCAGCGACTAATAACGTTATTTTTCGTACGCCTAAATGTAAAACATATTTGGGGTTGCATTTGTCTTTCTGTTCCCTTGATGATAGATGGAACATTAGTAATAGTTCTGAATGATTTATAGATTTATTTTTACTTTTGTGTATCCTTAATGAGGCGAAGCTGTGTTTAATTTTTTTTTATAAATATATGTTTGTGGTAAACAGTTGATTATTGATTGCAACAATTCCTATAAGTACAAGCGTGTTATTAGTAACTCAGATAAATTGAATTTACTTTAAAGTCATATTTGCATCATGTCATTATATTTATTTTTTTTCTCTCACGATTTTAATTAAAGCTTTGTTAATTTTGGTATTCCTGTGAGGTTTGAAGTTTCGTGATTGATTTCGGGTTTGGTGGTTGTCAGATCACGTGGCGCCCTTGGGTACCCTTCGCGGTACATTTCGGATTTTGTATTTCCCACCCCTTCTTCACTGGACTACTGGAGCCGACCACCTACCTCATCGGGAATATCGTTGTAACTACGTTACATTTGTTGTTTTATTTGCAGGAATAAATTTTAGCGTCACAATTTATGGATTTAATGTTTCTATATATATATATATTGGTTAAAACCTCTTGTAGCATTTTACTTTATGCTACTCAAATTTAGCGGTATAGTCCTTGGATCTGCGAACACTCGATGCAGCATTAATTAAATTATTTATTGGTTTCCTGGTAGGTGCTAAATGGTCCAGCGCTCCTTCTTGTTGGCATTAGGACTCTACAATTAAAAGGGATTAACTAAATTGAATCAAGATTATGATCACTCACTTGAACTTGTTGTTGGGTTGACTTTGTTTACGTTTATAGAGTTTAAAGTCAGATCACAGAATAATAACAAGAGGGTATAGACGTCACGAGTTATCACCGCGGTATATCAGCTGTCAGCGTTGGTGTGATGTTGGTTGCTCGCGTTTGGGATAGGCAATTAGACCAGTAGTTCAGGTACCGCTCGTTAACGCGGTAGCCAGAGGCGTACTCAGGTCAAATTAAACAAATTTTTATCCTGACTTTAATGATGATGTTTATTCTTGGGGTGATTGTTTTTGCGATTAATTAATTTAATGGACAACGAATCCCCTCCCTGGCGGAGTGGGGCAACGGATTTTGGCGTGGAGGAAAAGCAAATTTCGGAAATCAGGTCTCTTTCCCGGTGAGCTCGCTCGCGTCAAGAGGTGTTTGCATCAGAAGTGCGGAGTTTTTGTAATAAGAGTATTTTTGGGCACCTTTGAGTGGTTTACGCCTTCTGTTTGCTGAGTTCAGCGTTGATTCGCGTGTTTATGTAGCGATCGCTCGGCATTTTGTACGGGAAAAAGGAAAATCAAACGAAGCCACACAACATCTTGAGGTAACGTGTTCTCCATTGTCTTTAGCTAAGGTCCTAAAATTGCTTCTCTTGAATAGACCATGTTTGGGGTGTTAAATCCTCTGCTAAATTGTGGTTCTGCTGCTTTTTGGAAGCTGGTTGTATGCCGATTCTCCTTATTACCAAAATTTGTCAGAAACATGGTTTGAGTCCAGGAAGTGACGTCACGAGGACGACCATTTTGTGGGTGTGGCGAATTACGTCAGGTCACATGATACTTCAACTGGCGGAGAATTTTGGAAATTGTTCATCCTGCTTCACCTCACCTGTGATCACATTTTGCAGTTACAACAATTCAGTCAGTGAGTTTGCAATCAATTTTTGGTGCATCTATTTTCTAACGTTTATTAGAAATTAATTATCCAGATTTGCTTTTTCGATTGGCTCGATTTGATTATTCGAGTAATAATTTTCACACTGATATTTATGCTAGCTCTGCTAAATGGCGCTTATTAAAAGGTATTAATCCTTTTAGATTCAATTATTTGATTATTTTCAATTTTAATAACATCATTAGATTTAATTTAATTATTTTCAATTTCAACATACTTTTGTTAATTTTGTTAAAGTTTTGGATGAACAGTTCAATTAATTTTTGTTATATGCGCTTGAGGACTGTTCATTTACCATTTTCCATGGTTATTGCTAATAACTTAAATAATATTGACTGGGTCACCTTAGTTTTAATTAGTTTTAAGTTCTATTTCGCAACAGGGGGTAGTACTACTTACTTGATTTCATGAATGTATTTACTTGTCACAGTGGTTAGACATTTACACTGTGTTCGCTTAATTGCGGATCCAATATTTGTATATATTTTTTTGATATTGTTTTTTTGTGTGCTGCGGTCACACCTTGTTGTGTGATTGTTGTTTTTTCGCTAAATAAAGCTGCTCATTTATACATCTTGTTTCATTGAACAATTGCTCAATTCAATTCAATTCAATTTAACCTGCAGGTATCGTACTTTGCCGTCAATCAGGGCACAATTACGTGGCGCCCAAATTTTTTAAATCAATTTCAGAACCGCAGCCAGAACGACTGTTAGCCGGCAACCATTGGTTGACCAAGGTTAAAATTAAAGAAGAACTTTTTTTAGAGTTACATGCTTCTCATTTGTAGTCACTCCTCCAAATAATGAATGAGCCAAATTTTCTATCCGCAACGGTTTTATATATATACATATTTTCAGCTGTCGACTTTAAAATGTAAGATCTTTGAGAACCACTGTCAAGCAAGACTCTTAAAGTTTCCCTTTTATTACCAATCTTTAAATCTGTCTTGAGCGTTTGAAGAAATACATCGGGATAAGCAATATTTGACAAAACTTGAGTGGCTTCTTTAGATTTCGATTCATCACTTTTGTTACACATTAAACTTTGATGCTCTCGATCACATTTTTGACATCTAACTCGTACTTTACATAATTTAATTCTATGTCCCCTTTTCAAACAGCGCAAAAAAGCACCTGCCTTTGATAATAAATCTTTCTTTTCTATAAATGTCATTTTTCTGGCTTTATCGCATTTGTCAAAGTGATGTTCCTTTTTACAAAAAATACATAATATAATGTTATCCGTTAACAATACAGCTGCCGTCGATTTAGGAAATTCTTTAACTTCATCTTTGGTTTGTCTCTTAGTTTTCTTTAAAAATTACTTTTCTTTTAAACCAATTCCTTCACGCGCCAAAATAATTCTTTGCTCATTATCAGTTTCATTTCTTAGATATCGAAGCAAACAATCCAAACGCACATGGGTATCTTCAGACTTCACATCATCTGCTTGCATTCGCTGCGTCCTTTGCCATAAACGCAACAAATCTTCTGGTAAACATGATTACACCATAGGAAAAAGAATTGCACCATATTTGTCTGATTTTACCCCCATTGTTTCCAAAGCTCTCATATAAGTCTCTATGTTGTCATACAACATAGCGATATCAACTTCTTTCTTCCCATGAGTCGTTACAATCAATTTTAAAAAATCTCTAATGTATACTTCTATTTGCAGATCTTCACGACCAAAACGAGCTTTCAATGCTTTAATAATTTTTTCATAATTCGAACTCACTGCTGGGTAACTTTCGACCAAACGACGTGCTCTGCCATTTGGTACTGTTGCTTGAATCAAGTAAAAAAAATTGTCAGCTGGATCAATTTCCTCTTCCTCGTGAATTTTCTTGAATTGGCTCCAAAAACTAAGCCAATCTCTGATTTCTCCCGAAAATTTTCTAAATTCAATGACAGGTAGTTTGAATTTTCTTTTCGTTTGTACACTATTTATGTTCGTCTCGATATTTTCACTACTTTCTGATCTGGGTGCTTTCTCTTCATCAGTATTTATAATCTTCTTACACTGCCGATGTGCTTTGTGAAATTTGGTCGCATAGTCATCACATCTATCAAATTCCAAAATTAGAGCTTCTTCTGAAATATCTTCTTCTATAAGCAAATTCAAAATTTTCTTATCGATTTCTTCCATAGTGTCAAACTTTTCTTTTATTATTTCACTCAAAACAATTACCTCTTTTCTATTCGGTTCTTCTTCAGCTAACAAAACATTGAGTTCTCTTAGTTTTCTTGTAAATACGGAGCGCAATGCCGTTCTAATTTTCTTCTGATCTTCAATCTACAATTTTTCAATGTATTTTCTGGGTCGTAGTACAAATAAAAAAAAATGTCCTGTCACGGTCGCCAAAATGTTTCAGAATTCAGGATCTTTGGAAACTACCCGTTTCTTATTGTGAGAGCCAGCATTACCACGCTATAATTTTCCAAATTCAAACCAAATTTGCTTCAATAATAAATGTTTCAAAAGTCAAGTCCTTCTCGGGAAGTAGTAAAATCATAAGTAACCGCACGACAATACCGAATTATTTTCGAGAGAGGAGACGTAGTAAGTTCTAAATTATTTGGCCAATGATAACTCAGAAGGAGGAGTCAGGCGCAATTATCTGGTTCGAACACACACGTAGTTTAGTAAATTAAAAGATTAGAGCTAGTTACCCTTAAATAAGTTCAATTTCTTAAAAGCCGTAGGAGTCCAACGCACAATTGGATTTTTATCGCTTTTAAACAAGCAAGGCGAGGAACCACAATAGACGAGCTAGTTAAGAGTTAAGTTGTTAGACAATCTGGCACCTGAAGTACGTCCGAAAATTGCCCAGATGGACAATGCGGGTGGCGCACAGATTAGTCTGACCTCAATCCCAGATTGTAAATCTCAATTCCTGCAATAAGTGTCACTGACTCCCAAAACCGCGATTTGTTAATTGATAAGTCAAGGGAGGAGTTAGTAATAATTGGGAGGACCATTGCAGTACTTAAGATTAGGGTTGGAGGTTTTTCACAACACTTCAGACTTAACACTTGAACGTTTTAATACCTAGTTATACTAGCTATTTACTTCACTTTGTTAAATACAGCGGCTCAATATTAGTATTGACATTATAATAATTGCGGTTCCTTCGCCAAGATAAACTTAAGTTTTGTGCCAAGTGCCAGTAACCAACTAGCAATAGTATTATTAGGTAAGTGTTAAAATGTTTATCAAACAGAGTTTTTAACTTTAATAAATAGATTAAGTAAGGTTGATGTGTTTGCCTAAATAATGATCGCCCAAACCCGAATCCACCATTGCAACACCTCACCATGTTAATCTCGTCGCTCTCGATTTAATATTTTACTTTTTACAAGACTCCCTTTCACAGCCTAAATTAAGAGAGTGGCGACGGTTACATTATGTTTTAATATTTGTATGATATAAACACAATGAATAATATGGACTTTATTTTCAGAAGTCTCTTTTACAGTTCTATGAAGTTCAAGACAGATAACACTGACAAAAAACAAATAATAACAACTTTCACAATAATCAAACTCACTAGATTTTTTCATTTTTAAATTTCAATCTAGAATATTCAACAGGTGGCGCTGTTTTGACGGAAGCAACTTATCGAAACGAATAAAAAATGTTCCTATTTTATTTAAAATTTACAGAAAAGTTAATTATATAATGATTTTAATAATAAAATTAGTAATATTGGCGGGGTTAAATATAAATTTTTATTTGAACTATCCTTTTTTTGCAAGTTCAAAGAAATCCAAGAGAGGGCTTTCGGAATTCCTTCGCAGCGCCTCTATCGAAAATTACAAGAACTATTTGACAGTTACAAAACGGAAAGTCAAAGTCACTAGTGTTGAAATGAAAGATTTTCTAAACTACTAGTATGAATGACATATACGATTTTCTCATATGGTCGTTGGAAAAAACTATAAATATAACAATTAAGAATGTTTTGTATGTACCAGAGCTTGCAAATAATTTGTTGTCAGTAGGAAAATTGGCAAATCAAGGTTTTCAAGTGAAGTTTGTTGATGACATTTGTCAAGTTGAAAGATTTGGTACGATTTATGCAATAGCAAAATTAGAAAATAATTTATATAAGCTAAAAGGTTTAGAGCCAAGTATTAATAATAATGATCAAGAAGTTATAATTCGAATAAAGAAAAGGACAGAAGAAGAAGAAACTTTTAGAAGTGATAATGACATAAATGTCAGTAATGACATTAATGACATAAATGTCAGTAATGACATTAATGACATAAATGTCAGTAATGACATTAATGACATAAATGTCAGAAGGTCTTCGCGAATAAATAAAGGAAAACCACCAATTCGTTATAAAAATGATGAAATTCTACTGGAAACAATAATTCATGAAGAAATTAAGTACTTTTAAAGAAATATTAAGAAGAAAAGATAAAGATAATTGGATACAAGCAATGGAAGAAGAAATGAATTCTATGAAAGAAAATAATGTATGAGTTTTGACAAATGTACCTGAAAATAAGAATGTTGTTGGTTGTAAATGGGTGTATAAAATAAAGACTAATGAAAAAGGATATATCGAACGTTACAAAGATAGAATAGTAACAAAAGGATACTCTCAAAAATATGGAGAAGATTATGATGAAGTTTTTGCACCAGTAGTTAAACAAGTAACTTTTAGAATTTTATTAGTTATAGCCGGACAAAAAAATATGATTGTTAAACATTATGGCATTAAAACTGCATTTTTAAATGGGGAATTAGATGAGAATAATGAAATAATTTTTATGAAGCAACCAGAAGGATTTATAGAAAAAGGAAAGGAACATATGGTATATAAATTAATTAAAAGCATTTATGGTTTAAAACAATCAGCTAGAGTATGGAATATCATATTAAATGATACATTAGAAAATTTTGGATTTATAAGGGGAACTGGTGATCCATGTTTATACACAAAAGAAAAAGATGGAACTCTTATTTATTTATTTATTAGTGTATGTTGATGATATTATTGTGGCATCAAAAGAAGACGATCTTATAATGGAACTAGAAAAAGTGTTATCAAAAATGTTTAAATTGCATTGTCTTGGAAATATACGTTATTATTTGGGCATACAAATTGAAAGAAACAATGATGGAATATTTCAAATATCTCAGCAAACGTATATTGATAAAATATTAAAGTATTTTAATATGATCAATGCGAAAGTTTCAAAGATACCACTAGACACTGGATATTACAAAAATAAAACAAACAAATTTTTAAACGACAATGATTAATATAGAAAGGCAATAGGTGCACTTTTATATTTATCTGTAAATACAAGACCTTATATTGCTATAAGTGTTTCAATTTTAAGCAGAAATATATGCAAACCAACTGAAACAGATTGGACAGAAATTAAAAGGATATTTAAATATTTAAATGGTACCAGAAACTTAAAGATATTTTTTGGTGATGCAGATAAGTATAATATTATATTAGAAGGCTATGCAGATGCAGATTGGGGAGAAAATGTTGTAGACAGAAAATCAAATACGGGATATTTATTTAAATATAAAAGTGGACTTGTTAGTTGGAAAAGTAAAAAACAAGATTGTGTTTCACTTTCTTCAACAGAAGCAGAATTTGTAGCATTATCTGAAGCATGCCAAGAAGCAATATGGTTAAAAGAATTGTTAAAAAATGATTTTAAAGAAAACATTAAAGAAATAATTATGTATGAAGATAATCAAAGCTGTTTAAAATTGATTGATAATGAAAAGGTTAATAACAGAGGACTAAGCATATAGATGTTAATTGTAATTTTACAAAGGATTTAAAGAAGAGGAATATATTACGTTTTGAATATTGTGCCACAGAATTTATGATAGCAGATTTATTAACAAAACCACTGGAAGCACAAAAATTGGTCAAGTTAAGAAGTTTATTAGAATTGAAAGAATAATCATAATTGAGAAGGGGTGTTGGATTCATTTATGTTATTCTTTTATTATGATATTTTTTATATACATATCCATGATTATTAAAAATATCTGAATGTTGTGTTAGACAGTTCATGTTTGTCATATTGTGATAATAAAAGTTTATAATAATCTCCTGTTAGTTTTCTAATTAATACATAGCCAATAGAAGGCACGCCAAGCAAAGTCTATATATTGTAAAGAAACCTTAAAATCTTTGAGTTCCATAATGTTCTGATCTAGAGTAATGTTTGTTCTTAACTATGATCAGTCAAGTTCATTTTAGTATGTCCGCGACGCGTTTGATAATTTTATTGTAATTGAAAGTTAGTTTTTTTTTATTTCAAGTTTCTAAGTTAATTGTTTTCTTTTCGTATAAAGTGAATTTCTGGATTATTAAGGTTTCTATTGGTTCTTTTAATTAAGATTATGTACTTCATTAGTTTGTAACAATTTTTCATTCCTAGAAAATTTAGATTACTCTTTAAAAATATTTTACAATTAAAATATTTTTTTTATATATTATAATTTGTATACTGTATTTGTCTGGAAAATATTAAGCGTGTTAATTTCTCTTCAGTTAATTCAGATTTAGTTTTGATAAATTTCAACTCGATTATCGCAATATTATTCCTTTTTGTAATTCTTGATTTGTAACCTTTTTTTTATTCTTAATCATTATTCTTTATTTCTAATACCTTTTGTTTTTTTTTTAATATATTTAATATTAATTGAATTTTGGTTTTAATACTTTATTATTATAAGTTCCCAATAAAACCTTAAATAATTACTTAAATAAGTTTAAATAAAGTGAACTTAGCTCGATCAGGATTTTGGATAGACTAGTTAAGAACAAGTAAGTAATTTTCTTAATTTTGAATTTAGTATTTTAAACCAACAAAGAAGAAAATAAAAACTCAGCTTGTGCTAATTTAAGATCAAGTTGGTCTCTTTTCGTGTAAACGTCGGCTTAACCCCATTAAAAGAACCCAATAATAATTATTAAGTTAATTAATGTACGATCGGGCGTCTTTCTGTTTTTTTTTTGTCTTAAATATTATTTTAAATAACATCAATAAAATAATATAGACCAACAGGGGTTAATAAACTGAGGGGCGACATGACATTTACAGGAGGAAAAATTGTGAAAAATCATGAAATCGAGCATTCGTTCTGCAGTCATGTTTCCCTCGTTAGATTTTCAATTTTTTTCAGAATTATAATCTAAATTGATTAGGCTACATCCTGCCAAAGAGTTACCTTATGCAATCTAGCACAAAATTAATTAGAGGGGTCCAAAGTTAAGGTACTTTTAGATCATTATATTTTTTTTGTACATTGTCCAATTTTTTTTCCTTCTGGCAGGAATTAAAGAAATGACTTCTAAATCATCTACAAAAAAAATTATACAAAAATGTTGTTCGTACTATCTTTTATAACTGCAGAACTAAACCACTATATTTGCCGTTTAGGAAATTTGTGAACTACCCCCGATTGTAAAAGTAAGATGTTAGTTTGAAAGGGAGACTTTAATAATTTCTGAATTGTTAAATTCAGAAACCAACCGAGGATAATACGACATATTTAAATTGAGTGGGTTCGTTGGGATTACGGTTATTGATACAAATTCAAACACTTCATTTTAACATAACACTTAAACTATTTATTTACAATATTAAACATACAAGAAATAATACATTTTTGGACTTACCCAAAATAAACACAAACACTATCATTCACAAAACCAAAATAATTAATAGTTAGAGTGACTCTTCAATTGTCTTCTCATTCTTCTGATTGCCCCGATTGACTTAAAATTCAGCCCTTTTATTAATTAAACCCAACCCAAAAACGCGTCATACCCCTAGGAGTTTTACTTAAGTATTTCTAACGACCAATGACAACAAAACTTAAGAATATTAAAAACTCCCTTTTCTAACTGAATTAGAACGACCCTCGCAAGGTTTAAAATTTATTAGTTTTACTCTGCATGTTTTAATGCACCCATAATGTTATCCACATGTTCCAAAATATTACTAATTTATTACTACTCTTTAAGCAACACTATTTTAGAATTAAGTGTATTTGAGTTCTTTACTACTTCCAAAAATATTGAATTACCGAAAATAAATATCTCCCGGTCAGATTTAATATTAAGAACTTGCGAGAACCTTTCTACTAACTTACAATCTTTAACGAAATTAATTTAATAAATAAACATTGATTAAATTTTGAAAAACCCCAAATAATTATTACAAGTCGCAAATCTAAGGATGCTCACAAATTGCTCTTAAGGTGTTGTGCTTTTCACATGTTTTCTCGTGAGTTTTCTATGCAAAAAACTCGCAAGTATCATATACGTTTTTTAATAGAGTTTTCTCGCGAGTTTTTTTTCTTTTTTTACAAACAAGTAAATGTAAATAAATTTTAATTTAACAAAGAGCAATAGCGAATAGCGACTTTTCTCTAATAAAAAATGATAATTGCCGTACAGCAAATTTTATGCAAGAAACTCGCGAGTTTTTGCCATAGAAAAATCACGAAAAAACATGTGAAGATTTTATACAGTAAACTCGCAAGTGTCATACAGCCTTAACTAAATACAAAAATCCGAAGTATTGACACAACGATGAAATTCGACCTACGCCTCTGCTTTTGTGTAGATTAGTTACTTTGTTATAATTTTGACATTATTTTGTGTTACTATGAACTTGACGCGAACAACTTCCCCAGATTTTTAGACCGGAAATTTGAATTGACCGTAATCATTTTAGCGCACCCTGTCAGTTGCAGGTCACTTTTGTACAAGTTGTAAATAGTGACTTGAGTATCAAGCCATAATACCTAAAATCTTAACACAGAAACACACACGAAAAGTCCAAAAATAGGAGCAAAATCATTTTATCCAATTTTATCTATGCGCAACCAGAAGTACGACGGTGACATTTACTTCCATAGATTACTATAAATATTTTTAAACTAATGAAAAGTAAAGTAACATTTCAAAATAAAAGGAAAATCTCTTCTTGACTTTTTAGTACTTGATTAATTTATTCAAATCATCTTAAGATTTTATTTTATAATTTTTTGATAAAGGAGAAGTATAGAGAATTGTAGATAAAGTGGCCTAAAAACTAATAAAACAGCGCCATCGCGTAGATTTCCCGGGAAACATTGGAGCAAAACTTTTTATATTCGAAATATCCTACCCTGAACGTGGAACGGCAAGTATGCGCGGTTGTTGGTCTCCTTAAGAGTGTGAATTAAGCATTTCTAAATATTAAGATAAGGAAATAATAAGGGGTCGTTTTGTTTAGATCATTTCGGAATATTTCTCACGCTCCCAGGGTGAGAACGCGTTTTTATTACTTTTTAAAGAAAAATTTAAGTATCGTCAAGTTAAGGGATTTGTTGTTCTAATCCACATATGTTAACTATAATATTTGTATTTTATTAAGTCTAGACATCGGTTGAGGGGGTGCCCTTGTACGCGTTACAGGGGATGTTCTCACGCGTTGTTTACACAATGATTTAAAATCATTTTGTTTAGTTAAAATATGAATTAAAAATTTAAACAAAACGACTTTGATAATATTGTAATTTTATTTTTAATTTACTTAAATTTATGGATTTATTATTTCTATACATATATATTGGTTAAAACCCCTGTTGGATGGTTTTATAATTAAAATTGGTAATACAATTAATTGTATTTGTAATTTCAGTAAACTAAAATAGTAATATTGGTTTATTTTGTTTTTGTAGGTATTTTTAGTAATTTAAGATAAAGCTCAGAAGTCAGAAATACATTATTACAAAGAACTTAAGTAAATTCGTAAATTCGCGCGTAGGGTTAGGTCATAGGCAACCCCCTTTTCTAGTTTAGTTCCAGGGTAAAAGTAGTATGCTCATGTGTAGAGGGCGTCTTAAGTCAAGAGACTTAGCGCCATGTTTAAACCACCCCCTGGCTAAGCTATAAAAGGGAATGTTCTTTAATTTTATTTTTAATTCACGCCGTGTTTTAGTACGTCCTTTTTGAGTTGTGTCTTCATTATCGAGTAGTTTATTTGTTTTGAGTTCTTAAGGTAATAATTTGTTTCTGACCGATTTTTAAGTTCAAGATTTTTTTTTTAATTCAATTTTTATATATTTTTTTTGCTCTCTCTGTAATTTTATTATTCACTTTCCATTTTAAGTTTTTTTTTTTTTATTTTCTATTATTAAACCTCAGGGTTAAATTTTAATTTTCTTTTTTTTTTTGTTTTGTTCCATTTAATTGAATAAATATAGTTTTTTTTTATTGTTCAATTTATTTTTTTTTTTACTCTTTGAATTTCAAATTTTAATCTAAGAAACAAATTACCTTAAAACGGTTAATTGGTTTAAATAAGTGTCACCCTTCAACTCTGCAGGGAAATAAGGTAGGTGAAGATAATTTTTTTTTATTTTCTAAATAAAAGCAAGAAAAATACAAATTCTCAGCATTGGACGTTTAATATTTATTTTGTAAGTTAAAATTTAAAAAGGGTCTTTAAAAATTTTATTAAATAAAATTTTTAGTTATTTGTGACGTTAACCCAACCATTTTAAAAAGAACCCATTAAAATTAATAATTTTATTCGCTGCCTTTAATCTTTTCGTAATTTTTATTATTTTTTTTTATTTTGATCATCTAGACCCAGGGTTAGCTGAGGGGCTAACGTAGAATTCACAAGAGCAATGACGCCGCCAACGTCTCAGCAATATTTTGAGGGTTTGTTCGTGCATCGTAGAGCTTTTATTTACCAATTTTTTTTTAAATTTTTTTATCTGCATCAGAAAGAGCGATATTTAATCTACATTTTCGCTTACTTCGTTGAAAAAAATATTTTATACTTTTTTTGTAATTAATTATTGAAAATTGACATTTTTATGCACTTTTTATCAAGTTGAAAACTCCATTAAACAGTTTTTTTTTAAATGATTAAACCAAGATGGAGAATGAAGCTTTGTAAATAATGCTATAATGCATATTATAATAATGGAATGATAACACAAAATGATGGAGTTATAATTCTTATTAGAAATGATTTATTACATATGTAAAAAGGGCAAAAATATAGGGTATAAATGTAGGCGTCTTTTTTGATTGTACGACCAAATTCATCTGCTTAAATACCATTTAATGAATTACTTTCGAGCTTAAGATTTACACACTTATCACCGTTTGCAATCAGTTTACTTAACATAATGCACCAACCTTGAAATTCCTACAACAGGGAAACCGCGCTGCGGACGGTTCCATTATTTTGAACCTGCTCCGAAAATTCACCTCCGCCAATCAGCCAAGTTAAGCATAAACCATTCGTGGATAAAGCAAGCGGGTCATGCAACATTGAGTCAGGCATTAGTTCAAGACAACATTGAGAAACTTAATTGTACTCACCGGGGCCCTTGGGTCCCTTTTAGTTGATGACAAAACTCCAGCCCTTGGGTTGCAGCTAGTGGTTCCTGAAAGACCGTAATCGCTAGCCAGGCCCCTACTTGGGCCTGCACAACTAGTTACAACTATTAATTAACTAGCCAGGCTCCCTCCTTGGGCCTGCACAGCTAGACACAACTGTTACAACCTGTGTGTGTAGTGTGCGTAGTGTGCATAGTGTGCGTAGAAACAAGCGACGTGTACGAGTTTGACAAGTGTTCTTCAATACATAAAATAAATACAGTTTAAGTTGTGTCCTGCGTTTCTCTGTTTCCTCATACAGTTTTCAGGATTACAACAGTGGCGACGAGGATTTTTTTTTAATTTGATATAGACATTGAATTACAATATTTTTTTTTCCACGCGAGTGTAAACGTAACGTAAAAACCTGTGCGACATGGATAAAGAGACGAAAGATTTTCTCGCAGCAATATTGAAACAGTCTGATGATCGTTTTCAACATTTAGCAGAACAAGCTCGACGTAACGAAGAACAATTAGCAGAACAAGCTCGACGTAGTGAACAACGAATCGCAGAACTCGTGGCTCAACTCGCTCCGAAACAAAGAAATCCTCAAGCGGACAACCAAACGGCTGCGCCAGTGTCCACCCTTTTTAAGCAGCTGTCCGATCGCATGAGTATTTTCACTTACTGCCCAGAAGACAACCTGACTTTCGACCGGTGGTATACCCGGTACCAAACGATTTTTGAGCAAGATGCCGCCGCCTTATCGACTGCACAGAAAGTCAGCTTGTTGACCGAAAAACTTACAGATAATAATTTTCAAAGTTTTGCTGACAGGATTCTTCCCGATACCAATGTAACAATTACATTCGACTGAACAGTCAAGGTGCTGAAAGAAATTTTCGGGCGAAAGTAATCGCTTTTTGCACTACGTTACCAATGCCTGCGCCTTGCAGTGGAACCAGGTGAGAGCTACGATGACTACACGAATCGCGTTAACGTGAAGTGCGAGAAATTCAGCATTGCCGATTGTACGGCAGAAGACCTAAAGGTGTTGATGTTTATAATTGGGCTGAACAAACCAGAACATTCCGTCGTACTCGAGAAACTGCTTGTGAAGTTAGAAGACATCGAGATAGCGCGTTCAGCAGCAGTAAACCCAGCAACCGTACCCAAGCTGAAGCTCAGCGATGTCTGCACCCTTGCAAAACGACTCACAGACCTTAAATTTGAGAAATCGATGGTCCAGCAGCAGGAGAATAAAACCGAGATTCACTGGACACAGAAAAAGCGTCAGCAAACGCCAACAACCATGCACAAAAGTGATAACCAGCGTGCCAAAACGCGAGATTATTCCAGTGTTCCACCAAATCCTTGCAGTTTCTGTGGAGATCTGCACTGGCACAGGGACTGTCCTTACCGTGAAAAGGAGTGCTCAATATGCAACGCAAGGGGTCACAAGGCTGGTCACTGTGCTTCAGCAATAAGTTTTTTTCAACGTTCCCGTTCGCGTTTCAATCGAAAATCCGTCCGACGACAAAGTTTTGCAGTTAACGCCGCATCACTCTCAACTCGCAAGTATGTTGAACCATCGATAGACAGCAAGAAACTTCGCCTTCAACTAGACTCTGGCTCCGATTGGACGATTATTTCCGAATCCAATTGGAAAGCAATCGGTGCACCGACACTCACAAAGTATGAAGAGCAGGCAATCAGCGCATCCGGCGACCAAGTTCACATGCTCGGTAAATTTACAGCTTGTCTGAAGCTGTACGATCGGGAGGATATCCATGTTATGTCGCGAAATCTGATCTGAACGTGCTTGGGAGCGACTGGATGGAGGCACTTGATCTCTGGAACGTTCCCATCTCAAGCGTCTGTAACAGTATCAAGCTCAACAATGCGTCGCAGCTCGGACAAGAAGTAAGAGAGAAATTTCCGACCCTTTTCGACGACTCGCTAGGCCTCTGCACCGAAAAGGCATCTGATGACTTCATAGTAGGCGGACCAAACGAAGAGGAGCATCGCAAGAACCTGTTTGAGGTCCTCTCACGCATGCAGGACCACGGTTTCCACGTCAAGCTCGAAAAGTGTATTTTTGGCAAGCACAAGATAGAATTTCTTGGTCATATCATCAATTCTGAGGGTATCAAGCCTGGCCCAGAAAAACTTGAAACGCTTCAGAAACTGCCAGCACCTTCCAGCGCCCAGCAGCTGCAGTCATTTTTAGGAGCTGTGACCTGGTATTCAAAATTCATTCCCAGCATAAAGGAACTTCGCGGCCCTCTTGACGAACTGCTATGCAAAGATTCAAATTTCGAATGGCAACAGAAACACCAAGATGCATTCTGCTAGCTTAAAGGAGTTCTGGCATCTGACCTAGCTTTGACACATTATGACCCGGGTAAGATGCTAATTGTAGCTGCTGACGCTTCAAGTTACGGTATGGGAGCTGTACTTCTGCATGAAATGCCAGACAAATCAACACGCCCGGTCATGCACGCAGCACGGTCATTCACGGCGGCAGAAAAGAACTACCCACAAATTCAACGGGAAGCTTTGGCCCTTACTTTCGCTCTTAAAAAGTTTCACCGTTATGTGTACGGGCGAAAATTTGAACTCCAGACTGATCACCAACCGCTGCTTGCTATCTTCGGAGGAAAAAAGGCATTCCGGTTCATACAGCAAGCCGCCTCCAGAGATATGCGTTGATTCTGCTTGCGTACGATTTCGATATAAAATACGTAAATACGAAGAGTTTTGCGTACGCTGATTTTGTCTCGCGTCTCATTAGCCAGCATGAATTACCTGATGAAGAAGTTATCATCGGAATTGTTGGGAGTGTAAGCAAGGAAGATGCTCAAATATCTGCGTCGGATGGAAGGATTTCAATTGAGAAAATTATCTCCGAGAGCATCACAGGATGTTTTGCAATAGACACTGCAGGTACGCTTCCAATTACTTTTGAAGCGATCCAGGAAGAAACCAGAGCAGACGAATCACTAAGTAAAATTGTCGAGTACATCCAGAATGGGTGGCCGCACAAGCGCGAACAAATTCAAGATGCCGAAGCCAAGGACTATTTCCCGCGGCGAGACTCGCTCATTGTTATCCGCGGATGCATTTTTTTCGGTGACACAATCGTTGTTCCAAGGCGTTATCGGAAGGAGATCCTGAAGGAGCTTCATCAAGGGCACCCAGGCGTCGAAAGAATGAAGCTTTTGGCGCGGCAGAAGGTTTCATGGTCAGCGATAGACGACGACATCGAACGATCGGTGCGCGCCTGTTCTCAGCTCAACGCCGATTAAAACGACGCTTCGGTCCTGGCCCATGCCAGGAGGACCGTGGCAGCGTATCCATGTCGACTACGCCGGTCCGGTAAATAACTTCTGGTACTTTGTGATCATCGATGCATTCACGAAATGGCCAGAAGTCTTTAAGATGACGAGCACGACAGCCAAACAAACTATCGAGCGACTAGAGGAAGTTTTCTCTCGGCACGGGTTGTGCAACACAATCGTCTCGGACAACGGCCCCCAGTTCACTTCCGAGCAGTTAAAGTTTTTTTGTAAAAAGAACGGAATCGAGCACATTACGACAGCGCCGTATCATCCGCAGTCCAACGGCCAAGCAGAGCGATTCGTCCAGACACTAAAACAGGGACTAATCAAGCTTGGCAAAGAAGGGGACGCCAATGAAGTCCTCCGCAAATTCCTGCAGACGTATCGCTCAACTCCAAGCTACAACCTCGGAATGAAATGGAATTGATGACCAATCGACAAATGAAATCGAAACTCGACTTGCTGAAGCCAATTTCCAACGGCACCATCCAACGTAATACAAAAATGGAACAACAGTTTAATTACCATCATGGGGCCAAGGCAAGAAGTTATGAAATTGGCGACAAGGTTTTTGTGAAATGTTTTTCAACAATCAACAAGTGGAAATGGGTGGAAGGAGAAATCTTGCACAGGTACGGAACCGTCAACTATGCTGTGCAAACAAATAATCGAATTATTAAAGCAAATCAATTGAAGAGACGATTCACATATCTCAACGGTGGCAACAATATATTGCTGGACACATTCAATCTTTTCCAACCTGTGCACGAAGATGTAGAACCAGAGATCACTCCAGATGTAGAACCAGAGATCACTCCAGAGTCCGACAATGAACCTGACAACGGGTCCGACGACGCGTCTGTTCCAGAACAAGATAATGATAATTCTGACAATTATCAAGCCCCAATGCAGATTCCAGCAGCACCCAGGCGAACGCAACGAGCAACTGCCGGTATTCCACCTTCCACCGACTTATCTGAGGGATTATGTGCATTCAGCGGAATTAGCAAAGTGTTATAAACTGTCATTTATCTTTCCACAATTCCTGTATTATGTATGTGTTTATTTTTTAAAAACGGGGAGAAATGTTACAACCTGTGTGTGTAGTGTGCGTAGTGTGCATAGTGTGCGTAGAAACAAGCGACGTGTACGAGTTTGACAAGTGTTCTTCAATACATAAAATAAATACAGTTTAAGTTGTGTCCTGCGTTTCTCTGTTTCCTCATACAGTTTTCAGGATTACAACAACAACTATTAATTAACTAGCCAGGCCCCTCCTTGAGCCTGCTCAACTAGTTACAACTCAACCACCAACAAAATGTAATGAGCTATTAGCTCACCTTTTACATCATTTAATCTATTTACGCTTCTTTACACTTCATCAAATCACTCTAGCAACCCTTCACACCTTAGGGTTCAACCTAGCGCCCCTTCACTACCAACACTGGGTTCTCCCTCGCAACCAATTTTTAATAACACTGGGTTCTCCCACGCAACCCATTTCTACTCACTTCACTGGGTCCACTCACGCAACCCAGTATAACTACTTATAGCTTAATAACTAGTCTTAACCAAGCCTGGGTTATTACACAACCCTTAAATGAAAACCCAACCTCACGTTTTCCGCGCCAAACAAGAGTACAACCCACTCGTACTTAATTACAGCGCGGCGCCTCAACTCACACTGCCCGCAGTTGACAATGACCTCGATTCAACCTACTCACGTACTCCCAAAATCAAGAAATACTCAACAACTTATTTTGCAACCCCTTTATTAATTAAATGGAAATTAAATACAACTCTACACATAATGTCAAAATAGAGGAATACTTAACTTTTAAATTTATTTGGGCTGAAATATTAACAAATAAAAATAAATTTATGTCATTCACTAGAATTTACAGATCACCTTCATTCAATGTTTATGACTATTTTAAAATATTAAAGAAATATTTATCTAATAATTCAAACTTTAAACATAATATCATAGTAGGAGATATAAATATTGATATTTTAAAAAATAAAGCAATTTCCAGAGAATATAAAAATATTCTAGTTTACAATGGTTATCAAAGTTTAATTAATTCGGCTAAAAGAGAATTTAATAATTCATACTCTTGCATTGATCACATTTTTATTAAAACATCTATCAAAAATGATAATTTCAAAACAATTATATCTCATAGTTCATTTACAGATCATTATCCCATAATATTAGATTTACCAATTAGTGCCAATATTACAACCAAAAAAATGATAACAAAATATTTAAATACATAAATTATAAAAAACTGAAAGAACATTTAAGTAAAATTGATTTCAAATTTATGGAAACAGAAACAAATTTAGATACTTGTCTTAATACATTTATAGAAATATTAAATAAACAAATTATAAACTCAACGTATGTTGTTAAGAAACAAAATTATAATAAAAAAAAATCTTGGATTACAAATGGTATTATTAAATCTATTAAACATAAAGATAAATTGTTTCAAATATATAAAAATAATAAAAATAATACTTCAGCTGAAATAGAATATAAAAAGTATAGACATAAACTGAATGAAATAATAAGAATAACAAAAGAGAATTATTTTAAAAATGAAATTAACAAATGTCAAAATAATTTTAAAAAAATCTGGAAAATAGCAAGTGAAGTAATTGGGCGAAATTCAGAAAAAATAGAAATTAAGAAATTATTCATAATAATAATATAATTACAGAAAAATCTAAAATTTCATCAAAATTTAACGACTACTTTATTAATATTAATCAAAAAATTATAAAAAATATTAATAAATCGAATAAAAACTTTTTAGAAATGATAAAACCTATATGTAATACTTTATTTATACAACCTATTTCAAATAATGAAATATGAAATTATATTATACAATTAAAAAATAATAAATCACCTGGACTTGATAATTTAACAGCGGAAATATTAAAAAACATTAGTGATCATATTTCTGATCCATTAAAAATTTTCATAAATAGATGTATTGAAAATGGTTATTTCCCTGAAAATTTTAAAGTTTCTAAAGTTAAACCTATTTTTAAATCAGGAATTAAAAAATATACTTCAAATTATAGATCTATTTCAATTTTATCAAATCTATCGAAATAATTTGATAAACATATATGAACAGTTTATAAGCTTTTTTAAAAGATACAATATTCTTCATAAAAATCAATTTGGATTTGTTAAAACTTCAAATACAAATGATGCTTTAGCCTATTTAATGAATAAAATTTATAATAATTTTAATAAATCAAAATTCTGTTGGACTATTTCTTGATTAACAAAAAGCATTTGATTGCGTAAATCATGATATTTTATTAAAAAAATGGAATTTTATGGTATAAGGGGTTTATCTAAATCATTAATGGAAAATTACTTAAAAAAAAGGTTTCAAATTGTGGAAGTAAATGGATACTATAGTAAAAAACATGAAATTAATTGTGGGGTTCCGCAAGGTAGCGTACTAGGACCATTGCTTTTTAATATTTATATTAATGATTTATTAAATTTAGCTGAAGAAAATATAGATATTATTTGCTATGCGGATGACACAGTGATTTATTTTTCAGGAAATACTTGAAATGATATTTTTAACAAAATTAACTGTAAAATAAAAGAAATTAAAGACTAAACTGTAATTATTTATTATTAAATAATGATAAATCCAAATTCATGTGTTTCACTCCACATAATAAAAATACAACGAATCAGATAAATATAATAATACATGAACCAAATTGTAAAAATCATTGTAATAACTGTTTCATCATAAACAAAACTGAATCGTTAAAATATTTAGGATTATACAGGGTGTCCCGTTCGTGGTAGCCAAAACTTCAGGGTTAGAAAGTAGAAGAAATTTCATCGTAAAAAAACGAAAAAAGTGTGGGTCTAACTATTATAGTTTTGAAGTTACAGCTCTTTTAATTTTAAGTTACCAATTTTTCCCACACATCACTAAATCAGTAATAACAACTTAAAAAAGTGTGTGTAAAAATCTACAGAAATTATCACTAGAAAGCTAAAACCACCCTCTTTTAACTAGTAATAACAAAACAACATAAATTGTTGACAGAATGTTAAATAATAATTCACAAAAAGAAAATAATTAAAAAAAATAAAAAATTTGTCGTTTTTTTACAATTTTTTAAAGGCCAAGTAAGGGGGTGTTTTTTTTCTAACATCTAAAACTACATTATTATCCCTACAAATCATGAAAATTTTGAGTTCCTAGGCATTTTCCTTCAAATACTAAATTAATGTCAAATTTACTAATTTAATTGAATTTCTCATCGTTTCTGTACACGTGTGTCGTAGTAAAATGAGGTTTAAAGCGGATAGTTTTATGCAAAGAGTGCGAACAATAATAGGCTTTGAAAGAATAAAAAAAGAATTGTATTTTGGACTTATTGAGAACTGAGTTAGCAGTACCACCGTAGTTTCGTTATTGTTACTAGTTGCTAGCACTTCTGGTGTCTTTCTAATGGCATTCAGCAACGCTCACATTGCGGACATCCATTTCATTTATAATAATAAACTTTATTCACCCAACAGATAATAATCCATTTACAGGGAAAATATTATAATAATGTAAGTTAAAATAAGTTAAACATAGAAAATAAGTAGAATAATGAGTTAATTAATTAATTAAGATTCACAAGCACTGTAATTAAGTGAGTTCATTAAAAGCACTCCATAACCTTCCTCTTAAAATTTCCGATGTTGCCATCAAAGATGTCCGCATTATATTGAAATGTATGGTAGTTTCTAATCATTCTGTAGATTGGCGACTTGGAAAAGTGCCGAGTTCTAGGTGTTGAAAAAGAAAAAGTTAGACAGTTCCTTGAAGATGTACGAGGTACATGAAAATCCAAGGAGTATAGGAGATTACTATCATCCACTAAGCTATGCACCAATTTGTAGAGGAAACATACATCTGTGACCCTGTGTCGGTCATGAATAGTAATCATGGAGAATTTGTTTAAAAGTGCAGTGTATGAAAGGTTCCAGTCTGGGTAGATTCCCTCTTCAATGAAATACAAATGACGAAGAAATCTTTTCTGTATTTTTTCCAAGATGTTTATATAATGTAAGTAGCCAGGTTCCCATACTACCGAACAGTAGTCAAGCTTGCTCAGTACAAATGCTCTGAATAAGGTTTGAAGTGTGTCAGTACTACTGAATAATTTAGCGTTTCTTATTATGAATCCGAGGGATTTGAAGCAGTCTTTCGCGAGCTGCTGAATTTGTAGATTAAATGTGAGCTTGGTGTCAAATAAAACACCTAAGTCTTTAAATTGCTCGACTCTGTTTAAGGCTAGGTTATCTATGGTGTAGTGTAAATTAATTGAATTGATTTTTCGGCTGTATGTCATAACGCAACATTTTGATACATTAAGGGATAGTTTATTTTGTGTGCAATAATTCGAGAGCGTATTCAGGTCATACTGTAGTAGGTCACAGTCTTCTTCAGATCTTACAGTTCTAAACAGTTTAATATCATCCGCATAAACTAATATTTGCGAATCTAGCGCGTTTGCAACGTCATTAATGAAGAGTAAGAATAATAGTGGACCAAGGTTTGAACCTTGGGGTACCCCGCTGGTGGCTATATACGGGTCAGATTTGCATCCCTTGTATTCCACAACTTGCATTCTATCCTTCAAGTAGGATCCAATAAGCAAAATAATGTTGCTGTTGATATTATAGCTTTGCAGTTTATCGAGTAGGATATTATGGTGCATCCGGTCAAATGCCTTCGACATGCTAGTGTAGATGACATCTGTTTGTAAATTATCGTCCATTGCTTTTGACATGTATTGTGTAATGTTTATTAGGTTTGTATTAGTTGACCTCCTTGAGATGAAACCGTGTTGATGTTCCGAGATAAGTTTATGGTTGTTAAAAATAAGATGCTCCGTTCATTTATGAATTTTGTAACGGAAATGATTTAGCTTCTGTTCGCGAATACCGGAGAAAATTTCCGACAAGAGAAACGCCTGATCATCGGACATTTATCAGCATTCACCGGAGATTTTGCGAATATGGGATCCAAAAACATTTAAATCGACCACCTTTGAGGTTTACTTCACCTGAAAATGAGGAAAACGTTTTAGATGCAATTTTTCGAGATCCCAGCATCAGCATTCGTAAGATTTCATAACGGTTGGGTTTATCCCGAACTTCAATTTGGAGAATACTGCGTAAGGAAAGGCTTCATCTATACCATTTCCGTAAAGTCAAGATCTCCATGAACTGGACTTTCGCGGACGTGCAGTTTTTTGCTCATGGTTGAGAAGAAAAATACGACACATACCCAATTTTTTAAGAAAAATTATGTGGATTCGCCCGTGCGGAAATTACAAATTTTGCAAATTTTCACACCTGAGCTAGAGAAAATCTGCACAACGTTCGACCTGCGAAATTTCAGCAACAGTTCTCAATTAATGTGTGGGCAGCAGTTATTGATGATAAGTGATAAGTTGATTGGCCCAATTGAGTTACCTGCAAGACTAAATGGTCAATCATTCCTCCAATTCCTACAAAATGAATTTGTGGATTTATTAGATGACCTGCCACTTGCTATCAGACAAAACATGTGCTTGCAACTTGATGGCTGTCCAACACATTTTGCAATTGATGTACGACGTTTTTTGGATCGTTACTTTAACAGTATTTTTTATTATCCTAACAGCTCTTTCTGCTTGTCCATTAGATTCTGGATGATATGGTGGAGTATTAATTAGTGTAATACCATTGCTTTGACAAAATATTTGTAAACGTCTGCTATCAAAAGGAGGCCCATTATCGGCAACTAAGTAAGTTGGTAAACCAAAAACTGCGAAGGATTGTCTCAATTTAGATAAGGTACTTTCCACGTTGGTAGTGTTCATCCGGTAAATATCCATCCATTTAGAAGTACTATCTATGATTAATAAAAACTCAGTTTTCTCTAGATGAAAAAAATCAATGTGAACTCTTTCCCAATTTTTGCTTGACTTAGGCCATGGAGTAAGATTAAAATCAGTTTTGCGTTCCCCATTAACTTGACAGGATGTACAACTGTTTACGATGTTTTCTATCTCCAGATCCATTTTAGGCCACCACATTTCTAGTAGTATAAGATCCCGATATAAAACGACCTTCTCCGAGATGCTTATTTAATTAAACGTATTTTATATTTAATTTAATATGTCAATGAATATAATCCATATGGGTTGCCTAGCAAATTTCAGTCCAGAGTATGTTTACTTAATAATTAAAAAAAATTATTTTTTTAAACATTTCACCGGTATGATTATTAGATAAATTCTATACCAATCGAAAGTATGAAGGCCATAGAATATGCAAACGTTAGGTTGCCTATTCTTTTCCGGTCACAACTATCGGGTTGCCAGGTATAAACAGGTAAATCTGTACTAGCATTTTGCAACGGTCTGTTTATTGAATGAAATTTAAATGAAATTAAAGATTATTTTATTCTGAACACGGTGGTATAGGGTTGCCTGCGAAAAATCAGTCCAGAATTGCGGTTGTCGAATTTTAAAAAGTAAAATATTGCTCCGAGTGAATGTGTGCGACTGAGAGGTCCCAACCAACCGTCCCATGCGATAGAAGAGGACACAGCATAGCAGCTGTTTAAAGTCGGCCCATTTAAGTATAAGTATATTATATATAAGTATATTTTTTTAATTTTTTTCAATCAATATTTTTAATCAGGGTAGTATTATTATGTATCACTATAACCTTCTTTTTTACTAAAGATGTATATATACTTTAGTGTCACATAAAAAATATACACATAAATAATTAATTGATTAAAAAAAAAATTTAAATAACTAAATAATAGAATTGGGTAATAAGTGACACTGCTGATCTGGATTAATGTTAAATAGTTGAGTAAAACTCTTGAGTCTTCTTGTATCCAACTTTATTATATTAAATAATAACTTATATCTTAGGTATAAACATGCACAATCGATTTCGAGATTCTTAAAATCTCATCATCAGGTGTATATGTACAAGAATCTAAATAAGCAAATATGAAGTTCACAATAATGCTAAAACAATATGAAAAAATAAAATTGACATTGACAGCACGACAGAGGTTTGAAAGAATCAAAATTGTTTAAATTAATTGCGGAATTAAAACAATGTCTTTGAAATAAAATTATTAAAAAATATGAATCATATTTAAACTTTAAGAAAAGTCTTGAATTAATGACTTCAAAAAATCTAAATGTTGTATGTCATTGTTAATTTGTATATTTAATGTGGTAAAATTTTTATTATCCAGATCTAATTTTAAAATTTCTAAATTTTCTAACAGGTCTCTAACTATATAATTATTTGTATGTGTAAAATTAAAACGTTTTTTTTCTACTTTGAACTCGTGGTCATTAAATATAACATGATGTGCAAAATGTGACAGTTGAGGTCTATTTCCCTTAATTGCTAGCAAATGTTCATTAACTCTTTCAGCAAATCTTCTTCGAGTTTGGCCTACGTATCGTGCATTGCAAGAATTGCATGCTAATTTGTAAATGCCACTGCCGTCCATTTTATTAATCCTATCTTTATTGTTTTTGAGGCTACCTAAGGTTTTATTTACTTTAAATGAGATTTTAACATTTAAATCCTTAAACATACTAATGAATTGTGTACATTTGACATTATGATAAGGTAGAGATGCAAATTTTACAATTGTGGAGGAAACATTAGGTTGGTTAGTAGGAAGGATAGATGTTGATTCATTATAAAGTAATCTTAGTTTAGTTTGTGAAATAATTTTCTTAACTAAATAATCTGGAAAATTGTTATTAAAACCTATGCATCTGATAGTGTTAATTTCATCATAAAAATTTTTACGATTCATTGGAATAGTAAGCAATCTATAAGCTAAGCTCCTGAAGGCTGCTAGTTTGTGGGACAACGGATGATTCGACTCATAATTAATTAATGTGTCTGTAAATGAAGGTTTTCTGTAGATGGAAAAATTTAAAGTATTATCTGTAATAAATATGTTCAAATCAAGAAAAGGTAAAAATCCTCCTAATTCCAAAGTAAATTTGATCTTATTATGTAAGGTGTTAAGAAATTGTAAAAGAGAAGTAATATCTTTATCATCACCATCGAAGATAACAAATATGTCATCAACGTATCTCCCCCAGAACTTTATTGCCTTAAGAGCATGTAGATTAGAAGAAAACAACTTCTTTTCCAAATGATTCATAAAAATCTCTGCTAGTAAAGGGCTTAAAGGTGAACCCATTGCTAGGCCATCCGTTTGTTTGTAATAAGTTTCGTTGAACAAGAAGAAATTTTGTTGGAGAGATATATCTAACAAATTAAGGTAAGAGTCAACATCGTTGTCAGACAAACGGGAATCCACCAGGAGCTCAGTAACCAAACTAATGCATTCTTCTGTAGGTATTGACGTAAAAAGATTTACTACATCAAAAGAAGCAAGTAAGTTGCTTTCTTTGATTGAAATTTGGTCTAATTTATTAACAAGATCTAATGAGTTTTTAATGGCGTAAGTATTATCAAAATTAGTAACCTCTTTAAGTTTTGAATTTAACTAATTTGTAGGTGTGTGACCCGGTAAAAGCTACCACAGGTCTCACAGGTAAACCGTCTACCTCTAAATTGAATGAATTTAAATCTTTAATTTTATGGATTTTTGGAAGTGTATATAATTTAGGAGTTAATGGATTGGATGACACGAATGATTTGTAATTAAAATTTTCAAGGTTGATGGATTTGAGAGTGTTCTTGTAAAGCAAATTAAATCTGGTGGCAGGGTTCTTCTCTAAAATCTTGAAGTTATTATCAAGTAAGAATTTTTCTGATATATTGATATAATCTATTATATATAATATAATGTTTATACCTAAGGTATAAGTTATTATTTAATATAATAAAGTTGGATACAAGAAGACTCAAGAGTTTTACTCAACTATTTAACTAAATAATAATAAACTACTCCAAAATGATGCTTAGTATATACGAGTCTATCGCTATCCTTTTCTTTTCCAAGCCCAAATAGCATGCGCACTCTCTTTCTTTAAATGGGCCGACTTTAAACAGCTGCTATGCTGTGTCCTCTTCTATCGCATGGGATAGTTGGTTGGGACCTCTCAGTCGCACACATTCACTCGGAGCAATATTTTACTTTTTAAAATTCGACAACCGCAATTCTGGACTGATTTTTCGCAGGCAACCCTATACCACCGTGTTCAGAATAAAATAATCTTTAATTTCATTTAAATTTCATTCAATAAACAGACCGTTGCAAAATGCTAGTACAGATTTACCTGTTTATACCTGGCAACCCGATAGTTGTGACCGGAAAAGAATAGGCAACCTAACGTTTGCATATTCTATGGGCTTCATACTTTCGATTGGTATAGAATTTATCTAATAATCATACCGGTGAAATGTTTAAAAAAATAATTTTTTTAAATTATTAATTAAACATACTCTGGACTGAAATTTGCTAGGCAACCCATATGGATTATATTCATTGACATATTAAATTAAATATAAAATATGTTTCATTAAATAAGCATCTCGGTGAAGGTCGTTGTATATCGGGATCTTAGACTATAGCCTTGCTAAGGATTTCATTCGCACTATACCTGGGTGATTATGGTGTAAAATTCTGAGGATATGTTGCCTTAAGCTTTGAGGAATGATTCTTGCTCCCCATATAAGACAATCTTCTTCAATACTAAGCTCCGTTCGTTTCTTGAAGTATGGTTTGAATTCATCATTATCACAAGAATCTGGAAAACCATATCGAACCATATCTTTAACTTTAGATAGGAGACTCTTCAAAGTTAAATGCCAAAACATATTCATTTAAATTAATCCATTTGCTTTCGTCTAGTGACGCTTCATTTAAGGGAAGCCTTGATAAGCCATCTGCATTTGCTATATCTGCCCCTTTTTTATACTGAATACTCTAGTCGTAAGCCGACAAAATTAGTGCCCATCTTTGGATCCGTGCATGAGCCAAAGTAGGAATCGCTTTATTACTCCCCAATATGGTTTCTAGCGGCTTATGATCTGTCCTAATAGTAAATGTGCGACCATACAAAAACTTATGAAATTTTTTAACCCCAAATATTATACCAAGAGCTTCTTTTTGAACTTGTGCGTAGTTTTGCTCGGCTTTGTTCAAGGTACAAGATGCATACATGATCGGTTTTTCTACATTGTCTATTATTTGACTTAGAACCGCACCTAAGCCGTAAGCTGACGCAACAGTTGTCAAAATAAGTTTGTTCAACGGATTGTATATTGACAAAACACAATTATTAGTTAACATTTCTTTGCATTTATTAAACGCGACATCACAACTTCTTGACCAAATGAAGGATGATTCCTTTTCTAGAAGTTTGTACAACGGTTTCAGTGTTGTTGACAGGTTAGGTAAAAATTTCCTATAAAAATTAACTAAACCTACGAATGACTTAAGCTGCGTTACATTTTTGGGTGTAGGTGCTTCTTTTATTGCTTTCACCTTACTTTCAAGTGGTTGAACTCCATGTTTACTTAGTTTGTATCCTAAGAATTCAACTTCTGATTTGTAGAATAGACTTTTCGATTTGTTTATTTTCACATTATATTCCATAAGACGACTCAAAACTATGCGAATATTTTTATCTAAGTCTTCTAAATCTTTACCTGCAATTATGATATCATCAATATAAGATGCTACGTTTGACAAACCACTCAACATATTATCTATCATATTTTGAAAAATTGACGGTGCTGATGATACTCCATATGGTAATCTTGTGAATTGAAACATTCCCAAGTGAGTATTTATGGTAAATAAATGTTTACAGGTACTCTCTAAGGCTACTTGATTAAAAGCATTGGACAAATCCATTACTGCAAAATATTTTCCTCCAGATATGGCACAAAATATATCATCTATTAATGGTGGAGGATATTGATCGACGTTAATAATTTTATTGAGAGTATTTTTAAAATCCACACATAGGCGTATATCACCTGACTTTTTTCTTACTACTACTATTGGGCTTGCAATTTGACTTGTTTTTACAGGTTCCAAGACTTTGGTTTCGACTAATTTATTTAATTCACTACTTACTTTATCTTGTAAAGCATATGGTATGGAATATGGTTTCTTTATCATCAAAGTTGCATTATCTTTAAGCTGCACTATTGCTTTAAATCCTTTAATTGGTTCGGTTGTAACACCATCAAAAACTTTTGGAAAATCATCCATTAACTTCTTTAACAATACATCTTCACTTGTTGATTTGGTAAATTTAATAGACTGATGTGACGTAAATAAGGAATTTTTCCAATCAGGAATTAGGATATCGAGCCATGACCGACCTAATAAGAACATTTCACTAATACTAGTATTCACAACATACAAAGGTAGACTATATTTATTATTGTTAAAATTAACGTTTACCAAAATTTGACCTAAAACTTTTAAATTTCCATTTAATGTCTTAATTTCGACAAGCGTATGACTTAATTTTAAACATGAAAACAACTTATTATAAACTTGCTCTGAGATGACTGACACGCTTGCACCTGTATCTACTTCCATACTGACTAATTTATTTTGAATTGACATATTCAACATTAAAGCGTTTGACAGTTTAAAAACATTATTAAAATTTATAAAAAAATCTTTATGGTTAGATTTTACCTCATCGTTATCTTCAAGTAACATGACACTTCTACTTGCTTGACCTCGACTCTTGTTTTGAATCTTTTCCTTTTGTCTGGTTTCTGCAATACGACAGACTTTTGAAGTGTGTCCCTTCTTTTTACATACAAAACATTCCCACTGTGCTGCTGGACATGTCTTCGGATCATGCTGCCTTCCACATCTATAACACTCTTCGGACTGCGCTGCATTTGGCTTTCCATGAAACTTACTAAAACGGTTTTGAGTATGACTAACCTTATTGGCAGAATGTATAGGATGCAATTCCTTTAACTCGGTGCGTGCTAATTCCATGGCTTTTGCTATCTTTACCGCTTCTTCCAAATTTAACCCATCTGTTGCCAACAACCTCTGCTGAATTGGTTCACTTTTAATTCCAGCCACAAAACGATCTCGAATTGCTTCATTCAAAAAGGCTCCGTATTCACAAGATGATGCTAATTTGTTTAGTTCCATAATGTACTGTGTTATTGATTCGTTATCATGTTGAAGTCTTTTCAAAAATTTGAATCTTTCGGCAATTATCACTTTTTTGGGACTAAAATGACTGATTAAAACGGCTTTCAACTCTTCGTATGTTTTATCGATAGGCTTAACAGGAGTGACCAAATTCGACAAAATATTCTAAGTTTCAGGACCCACAAATGTTATAAGCATAGACTTCTTCCTTTCATTCGGGACATCGTTTAAATGAAAAAACTGCCCCAACCTCTCTAAATATTGAGTAAAATTTCCATTCTTCACATCAAATGCTTCTATATGACCAATTACTAAAGCCATGATTTAAAACGACTAACGACTGTGTGTTTTACCATGTGCTTATTTATTTTTTTTTAGGTTAGGACTCACTTTTTTCTAAATCCGACCAGATCTGTTTAATCCAATGTTTATCCTCGTCGCCAATATTATATTTGATACTATGAAGGTTGGAAATAACTGTTGACACTACTATTTTGTACTGATTGTCTTTATTTTACTAAATTACACTATCAGTCTTTGAGGTACTCTAATTACATACTGTGTTACTATCTACTACTTGTTGATCGTGTTTTGTGCACTGTGTTGCATAACATACATAACACTTCTATATGCAGATGATCTAAAAATCTTTAACGTGGTTAATAAAGTCGAAGACTGTGATTCAATACAATCCGATATTGATAATTTATTTAAATGGTGAACAAAGCAAGGTCTATCCCTAAATGTTAAGAAATGTTGTGTAATGTCTTTTAGCCGTAAGGTGAATAGTGTTAATTATAATTATTTCGTAAAAGATACGCAACTCCAAAGAGTATACAATTTTAAGGATTTAGGCGTAATATTTGATAGCCACATAACTAAGTTGGTGAATGATTGTTATCGTATGCTAGGATTTGTTATTAGGAGTAGCAAAGGTTTTAGAAGCATCGCAACCCTCTGCTGCCTTTATCAGGCATTTATTCAGAGCAAACTTGATTACTGCTCCTTAATTTGGTTTCCAAATTATATAACATATGTCAATTCTTTGGAGGGGGTGCAAAGAAGGTTTTTAAAGTACTTGTTTTTTCTAAAGCATAATAACTTTCCACCAATTGGGTATAGTTACCAATTATTACTAGATGAATTTAACTTCATCTCAATCTATAACCGGCACAAACTCCAAGTGATATGCTTTTTGTACAAGCTACTGAACAATTACTTTAATGACTCAGTGATGCTAAGTCTTATAAATATTAATATACCCCATGTTAATACAAGACAGAACATTCTACTATACAACACCAACTACCAACTACTATAGTAGTTCACCATTATATAAGATGTTTAGATACTATAATGAGATCTGTTCCGAAGTTGATATTTTTTCTGACCCTTCATTTTATTCATTCAGACGTAATGTTCAATCCATTCTCTTAATTTTATTATAGCACTATACAGGGTGTTTACGGTTCACCCGTTAATCTTTGAAGAGGTGATACTAGAGGTGAATTTGAGCAGAATGGCAAAAAATCATCTTAGTAAAACTTTCTTTATAAGAGAGTTACAGCTCTTTGAAGATGCTGCAAAAAAAGTATATTTTTACGCTACTATTTCCAAACGGTTTCCATTACACTATTCAAATTTGGTACAGATCTTTATAAAGTTTAGATCTATTATTATCATTTTTTGGGTAGCCTCTAAAGGAATATTTCGAGTAGGGTTGAAGATAAACATTGTCTAAACTTTGCAGGGGTTAAATATCAAAGCGTTATTCTTACAAAATAATATTCTTTACTTTATTTTAGACAAAAAAGGTCCTCTTATTCTAACTCGCTAGGATGCACCGTTTGCCCAAAAAACGCATTAAAATTTTCCCTCGCGGGCGACCAAAACGCTAATCGGAATACTTTGCTTAGCAACATGCAGCAAACTAGCAGCGTTGCTAAGCTCGGCGTTTCCGTCGTCCGCGAATTAGAATAAGAGGATCTTTTTGTATAAAATACAGTAAAGAATATTATTTTAAAAGAATAAAGCTTTGATATTTAACCCTTGCAAAGTTTAGACAATGTTTATCTTCATATTAAAAATTACCCATTAGAGGGTACTAAAAAATCTCATAAAAATTATAATAATAGATCTAAAGTTTATAAAGATCTGTACCAAATATGAAAAGTGTAATGGAAACCGTTTTGAAATAGTATCGTAAAAACACACTTTTTGGCAGCATCTTCATATGACTGTAACTCTCTTATAAAGAAAGTTTTACTAAGATGATTTTTTGTCATTCCACTTATTTTCACCTCTAGTATCACCTCTTCAAAGATTAACGGGTGAACCGTAAACACCCTGTATAGTGTGTATGTTTAAATTAATTACTATTTTATATATTGTATATATGTATTATTACTATTTAATGTTTATGTTTTTATGTTGATTCGTTTGTACATTTCCTATTATTGGCTTATATGCTGTTGGAAATAAAGGAATATTATTATTAATATTATATTGTTGCAGCACAAAATAATAAAATAAAAAAAAATTACAGTGACACGGGTCAGAAAAAGGAAGAACAGCGAAACAGTTGAAAACCTGATAAGAAAAAAACTCTTCAAATAAATTTAATATTTGGCGCGTTTCGGTTTTCGGTGAAACGAACACCTAAAATTTGATTTCATCTTCACGTATTGCATCTCCTCATAAAGCTTTTTTCTATTTTGGTTCTTTACTATGGCCAGTAAAGAACAAAAACAGTACTTTGCTATTCAGTTAAGTAGTAGTAAAATTAATTTGTTTAGAGTTAGTAGTTCGCAAATGTCAATCAAAAATAAAAAGTGAAGTGCACAATAAATCTGTAATAACTGTTTCCGAATGTTTAAAATGATTTTAGTTTAGATGGATTTGCAGCACTTGGATGGACTAACTTAAAAGGTAAAATAAAAATGAAGTATAATAGTATAATATTGATAATGGTCAAAAATTTTCATATTGACAACTGGTTTTTTTTTGCTGCAGCTAATTTTATCTCATTTCTTCGAGTTTTGGAATATTTATTTACTGATTTTTTTATGGTTCAATTGGCCACCCGTTACGATTCTTTTGAGTGGATTGTTGCGTCATTCCGTTAAACAGGTATTGTGTAAATAATTATATTATTTTACATGCCATGACTGGTACAGATTTACACCCTGGCGATCAATTTTGTGAAGTTTTCAGTTGCTCAAATGATGTTTTTAGTTCATGTAGCAAATGTGGTATACTATTATGTTACAACCATTTTATTGATGATAAAGCATGTTCTAATCACAAAAATAATTCTTCGGTTGATAATAAAAACACCTATAAAACGGCTTGTAATATTTGTGGAAATTTTTTTCAAAAAGTAAATTTACACATTTCCAAAGCACATCCACTCCATAATAAAATTTTAAATAATTCAAATCCTAATGAAGACTTACAAAATGTTCAAAATAGATTGGCTTACTTAAAACGTAACTTGAAGGTGATTAAAAGAATTCCTAAAAGAGCTAGACTCCTTTCGGCTGCTTCCTTGTCCAATATTATAGACCATTGTGTAAACAATAATTCTGTGGATTCTTGGATTGATCTGTTGTTATTTGCTTATAATTCTTTTAATATTCCTAGCAAAAAAGCTGACAATAATGGTTTATAATTGTTTTAATATTCCTACCAAAAAAGCTGACAATAATGGTTCATTAACTTCAATTATTATTAGAAATTTAAGTAAAGAAAGATATATGGATTTGGCCAATATTCCTATTAATAAGAAAAAGAGATATTTAGAGGAAGACCAAGTTATTAATCGAATAATGGGTAAAGTTTCTGATGGTGATTTATCAGGAGCTGTTAAATTAATATCTTCAAATGATTACTTCGCTGGTTTTGATAAAAATATTTACGAATCCCTTCTTAATAAACATCCTAAGTCTATTGAAAGCATTAATATTATGTATAGTAATAGCAAGATTACTCCAATGCAAGTTACTACAAGTGAAGTTTTCTTAGCCATAAAACCTTTTAATATGGGCTCATCTGGCGGATTAGATTCTCTCAGACCTTCACACATACAAGACATGCTCAGTTTTAATTCTGGTTCTTCAGGTGAAAAGCTTCTAAAGTCAATTACAAATCTTTGTAATTTAATGCTTTCTGGAAAAGTAATTCCTGATATATGCCCGATATTATATGGTGCTTCGTTGTGTGCTTTCAAGAAAAAAGATGGAGGTGTAAGACCTATTGCTGTTGGAGTTATGCTGTTCTAAAATTAATAAAAATCTTGGTAATGTTTTACGTCCTATTCAATTTGGTTTTGGTACTAAAGGAGGTTGTGAAGTTATTATTCATTCAGCTCGCAGATACCTTACCCAACATCCTGACCCATCAAATAAAGTTTTTCTGAAATTAGATTTTAAAAATGCTTTCAACATGTTAAACAGAAATACTTTTCTTAACCTGGTTTTTGATACCCTTCCAGAGATATCACCTTTTGTTTTTCAATGTTATAAAGAATCTTTTTTTCTTGTGTTTGGTGAAGATTGCATCTTATCAGAAAGAGGCGTTCAACAAGGAGATGCTTTAGGACCAGCTTTATTTTGCTTAGGAATTGAGAAATTGGCAAAATAAATTAATACTGAATTTAACACTTGGTATCTTGATGATGGTTCCATTGGCGATAACTCTGAGTTGGTTCTTGAAAACTTGAGAAAAATAATTCGAACATCAAACGAAATAGGCCTTGAATTGAATTTCGGAAAATGTGAACTATTTTTCTTAGATGGTATAGATGAAGATATTTTTCAGAATTTTAACTCTATTGCTCCAGGTATTAAAATTACAAAACATTCTGAATTGTGTTTACTTGGAACACCTCTTACTGATCTATAGAAGAAAAATCAGATTGTTTGAAACTTATGTGTTCTCGTCTATTGAATCTTCCATTACATGTTTCCTTTTTTCTATTAAAAAACTGTCTTGCAATTCCTAAAGTAAATTACCTTCTTAGATGTAGTCCATCTTGGCATGATCTTTCTAGTATTAATACTTTTGATAATATTATAAAGTGTGGATTAGAAAGAATCACTAACAATTATTTAACAGAAGAAATGTGGATTCAAGCAACGTTGCCTGTACGTTATGGAGGTCTTGGAATTCGGCTTGCTTCACCTTTAACTTTATCTTTCTTCTTGTTATGCAACTTTGAAGAAAATTGATGACATTTTGCCTCCTCCAGTTTTTAAAGATGTTCCTGATATTAATTTAGTTGAAGGTGAAGATCTTTGGTATTCAAAAACCAAAAAATATCTTGATGCTTCTGAAAAGCGTATCCAAAGATCGTGGGATATTCCTCTTTTGGATATTACATTTAATGAATTTCTGTGTTCGTCTGATGATTCATTTAAAAAAGCACGTTGTCTTCTAAAGAATCAGGTGCCTGGCTGCATGCTTTACCAGTTTCATCTTTGGGTACCCTTCTTGATAACGATTCATTTAGAATTGCTATAGGTCTCCGTCTTGGTTCTTCATTATGTATTGAACATACTTGTTCATGTGGCTCGACTGTACATGAAAATGGTTTACATGGATAAAGTTGTAAATTTAGCGCTGGGAGATTATCTCGTCACAGTGAAGTTAATGAATTAATTAAAAGAGCATTGTCTTCTGCCGATGTACCATCTATTTTAGAACCGTTTGGAACTAGTAGGGATGATGGTAAGAGACCTGATGGAATGACCTTGATTCCTTGGTGTTTCGGCAAGTCAGCTGTTTGGGACTTGTGTAGACCTATGGCCACGTCTCATTTAAAATCTTCTTCTATTTCTTCTGGTGCTGCTGCTTTGATCGGGGAAAAAACAAAAAAATCAAAATATAGAAACCTTGAGAAAAATTTTCTGTTTTACCCAGTCAGTATAGAAACATTTGGAGTTTGGGGTTCTACTGGTTTAAAATTCATTATAGACATTGGCAAAAGAATAGAAAATTTGACTAAAGATCCTAGGTTTTTTTCCTTTCTTGTTCAACGAATAAGAATTGCTATTCAAAGGGGAAATGCTGCCGCTGTTTTAGGTACTCTTCCTAAGAACATGTCTTTAGAAGAAATTTATATGATACCTCAATCTTTTAAGAAACATTCATATTTTGATTCTTCCATAGTTCCTTCAATAGACCATTCAAAGGGGACTTTGGAAGTTGAAAGTTTGAATGATTTTTTAATTTTAACTCCGAATAATCAATTAGAATTTAGCAGTTCTGAATTGATTATTTCGGCCGATAGTGAGAAAGAAAATCGATCCGATTTAAACATAAATACGATCCTCGAGGTATATTGTGCTTAATGGAACTGCTTCTACTTCAAAAAGGAACTATGGTGAAGATGAACAAGAGGGTTGTGATGATAAAGTTGAGAAGAATGATGTTTTAGAAGACCAAGATGTTAATTTAGAAGCTCTTGAGGAAAAAAGAACATTTAGATCTACCAGACAAAAACGTGGGTCTTTCTTACCTGTTTTGGAAATATTAAGTTTTTTTTTCAACAGTGATAATTTGCCCTTAAACCGTTTAGTTAATGATAGTGAGACTGATAAACATGTAACAGTTAGTAGCAGAGGCAGAGTAAGAAAACTTACGGAAAGAGCTCGAGCTCTTATTAAGAAATGAGAGAAATTATATGTACCTATTTATATTATAATTTTTAATTATTTTTACTATTTTTATTATGTATTATATGTATATGTAGTGTTGACAAACGTGTTACCAACTACACAATTTTACAACATTTGTCATGTTAATTTTAATTTAACATTGGTATAAAAAGTCCAAAATAGAAAAAAATAATAAAGAATTCGTTTCATAACCCTTTTTTCTAACTCGTCGATTAAAACACAAAATAATTAAAAACTTTTAGGCAATGTACTTCAAAAAGTGCTTAAATTTAAAAAAAAATATGATCATATCGATAATATTTACAATCTTATATCTGTAAGAATTTTTTTTCTTGATTTTAATTTATAGGCGAAGTATGAATTTTTAAATATACCTACACAATTACACATTTATCTTGAACGAAGCCTACCATGTTTTGAAGAGGCTTGATTTTTTCATTTTATTCTACTTTTCCTATAGAATAAACATAAATAAATGACATAAAAAATATAATTTCAATTTTTGTTTGAAACACACTACCCTTGTTTGTGGGAAAACATAAATTGCAGTGATAACAAACAAATGTTTTTTTATAAAAAACTTTGGGTTTTCCTGTTACTAATGGAATTTATAAAATTAATATTGCAAGTATATTTTTTGTAATTTTATTGCTTTGTTTTTAAAATAAATTGGAAAATTTTATGAAATTGGTTTCTTTTATCTTCTTTATTTTTTAAATTTGACCCAAATCTAAATAATGTTTGGATTATTTTATCATCTTGCATTTTTACATTTCTTCGGAGTGTACGTCTTTCGCTTGTTATGTAGCTGTCCCCGCTACGTTATTATGATTTGAGGGCACCAATAGAATTGAAGTAAACAAATTGCCTAAGTAGAAGGTAGCGTTTTCGGATTACATGCACTGGTGCGCACTGGCTTGCACTGAAAAAGTGTCGAGTGTTCGGATTAGATTTCCAGTACGCACTGCGGCAGTGCCGAGTGTTCGAATTATGATCAATTATGCACTCAGGTCGCACCGAGTGCAGTTATTTTTGCACCACCTTAACATGCTCGTGCTGCATTTTGCCCGGTTTCAGTGCAAATATGGCGGACAAACGTCAACAATCACATGAATGCGACATCGAAAAATTCAAAAAATTTGAATTATTTACGACCTTTTTGGAATCTTCCTCATCTGAGGAAGATGAAATGTTTATAGCCATTAATAGTGTACCTAGGCCTTTTCCAAAATTTACATCTTTTTTGGTTGTAATCGAAGAGTTTAATGAACATGAGGTAAAGAAATTTTTTTTATTTTATTTTAATAATATATTGTTATTACCCCTATCTTTAGTTCCGTAAACATTTTCGAATGGGGTTAAGCACTGTACAGAGTTTGATTCACGATTATTCCCTCTCTGAATATTATTTAACATCTCACACATGGCTTAAACGCTTAAAGGATTGAAAAAAACTCCACCAGACATGCACATTTATGTGTTTTTATGGTAAAATTCTCTTTATAATAAAAAATGGTTGTTGTTGTTATTGAAGTGTATAATTTAAATTTTTTAGGTTTGCATGCAACAAAACTGTTTTAAGGGTGATTGGATTACAATTTAATCTGTCAATTAATTCTGTCCATTTAATAAATGAAAAAGTGTGCAATTATTTGGTTGAAGTTGCTCCAAAATATATTTCATTTCCCCAAACTCCCGAAAACAAGGCAACGATGGCATCTAATTTTGAAAAAGTAAGTGCAAAATAAAATAAATGGGTATTTTTAACAATATCTTTATAGGTTTCTGGTTTTCCTGGTATTTTGGGGTGTATTGATGGATCATCAATTAACATTGTTACGCCAGCAAACAAACTTAAATCAACATATACGAACCGACATGATTTACCATCAATCACTTTACAGGCTATATGTAGCTATGATAGGAAATTTTTAGACGTTTTTACTGGTATTCCAGGAAAAATACATGATGCTCGTGTATTCAAATTATCAATAGTAATACCATGAGTAGGTTGAAATCCGCAATAATTCTGTCAATTTATTCCTACGGACTCGTGGTGTTTCTAAGCAACACAATTGAATTGGCAATAATGCGCCAGAATTATTATAGTGATTTCAACCTACGAATTGTATTTGGATAGATTATTTCAAGCCTTATTTCTGCAAAATACAAAAAAAATTGTCAATTTTAACGTCAGTCTTTACTTCAAATGTCAAATTTGAAATTTAAACACATGTCATGTCAACGTCAAAACGTTTGACTTGATAATTTAGGTAGGTCCCTAATTATCACGATAACCCAATGGCAAATGGACCAATCAGAACGCTTGTCAGGAGGAAGGCATGAAATAATCGGATATATCCAAAGACTTACCAAAAATTTGTGGTGCTATTACATAATAGGGGATAATGCATACTTTATACGAGAATGGTGTTTAACACCATATAAGGAGTATGGAAATTTATTTCAGAGTCAGCAGATATACAGGGTGTTTCTAAATACGTGTCCACAAATTATAGGACGCATTCTTGGTAAAATTTGAAAGTTAAAATCCTAATACACAAATGTTGTATTCATCGCCGTTTGCCTGCAAGAGGTCTTCAAAGTTGCAAATATCGACTATTAAAATTGCCTTATAATTTAAAGATTATTACATCAAATGCATGCCTTATACCTTCAAAAATTAAATGACAATGTTTTATTACTACTACAGTGTTTTTAACGCCTAATAATGAATTTTCTTAAAAAAAAATCAATTTATTTTAAATAAATATTAAACATGGCAACAGTGTTAAAAATTAAAAAAAAAATGATTAAAAACGTCAGTGTCAATATTAATTTAAATAGTTTTTTGTGTTTTCGATATTTATTAAAATGGATTACTCTTTCAATGAATACGCTGACATGTATCTTATTTATGGTCGCTGTGAAGGAAATGCTCAATTGGCAAAAGAGGAGTACCAAATAACTTATCCCAATCGGCGACATCCCTGCTATAAGACGTTTCAGAGCCTTGACCAGCGGATTCGAGAAACGGGTCAGGTTGTTCCCCAACACCAGAATCGACCAGAATGGTGGAAGGCCGAGACATCGACGCACTGTACAATTAGAAGAAAATATTTTGGAGGGTGTTAATGAGGATCCTAATCGGGTACTAGGGAAATTTCATTCGTAGCCATACAACAAGTTCTTACAGAAAATAATTTATATCCTTACCATTATACAAAGGTACAACCCCTATATGAAGGAGACTAACATTTTGCCACCAAATTCGCCGTCGTATACGAAACGACATTAACTTTTTACGACGTATTTTGTGGAGTAACGAATGTACATTCACAAGGGATGGTGTTTTTAACAGTCACAATTTGCACACTTGGGCTGAAGAAAATCCAAAGTTAAGTCGTGTATTTGGACACCAGCGGAGGTTTTACATTAACGTATGGCTGGGTATTGTTAATAACTCTGTTGTTGGACCAGTATTTCTTCCAAATAGATTAAATGCGGAAGCATATTTGGATGTTTTGGAAATAGTTTTTGATAACTTAGATTTGCTAACTAGAAGAAATGTTATTTTTATGCATGACGGAGACCCAGCTTACAATGCGCAAGTGGTAATAAGGTGGTTAAATACCAATTTGGGTAATAACTGGATTGGGAGGAATGGTCCGATTCCATGGCCTCCGAGATCGCCTGATTTTAACCCACTAGATTTGTTTGTTTGGGAAAAAAATAGATTCTGCTGTCCTTTCAATAACTCCGGAACAATTGGAAAAAGTATTAACTTGTTTGCATTGCTTAGATGCCGACGCGACGGTGGACAATTTGAACATTTTTGTTAAATTTTAATTTTCGCCAGTTTTTTAGGTATTCTGCTAAACTTAAACTTAAAAGAATGTATTTTTATACTTATCATTATTATTGGTAAGAATTCCAAGAATTTAAAAAATTTTCGCTGTTGATATGTTATTCTTTATTGGCTCATATAAAATGAAGTAAATCTAGTCTTCTTATTATTTTACAATGTTGCAATTTATAAATTTCTTTTAACAGCTCCTGAAGATTTTTGGAGCCGAATACAATATTTTTGTATTAAGATTTTAACTTTCAAATTTTACCAAGAATACGTCCTATAATTTGTGGACACGTATTTATAAACACCCTGTATAATAAAAGATTTTGCGTAACAAGGGTGTTGATTGAAAATACATTTTTAAGAGTAGATTTAGGCAATTGTTAAACATCCATATGCAGAAAGTGGACAAAATTTCAAAATTTATTGTTGCCTGTTGTGTAGTTCACAATTTATGTATGTTAAATAATGATCTGTTAACGGAAGATGAAATGTTACAAGAATGTCGCCAGTATAGTGAAATAACAATTTGTGAGTTGGAAGGTCCCAATAAATTGAAAAAATTAGGTGAAGCGAAGAGAAAGGCCTTGTCAGAAAGGTTTTTTAATTTAATTTAAATACATGAATTCTACAGATTTAACTTTTACTTATACATATAAGAGTTTAAAAAATATACATTTTTTAAATTTATATTTTCATAATATGTAAACAAATATAGAATATTTACAAATGATAAACGATTTTTTTTATTATTCCTGTAAATATAATATTATTCTGTAGAATAAGTCTAATTTTAGGAGGTGTATTGATAACCCTCCAGATTGTTAAATGAAAGTATTTGGATTGTTTGACAAAGTAAAGTTTATTATCTGCGTTAACAAGTAAGAAGATACATTGCCCAAAACTATAAAAAATATTAATTTGCATTTGCAAAACATAAATAAAAATTCTTCATTCATTCATTCAGTTTGAGGTTAGAACACTGCCCTGAAAACCAACAAATGTGTTCGAGTTATCGACTGCACTCGTTGCACTGGACGTTCACAGATGATGCACGTGCGTAGTGCCAGTGCGCCCCGAGTGCACACTCGGTGCAAGTAATTGGAACAGCTATTAGAGATTGTAGGGACAACACAAGCTACGTCATCGAAGGACACTCTTAAGTGGAACGCATTGTGGGTCTTTAGTGGAACGCACTAATTTTCTATGGTGTGTACCTACAGTGTCTACAAAATATCCACTCAATGGTAAAATTTTTCGTGGTGGGGAGCAGGTAATTAATTTAATGGCGATTTGTTGTCATTTTTGTTGTGAGGTACATGAGTGTTGCTATAGTGTCGTGGCCCAAAAACAATACCAAATGCATTAAAACCGTATAAAGGCAGCTTACTTGGGCAGTGAAATTGTTATGAATCAGTTTATTTTTAATATACTCAGCTTACGTGTTGAAAGTAATAAACGATTGTGGGTGATGCTCCAAAATGTTTAGGTTTCTCAGCGGCCGAAAAACACGCAATGATGTTACTTCAAGTAGCCGAATTAAGGCCAAGAACGCCTTTAATAAAAATTTAATACAGTGCAGGGTTGTTTTATTAGACGGAACTGATTTATCTGTGGATCTTTCTGTAAGTAATTTTTTAAATCTTCTCAAGGTTTTTTTTTTCTCTTCACTACTTATTACAAAATACTTAATTTATAAAAATATTAATCCTTTCAAATTTACATTTTCTTAATTATTTAATTAAAAAAAATTATTTAAATTTAAACAACCGAAACAACTTGGCACAAGAAAATAATTAAAATATTTTAAATTTGATTTTACAGCAAGTAGGACTTTTTGTGTCGAGTGTCGAGTTGACAGTGAAAAATACAAAATAAAGCACTTTTTTCTTAACGAAACGTGGTATTTTTTCTTCAAACGCATAACGTGTAATAAAATTGACATATTTTAATTTAATTGTTACTTGAAATGTGACAGTTTCGTGAATTTGACAGACGTTGTAATTTTTCGATGAAGTAATTTATCGTCAGCTTTAAAAAGTACAGGGAATTTTATTAGGAATGTTATCGAACTCCGTCAACCAAATACACTGTGTACTAATTTTTATAGATTTTAGATTTCTTGGGTTTTCACACCTGTTGAAATATAAGAAAACTTATTTGTGATCTGTCATCAGGGGCGGACTGACACCTTTTATCGGCCCGGGAAAGTTTTTTACCTCCAGCCTCCAATTTGGGGGCGGGGGTGTAATTTGCTTGTTGAAAATTTTTTCTGAACCTTATTGAATTTAAAAAAAAAATTTAAACAAAAGTTTATTCAATTTAAACAAGCTACCATTTAAACATATTTTTAATATACAGGGTGTTCATTTTATTAGTGATACAACATCTAACTTTCGTTTTTTAAATGCAACACCCTGTATATTTTTGGATTCTAAATTTAATTTGAGTAAACTTTTGTAGTAATCATTTTTTTATAAAAGTCGTTCTTGAGTTACAAGCAATTCTTTAATGTTAAGTTCGGCAATAAAGATAAGTTATTATATCCTTTTTTTAAGTTTAATTAACATAAAGGACCTTATCGTTTTCATATGGGAATTTGGGTAGAAATGAAATAAAAATCTAACTTACCAAAACGAACTATAATATTTTAAATATAAAATATCACCTTCAATTTTGTTTGGAAGATGCTGTTAAATAATTAAACAGTGTGGCAAAAATCTTTTATTAAGCTGGCAACTGCGGCTATTCAAATTTTAAATTTTGACAAGTGTGACAATTATTGTCAAAAAATACTTACGCTAGTTACCTGTAATTACGATTTATAATTTTAAATATTCCTCTAATTAGTTGTTTTTGTTGTGAATTATTAGAGATCAGTTTAAATCGTGGGTCCAAATAAGAACATTTCAAATTTTTATAAATGTTTTTGAAGAAAAGGACGTACAATGGTTTTTCCTAGAAATAAATCTATAAAATGAAAAATCATACAATCTCGTCAGAAGAATAAGTGCTATTTTCTTAGAACCTAGCGCCAAGCAGAGCCCGAATTTGCTACTAAAAATTGATTTTTAGAATTTTATTTTCATTTCCAAAAAATTGTATTTTTTATTAAAAATAATTAACTGCGCTTGGATATATTATATTTATGTTAACAATTAAATAATACGTTTGGAAATTAATGGATTTATTTGTGACACATAGGTGAAAAATTATCCAATGTTGCCAATGTTTTAGAAAATCTGAAATGTACTGTAAAAATCGTAACATTTTAATTTCAAGATGTTCTAGTGATTGGATATCTATAAAACTTTCGTAAACTATAATACTAATACCATTTTATCACGAAATAGAAATATCATAATCTTATGCAATGCTCCAATGTTTTATTGAAGTTTTTGTAAAAATTGAAGAAAAAACGGCAACTCGGCAATAATTAAATAATTTAAAAAAATTAATTGTGAATTTACTTATTAATATGATAAAACTATACGCTAAATAATTAAAATAAAATATTTATAAATATGTAATATACAGGGTGTCCAGAAAATGGCGCCCAAGCTCTCCAGTACGTTGTTGGAGACCCTTCAGGTATCCTTAGAAAAATTGTTAAAAAATTCTATCGACCTTCCTTCTTAAGATATTAAGCAAAAACTAAAAGGTAAACTTGGCAACATAGCTTCCTGAAAACAGGTATTGTAATTAAACCTTTGACATTATTTGACACAAATCTGACAAAATTAAATAAATTTTATTCAAAGTACAACAAAAAACGAGTTACATTTGTCAAATCTGCAAAACGGTTTCATCTTCATTTTTAGTCGTAAAACAGGTAAAAATTTACTGATGCAGGATTTGATATTTGCAAGCACCAGGCTGAAGTTACATTCGAATGCATTCGGATTCGATTTTAGGTTTATTTTTACATTCGTTTTTTGCATTCGTTATTTTTTCAGATAATGTATACCCGCAATTTTTCTATATTATGGTAATATAAGGGTAAGCAATATGTTAGTGAAAATATTTGATCTAGGTAGGGTCTGACGTGTAAAAAAAATTGAAAAAATCGGTAAATTAGGAAACCACGAATGAAAATTAATTAATTTCTCATAATCAAAAAAATGTATACCCGCCAATTTTTTATAGATTATTAATATAATAGTAAGCAATAAAAATATGTAAACATTTTTGATGTAAGTAGGGTTCAACATGGAAAAAAATTGAAAAAAATCGATAATTTATGAAGTTTCGAATGGTAATTAATTAATTTCTCGCGAGGGGCTTTTCACTCCTAAAAAAATGTACACCTAATACCTTTTTATCAATTTATTACCCAAATTATTACTCTATTACCTATAATATTACCTAATTACCTAGATTATTACTTCATTACCTAAATAATTACCTTAATACCTAAAATATTACCGTAATACCTATATTATTACCTCAATATCTAAATTATTACCTTATTACCTAAATTATTACTTAAGTATTTTTTAATACCAAATTTACTCCCCATTACTTTTTAGTTAGTTTCCTATTTTATTGTTTACTTTATTGTACTTTCATTATTATTTATATAGAAAATTAGAAATACATATTTACAAAGAAATATATAATAGATCGTAGACCCTCTAACTTACTCAAAAATTGAAATATCGAAAAATTCTTCCATGTTTGTGCGTTTCAGAAAAAATAAGAAGATAATTTTTGTCTGTCTGTCTGAAGCCATTAAGCTACCATATCTTTAAAACTAATAAAGCTATCGACTTGAAATTTGTCACAAAGTTGTTGTTATCAAGTTGTGGTGAGTGGCCTCGCGAGTGGCAAACATGTCTAAAAAATTTTGTACACATGATTCGAAACTTTCAAAAAGTTTCGAAAAATCGCGAGAATTCCAACAAAATCTAAGTAAATTTGTACACAGATTTCAAGACATATTTATCCCTCAAGTTGTGGAAAGAAATCGTAATATATCATCAAATAAAAAAGTTGGGAGATTTTAAGATTTAGGTATACATTAAATAAAATTTGCATTAAAAAAATATCTCCAATTTATTCTATTTTCAACGCATTACAATACTCTTATTTTCCAGATTTTAGCTCTTTGAAAATATTATTGATTTTTATTCTATCATATCTTTTAATGGTAAATGGTAATGACCCAATGAGTTCGACTGGGCCATAAAAAATAAATATTTTTTTTATTTCAAGTATTTCATCTTTCTTAGGCCAACTGAACGTTTCTAGATTTTCTTTGAGGAATTTCATTTGGCAAGTATCTTTATCCACACTGAGACATCTGCCAATAAACCATCCTGTTTCATAGAATGTAACATAATATTTCTCAACTTCTAAATTAATACTCTTTGAGATTTCTTCTTCACTGTTATCTTCCGAGCTGAGTTCCATCTCATTTTCTGTGTCTGCTAAACTTAAAGACTCGTTACTTGAATCAGATGTAGATCCGCTTAGTTCATCATCTTCATTTTGTTGTGTTTGTTTATTATTTCTCTTTTTTCTTTTCCTCGTTCTTTTCTGTTGTTTAATTTTTTCTTCAGTTGAAATTTTTCTCTTTCCATGATCGGTTTTCTTTTTGTTATAATCACTCAACATTCCTCTAACTCTCATTACACGATCAGAAGACATTCTTCCTGTTTTTTCCATGAACAACCAACACAAAGTAGATTTTTTTATAGTTTTTTGTTGGCCGTTTTTTAAAGTGATCTTCAAAAATCCCTTTAAGTTACTAGATTTCGACCCATAATCTTTTAGACATATATTGTCCCAATTCAAGCAATTTAAATTATTGAGTTCATTTATAACTTCGGATTCGCTTTCAGAGTCAGCGGCCACTTCGTACTGTAGGCTTTCATTTACACTGACTTCATTATTATCCGAGTTATCATCGTCGCTTTGATCGCCGACATTTTCAAAAGCCAAACCTGTGAAACCTATGTCAATATGATTGACTTTCATTCCCATTTGCAGTGAGTGTTGCTCTGCATCTTTATTTGCTTGATTTAAAATAGCTAAAATTTCAGCTTGTGATGGAATTATTGAGTTTTTGTCAATTTCTCCTACTCCAAGTTTATTATTTTCCCTTGGAAAGCTAAAAGTTTCTTCTAAAAAAAATAGTTTAAATTAGAGCTTAGGCTTTACAAAAATTATTTTAAAACTCACTGAGATCTGTGCTAATTTCATTCAACATTTGAATTCTATCCAGACGTTTTAAAATATCCCCTAATGAAAAATTTACAACTGTCGATCTTGTTGTCGTCATAGACCTAGTATGACGAAAAATAGCCTCACATGGTTGGCTTGAGTAAAGCCAAGGTAAAAAAGGCACATTTGCTGCTCTGCATTTTTCCAACATAATGATTAAACTGTGGCCATTTAACTCAATGCACGTATAAGCATTGACTGTAATGCAATTATCTTTCAAACTCAAATTGTTTTCTTTGAGCCACTGCCTCCAACGTCTCAGAAAGAATATTGAATACCAGATGTTGTAAATACGCTTTTTATTGTCAATATCTTTTTTAAGAAATGCATCTAAAATATATCTAACCAATTGCAAATATTGTTTGGTGGCAGCATAATGTGGTTCAGCCTCGGGTTCTGCTAACAAATTCAGTACCTTTTCTGAAGACATTTTGTCTATAGCGCTGAAATTCATTTTATCTGTACCTATAATGAAAGATGAACACAATTAACGTTCTTGACCTACGGAAGTATAATATTTTAGATAAAATAAAATAGAAAATTTTAAAAAGAGTTCAGAAGATCATTGTTACAATGGCTTATAAAGATAATGCTAAACGCATGAGTCATTTTCAGAGGGATTTACGACTTAGACAAGGATTAACATTTTGAATTATTATTTTTAATCTTGATTTTAGGTAAAAATATACTTACTTTCTAGATCACTTTTAGTCAATAAATGTTGGTCTTTTGTTGCGTTTTCCATCAGCTCTCTAATGTGTTCTTGCGAAACTTGAAAAGATCCCATTGGCAAGACTCCTCTTTTCAAAAATCGTGTTTTCATCTTTGTTGCAATATGTATAGTGTCTTGAAACACTGTAGGTTTTTCAATGTCAAAATGCATCTTAACCAAGGTAAAAGAGAATATTACAATTGATCAACATTGGACTTGACGGGAAACTTACCACAAAATAAGGATCATAAAAAGACACAGCGTCCTTAACAGGGAACTTGGAAAATGTTTTCATCGCTTTTAAACATTTAGGATCACCATCTGAAGCAATGCCTTCTACAATAATTCCAACTTCTGCTGCCTTAGCTATTATATAATTCCACCTATTAACCACATCTACACTGGAAAACTTATTTTGTGTACCAAAGATCGCTAACACGAAGGCAGGAGCTTTATCCACCAATGGCTGGGCCATAAAAACATAAGCGTTTTTTGCTATTAAATCTACGTTTTCGTTGGAAAAAGCATTTGTTATGTCTTGTAAATTATTTACAACAAATGCATTTTTTACTGGAAAACCATCTTCTTTTAAAGGTAACACAAAACCCAACATGCTGTTTGTACGGGGGTCATATTCAATTCTTTTTACTATGGCGGTTTGATCTTCACTCAGAAAGAATCGTAAGGGAAGATGACGCTTTTCTAGATATTGTTTTAACTCTACCATTCTCAAATCCCCTTCTTTAATTTTGTTACCGCTCTGGCTCAAGGTTCTACATAAAGTTGAAATTGATGGAATACTATTTGTTAAATTTTTATACAAGGTCTCATACAGAAATGGGCCTCCAGTCAAATAAATGTACAAACAAAACAGTTTAATTGGATCTGAAAATCTGTTTGCATTCTTCGAGGCATTCTTATGTTGGTGACAATTTTTCAAAGCAGTTTCACTCAACAACTTTATCAAGGTATTAACCTCGGTATTAACTTTCTGTGTCTGATTGTAACAAGATTTCTCATAATCCTTTTCTTGATTTAGACCTCTAAATTCAATCTCAAATTCTTCTACCAGTTTATTTCCTAAATTTATATCTTTGTCTACTTGTTTTTTAATTCTTTCAATAGTTCCGTAGAAATCTGTTATTTTAGTTTGGTTTTCCACATATACATCAAATTTTCGCAAATTTCGTTGTCGTCTACTATATGTTTCATGTCTCCACTTCGAATCTTTTGGAATGAGTGAGGATTTAACTATTGCAGAACTAATTTCCTCAGTTTTAGTTCTGCTGTCCCCAAAAAAATCATTGCCTACTATAAAGTCTTTTTGGGGTTCTTGCACAGCTAGCACTACATTGTCTACAATATTAATGTTTGAACTTTCTGTCATATTACTTTCACGAAGCGGAGCTAAAAAACTTTGAGATGTTACCGAGGATGTTACACTATTTTTTTCACTATTATTTTCGAGATTATTTTCGTCTTTCTTCTTTCTCTGAACAAAGTTAAATAAAATGGAATTTTGTGGCTTGCTTTTGGTTTTTAATATATTTTCAATTTTTTTTCCCTCGAAATGGCTGTTGAAGTGGGCATTGAAATTTGATGTTACCCATTTTTTACCATACTTATATTGACTGTTGCAGATTTTAGTAGTTTTCTGACAAAACAGGCAGGAGATCTTGGCTGAATCATTGTCAATAAGTATTTTCAATTCTTTAATTCTTTCATCGACATTTTTCAATAAATCTATAATTTTATCTTTTGCTTCATTGTTCTCGGAATTAACTATTTCCTTTTCAAATTCCTCTTTTTTGTTTCGGCAGTAGTTTACTACATGCTTTTTGATCTTTCCTTTTATATGGCTTAAAATATCGTCAGTAACAGTTTTCAACTCAGTGCTAGAGCCTGAGGCATCTATTTCAGAGTTGCGGGTACTCGAGCTGCCTTTTGTCTCAATATCGGATTGTTTAGTCTTTTTGGTTAGGTCTACTAGTTCCTCTTGCTTTCTTTTTTTCTCATTTGATTTTTCCTTTAGCCTTGCTTTGCATTGTTTTGATAGATAAATAATTAGTTCTTTGTGACCATCCAAAATCTTGAATTTTTCAATTTTCCTTGCGTATATTCCATAAAATAATTTTTTTTCGTGCTCTTCAAGTAAAACACTTAAATCTTCCTTGGCGAAAGTTTCCAATTTTTTAATATTCGTATCGAAATCTTCACAAAAGGCTGCCAGAGATATTATGTTATCCCAAGCTGAAGCCACTAGTAAATTACGCAGCGATTCAGGAAATTCAATCGGCATATTGGCAATAATTTCCTTGAGATCAGCATTTTTTATCTCATTGCATAAGTCCATTGCACACTCTTGATATTGCTAAAGTTAAGTGGAAAAATAATATTAATGGGTTAATCATCAAAGTAAGATGATAACGAAGATTATAGTTAAAGAAGCTATTGATTACTTATTTTGTCTATTTGAGTGTTTACCGTGAGGTAAAAATTTTTTACCAAAATAATCCTTATTGAATTCTTTACAACTTGTATTGGCTATAATTTTAATTTTGTTAACCAGATTTCCTTTAATCGAGTCTATATGCTAAACATTAAAATCTTGTGAATATTATTACGATCTCGATTACGATTTAAAAAGATCTGGTTGCCAAAATAAAAATTCTAGCCAATAAAAGTTGTACAGAGTTTAGTAAGGATTACGTTGGTAAAAAAATCAAGAAACTTGGTCCAGTAGTAAGGTCAGAATCTTGTAAATACGTTTGTAAGTCTTTGAAAAATCAATCCTCAGTAAAAACGAACTAAAAAAGTTCAGAGCAAAAATGCCGAGAAAAATGCACTAAATAAAACTCAGAGCAAAAATGTAAAGCTCCATTTTATAGTGAAAAACTATCTCCGGTGCTGTTCGGAATCCATGATATGAGTTAAGTTTAGAAAAAATTATATCGCAGTATATCAAATTTGAAGTTGGTGGAACTTTCTGTTCGAGTGGTTGAAAGTTTTTTATGATCAACCCTCAAGAGGAAACTACCACTTAAAATCAGATGTTCAAAAAACTAAGGTCCTACATCGTTTTAAAACAATTCAAATGTCTTAATATGAAATTTAAAGTTGGTGAAACTCTGCGATCGAGCGGTGGAACGTTTTTTATGATCAACCCTCAAGAAGAAACTACCCCTTAAAATCAGATTTTCCTACGTCTTTTTCAATTTAATTCAAATGTCTAAATATGAAATTTGAAGTTGGTGGAATTTTCCTTTCAAGAGATGGAAAGTTTTTTATGATCAACCTTCGAGAGGAAACTACCCATTAAAATCAGATTTTCGAAAAACCTACTTTCTTTGCAATTCAATTCAAGTGTCTAAATTTGAAGTTGGTGGAACTTTCCGTTCGAACGGTTGAAAGTTTTTATGATCAACTCTCAAGAGGAAACTACCCCTTAAAATCAGACTTGCAAATAAATATTCAATAGCTTCGGTAAAGTAGCACAGCAAAAACAGTCAGAGTATTAAAAATAACATGTATTATTTTAAATGGCATTTTCAATTAAATAACTAATATAAATAAAATACTTGGCTTACCTTTTTTTGCTTCTTTTTCTTTATACAGAAAGATATAATTCAGTAAAATTGTTCACAGCACTTGCACTCGCTTCGAAGGTAAAACAAGTTGTATCATGAAACCCAATGCGCACACGAAAGCGCACACGTGTAAGCATCTCCCTTTTTTTATTTCTTAGATATTACCTTTTAATACCTAAATATTACTTAATATTACCCAAATAATACCTAATATCAGCAATAATACCCAAATAATACCTAATATTACCCAAATAATACAAAATACCCAATAATACCTAATATTACCTTTAATACCCAAAAAGTGTACACCTAATACCTAGAGTGAAAAGCCCCTCGATTTCTCGTAATCAGAAAAATGTATACCCGCCAATTTTTTGCAGATTGTTAATATTAATAGTAAGCAATAAAAATATGTAAAAAAATTTGATGTAAGTAGGGTCCAACATCGAAAAAAATTGAATAAATCGATAATTTATGAAGTTGCGACCTTTATTTTTTTAATTTTTCCTAATTAAAAAAATGTATACCCGCCAATTTTCTGCAGATTGTTACTATTAATCAGGAGAAATTAAAAAAATAATGGTGGGCATACATTTTTTTAATTAGGAGAAATTAAAAAAATAAAGGTCGCAACTTCATAAATTATAGTTTTTTTCAATTTTTTTCTATGTTAAACCCTACTTAGATCAAAATCTTTTGCTAATTTTTATTGGTCACTATTATATTAACAATCTGCAAAAAATTGGCAGGTATACATTTTTTTGATTACGAGAAATTAATTACCATTCGCGACTTCATAAATTATCGATTTTTTAAATTTTTTTCTATGTTGGACTCTACTTACATCAAAAATTTTTATATTTTTTTGTTGCTTACTATTATATTAAAAATCTGTAAAAAATTGGCGGGTATACATTTTTTTGATTAGGAGAAATTAAAAAAATAAAGGTCGCGACTTCATAAATTATCGGTTTTTTCAATTTTCTATGTTGAACCCTACTTAGATCAAAAATTTTTTGCTAGTATTTATTGTTTACTATTATATTAACAATCTGCAAAAAAATGGCGGGTATACATTTTTTTGATTACGAGAAATTAAAAAAATAAAGGTCGCAACTTCATAAATTATAGTTTTTTTCAATGTTTTTTAATGTTCGACCCTACTTAGATCAAAAATTTTTGCTAGCTTTTATTCTTTACTATTATATTAACAATCTGCAAAAAATTCGAGGGTATACAATTTTTTAATTAGGAGAAATTAAAAAAATAAAGGTGGCGACTACATAAATTATCGGTTTTTTCAATTTTTGTCTATGTTGGACCCTACTTATATCAAAAATTTTTTGCTAGTATTTATTGTTTACTATTATATTAACAATCTGCAAAAAATTGGCGGGTATACATTTTTTTGATTACGAGAAATTAATTATCATTCGCGACTTCATAAATTATCGATTTTTTCATTTTTTTTTTCTGTTGGACCCTACTTAGATCAAAAATGTTTACTAGTTTTTATTCTTTACTTTTATATTAACAATCTGCAAAAAATTGGCGGGTATACATTTTTTTTATTACGAGAAATTAATTAATTAACATTCGCGACTTCATAAATTATCGATTTTTTCAATTTTTTTCTATGTTGGACCATACTTACATTAAATATTTTTACATATTTTTATTGCTTACTATTATATTACCAATCTGTAAAAAATTGGCAGGTATACATTTTTTTGATTACGAGAAATTAATTAATTATCATTCGTGGTTTCCTAATTTACCGATTTTTTCATTTTTTTACACGTCAGACCCTACCTAGATCAAATATTTTCACTAACATATATTGCTTACCCTTATATTACCATAATATAGAAAAATTGCGGGTATACATTTTCTGAAAAAAATAACGAATGCAAAAAACGAATGTAAAAATGAACCTAAAATCGAATCCGAATGCATTCGAATGTAACTTCAGCCTGGTTTTGCAAGCTGCTCCGACAAGTGCTTTTTTGAATCCAATTTTAAAAAACTTCTGATTTTTATAATAATTGCTCGAAATTTTCACCTTGCACTTGCATGCAAATTTGTGCTCGTTGTCTAATATTTGCTTGAAGTGCATGTAGCATTTGGGGAGTCACACTTTGAGCTGCATTTTGAATTCTGTTCAACAAATCTTCTACATTTTGGACGGCAGTACGATATACCAGAGCCTTTATGTGACCCCACAAAAAAAGTCCCGAGGTGTAAGATCTGGACTTCTGGGTGGCCAACGTATAGGTCCGTTACGATCGATCCATTGTTCAGGATATTCCTCATTTAACCAAATTCTTACTGCTAAGGCAAAATGTGGAGGAGCACCATCTAATTGCATCCACATGTTCCTGATTGCAGCTAGTGGTAGATTTTCAAGATGTTCCTCCAGCTCATTTGTCAAAAAATTTAAAAAATTGCCTCCATTCAGGCGTGGAGGTAAGATAATTGGTCCTATTAAATGATTTCCGAGTATTCCCGCCCATAAATTCACACTATAACGATTTTGGTTGTTGGTTGGATTTATATAAGATGAGGATTTTCCTGGGGATAGTAATGTGAGTTACGCTGATTAAAAAATCCGTCTTGAAAAATTTGCTTCATCGGTCCATAATATACGGGAAGTAAACGTAGCATCCAATTCTATTTGCTCTAACAACCAATTACAATAGTTTGTCCTAAGTGCAAAGTCAGTGGGTAATAAGGCTTGAACTTTATTGTAGTGATAGCCATGAAAGCCTTCTTCTATCAGAAAATTATTAATAGAAGATTTGGATACCCCTACTTCATTGGAAATCCTCCGTGAGCTGCACGTTGGATCTTCTTCCAAAACATTTAAAATTTGTTCCTGGATGTCAGGTGTAATTACATTTCGTGGACGTCCTCGATCTACACCTCCAGCTGGAGCTAACATACCCGTTTCTCCACTTCTTTGATCCAACCTTCGAATAACTTTGCAACCTGGATGTCTTCTTTGGGGATACCTCTCAGCATACATCCTTGAAGCTGCTAAAGCATTGTCCTGGCATTCGCCCAACATTTTTTACATATCTGCGTATTCGCGATTCGTATACATGATTTAAGGTGAACACGAAACCAAACAAGAAAAAACGAAAACTAAATGAACACGAAAGGACAACAACTTATTAAAACGAAACGACAAGAGATATTTAAAACTGAAGAATAAGAACGATTTAAAACAAAATTAATAAAACTGGAGCATTGACGAAGTAAAACTTCGAAAATCTGATGATGAAATTCGAATTATCAGCATAGATTGTCAGATTAATATCAGTGATAACTTGATTAATCATTTAATAAAAAGCAATTAATTTAAAAAATTAAATTGTAATGTTAATAAAACAGTATTTAAATATAATTTATTGCAAATCTACCAAATAGAAGTCCACCTTCACAGCACAATTTGCAGTTTTCCGAAATTCACAATAATAAAGAAGTTGAATTCCCAACTTTAACTCTTCATATCTCGGTCAGTTGGTCAAGAGGATTTTTTTTACTATTTTTCTGAGGATCCCTGAATGGTCCCCAACTACGCACTGGAGAGCTTGGGCGCCATTTTCTGGACACCCTGTATACCGGGTGGAAATGAAAACCGGGTCACCTCTATAACTTTTTTATTTATGAATAGAAAAATTTGAAATTTGGCTATGTTCTATGGTTCAAAAAAACAAATTTTATGTGCATTTTTTATTTTCGAAATCACTTCCGGTTTCACCGGAAACACCATGAACTTTGTTTTTTTAAATGTAACATCCCATATTTTTATACATGGCTTAAAATACTTTTAAAAATGAAGTATTTTTGAGATATTAGTTTTTATTTTTTGCGAAAAAAAAAAAAATTTTCAAAAAAAAAAAGGTTTTCGAAGTTGGTGAAAATTACCAAAACTAATTCTAAATAATTCAAATACATAAAATAAATAATCGTTATAAAATCCTCTTTTTAAAAAGTCGAATGACCCGGCATCATTGCATTTAAAAAAAGTGAGATATTTGACAAAATCTTCATTAACTAAGTTTAGAAATTAATAGTTCAAAAACCACTTAAATTTTTTTTCAAATTACAATTTTATTTAGGTATTTGAATTATTTAGAATTAGTTTTGGTACTTTTCACCGACTTCGAAAACCTTTTTTTTTTTTGAAAAAAATTTTTTTTACAAAAAAAATAAAAACTAATATCTCAAAAATACTTCTTTTTTAAAAGTATTTTAAGCCATGAATAAAAATATGGGATGTTGCATTTAAAAAAACAAAGTTCATGGTGTTTCCGGTGAAACCAGAAGTGATTTCGAAAATAAAAAATGCACATAAAATTTGTTTTTTTGAACCATAGAACAGCCAAATTTCAAATTTTTTTATTCATAAATAAAAAAGTTATCGAGGTGACCCGGTTTTCATTTCCACCCGGTATAATAATATTTTTGGAAATTGTTAAATCAATTGCTCGAGTTTATTATCTGATAATGTTAAAAAAGATTTAATAGTTAAAAATCCCAAACCCCCAAAATTATAAGGTACAATTAAATTACATAAAGATAATTTTCCAATTAGACCTGTAGTATCATACATTGATTCTCCAAATAAATTATTATCATCAAATTTAAACAAAATTATACGTGATTATAATTATAACTCAAAATATTCTATTAAAAATTCTGTTGATCGAGTTCAAAAAATAGAAAATATACCGTGTATGAAAAATTATATTTTAGCATCATTTGATGTAAAAAGTATGTTTTCTAAAATACAACCAAAAGAAACTTTATTGTTGGTTAGAGAGTTTTTAGATCAAAATAATGTAAATATCCAAATTAAAGATGAGATCTTAAATCTATTAGAAATTTGTATGAATCAAAATGAAGGTCTTCCTATGGGAAGTCCGCTTTCTCCTATTTTAGCCAATATTTTTATGGATAATGTTGAAAAGAATATTTTTCAAAATAAAATAACAAGTAATTAATTTTTTGGTATCGTTATCTAGATGATATCTTAATTTGTTTTGATGGCACTCATTACGAGCTAGATGTTTTATTTAATTTTATTAACAAAGTTCATAAAAATATTGACTTTACTTTAGAAAAAGAAGAAAATAACCAAATTAATTTTCTTGATTTAACAATTTCCAAAAATATTAAACAGAAATTTGATTTTAAAATATTTAGAAAAGATACTAATTCAAATTTAAGTATACCAAATAATTCTTGTAACCCCATTTCTCACAAATTTTCGACATATTATAGTTTGATTCATAGATCAATTTACATTCCTATGACCGAACTTAATTTCAAAATAGAAATTGAAACTATCAAAGAAATTGCAGTTTTAAACGGTTTTAATTCTAACTTAATTGATCAAATTTTAAAAAAGAAACAATACAAACTTATTCTATATAATATTTTTCCTAAAGAAAGTAAAAAAGAATGTATTTATAAATCATTTACTTATTTTGGTAAAGTCTCTGAAAATATATCAAAAATCATTAAAGCCAATAATAAAGATATTAAAATTTTTTAATATGAAAAAAAAACAAATATTTTTGATAACTCAGGCATTTATAAATTAAACTACAATTCTTGTAATGCAGTTTATATAGGTCAAACAATTCGTAATTTCAAAATTAGATACGGTGAACATTTAAATGCTTTAAAAAAAGCTTACTTAAACAAATCAAATTTTGCCAAATATATTTTTAAACAAAAACATAAAATTAATGATGATATTTCTCAAAATCTTAATGTTTTACATATTTCTAATAATAGATTTAAACTCAATTTTCTGGAACAATTGAAAATTCTTAAATGTCAAAAAGAAACTGTACCTTTAATGAACGAACAAATTGATATTTACCAATCGTGCTTTTTAGATATTCTTTTTGAACCAGACTGCTAGGTCCAAGTTTTTCTACAGGTTTCCTTGGATCCTTGAGCGAATGCTTAGCGGTATTTAAGTCGGCCTGTAGACGCAAAATATAATATTTATATTTTCGGATATATTTATTATATTTCTTTTTCCAAATTAATTTTTCTAAAATTGTTTCCTAAGCAACCATATTTGTATTTTTCTGTCATTTAATGATTTAATGCCATTGATAATGTCAACATTGGTTGACGAAAACGTTCTGGCTCATTAAATATCTTTAAAAAGATTGAGTTTTTTATTTTAATATTAGATACTAATTAATTAATTTTAGATGGATCTATCACATATTAATTAATAAATGAATTAATTTTAAATTTATTTTACTTAAACTTAAAAAAAGGATTGGCTTTTGTTAGAACTCTTTAATATTTATAAAAGGTTAATAATAACTTATCTTTATTGCCGATTATAACATTAAAGAATAAAAATATACAGGTTGTTGCATTTAAAAAACAAAAGTTAGGTGTCGTATCACTAATAAAACGAACACCCTGTATACCGGGTGGAAACGAAACACAGGTCACCTTTATAACTTCTTTATTTATGAAAATAAAAATTTGATATTTGAGTATGTTGTATGATTCAAGAAAACACATTTTTTCAATATGACTTCTGGTTTTACCTGAAGTGATATCAACTTTATTTTTTTTAAATGTAACACCCATTTTTTTTGTTCAAAATATGAAATTATTTTATAAAAAGAGTATGTTTGTGATAAATTTTTTAATTTTTTTTTGAAATTTTGAAATAGAAAAATTTTTTTTTTCTTTATCCGAAGTTGATAGAAACTACCAAAACTCATTCCAAATAATACAAATACCTAAGGAAAATTGTATTTTGTAAAATTATTTAAGCAGTTTTTGAGTTATTAATTTATGAACTTTTTTGAGTAACGTTTTTACAAATAACTTTTTTTTAATGGAAAGATGCCGGGTCACTTGGTTTTTCAAAAAGAAGATTTTAATACGATTATTTTGGTATCCCATATGTAGTGTGTAATCAATTTACTTGAGCCAGTTTTTCATATTTTTGGTACTTAGGGTTTAAAAAAAGTTTCAAAATCACAAACATACTGCTTTTCTAAAATAGTCTTAAATGGGCCTTTCCCATATTTTTTAATTTTTATTTTATTATAAAGATCAAACCTAACTGAACATTTCTAGTCAATCAGTTTTTTGATATATTTTCTATTAAAGCCAAAAATTTAAATTAAAAATTCTGTGACATCACATCCCCATTTTGGCAACTCTGCAGTAATTCCCCCTCGTCTCACCCTCCGCAAATTTCGGAAACTGCGTTTCACAGTTGGCTGCAGTTGGGTTTAATGGTTGGCTGTATTCACTCTATTTACGAATCATTTGTTTACAAGCGCACGTGTAAAAAGAGTTTAAGTACCGAATAATAAATGAAAAAGTGTTTTGTCCCGTTGTGCCAAAATACAAGTGTTAATACACCTAACAAAACATTTTTTTCTGTACCTGTAAAACAAGAAAACTTTGGTGTTATGCAGTGGGGTGTAAAAACATACTTATTCTATGTGTGTATATTACATGTATAAAAAATATTTGTGTGTAATGCGTGTAAGATTTTGTAAAAATTAGTTATTAGATAAATAACAACACATTTTATATATTGAATATATAAAAATACTAATTTTTTTTTGTAATATTTACTTTTATTAAAACCATTCAAAAAAATAAAATAAATAAATAAAAAATAATTAATAATATAATTAAACATATTTATGAAAATGATTTCATATTTTTAAAAACAAAATTTTTCCAAAATGACATAGCTTCACTTATCTTATTTTCACAAATATCTTTATTATAACTAACAACAATTTTTGTTATCTTTTGATTTTGTTCAAAATGTTGGTCGGCAATAACAAAATAACCCTTATTTTTTTTGCAAAATGCATTTGAATTTGTGCCAAATATTTTTGCCCAATTGTGTTATTATTATAATAATTTCTAAAAGTTTTTTCTTTAGTAGGCGTTTTAATTTCAACCACATATTTTTCTGTAATTGCATCAGGAGAAGCTCCTAATGCTGGAAAAGCCGGATTCAAAAATAAACCACACTTTTTAAATTTAATGTTGGTTTCTTTGCACAATACTTTTAAAATTTCTTGTTCCAACCATCTTCCTCTTTCCATCGCTGGCGTGTCAAAAGTTTTCATTGCTCCAAAAATTTTTTCCACCAATGACCCTTCAACTTTACATCTTGTGGCCTCATGTAAAGTGGAAGCACTTTTCCGACAGTATCTTAACTCGTACCAAATTTTACACTCACTTTGATTAATAGTAGATTGTTCAGCTTCACGGCAAGAATTTTCGGTCATATTCTGAGTACAATAATTTAGAAAATTATCTGCAGTTTTATCTTCCCCTGTTTCAATAAAATTTGCAAATAGTCTATGCATAGATAAATTTTGTACTGCACTTGGTAACTTAAACAAGTTCACTAAAATGACATCCTGTACACTAGAGGTTCCCAACCTTTTGAATATGTTGTACCGGTATGTAAAAGACAATATGGTCGCTTACCAGTGTAACTATTTCGCAAATTCAAGTAATGGCCTTATTTTTTTCTCAAAAACTTTGTCGAACAAAAAAAAAATTATCCCTAATATTGTTCACTTATCGCGTACCGGTAGCTTGACATGTGTGTACCGGTACGCGTACCACAGGTTGGGAACCCCTGCTGTACACTATCAAAATGTGGTTTTAATAAATTAATGGTATTAACTTCTGACTGCCCCAAGAAACTCCCAGGTACCATTTCTTCAAGGGACATGAATTTTTTACTTGTTCCCACTTTTGAAAGTGCAGATTTCTTCCAGTAGCACAAGGTTTCCGTAACTGTTGGATCTTCTGCTCGCCTGTGCAACCAAAACACCAACGCAATCCCATGTTTACATATCAATAGAAAGCTTGTAAAAAATGATATCGATTGATGTTAAAATATACAGGGTGTTCCATTTGAAAAGTTCGTTTAATTGTTCAATTTGCGTTTCATAAGGCACTCTGATGAAAAATTATCACAAACTTAAATTTGACATGATAGTTGTAGACTACATGATGTTGAAAAATTTTTGAGAAAATTTCAACCCAAACTATTCATCTGTTTTAGAGCAGTGATCTTTCAAAAATGGATCTTTTTATGGCTTAAACAGCAAATATCAGCAAAACGAGTGATGATAGACCCATAAAAGTTTATACAAACTATAATTATTTTTTTATAAGGAATCCAAAAATGTCATAATATACTGGGTGTTCCATTCAAAAATAAATAACTTTGGTCCGCCATCTTGGAATGGACACCCGGTATATTACTAAAATATTTTTAAAATGTGCGCTTCAAGGTATTGTATATTCTATCAAAAACCACATGCCGATATCTTTTTTCATTTTAGAGTAATGTTACTTCCTCGCAGTGCTGTATACAGGGTGTCCCAAGTCCCAACAACCTAGGCAAAATTCATAAGGAGAAAAAAATCTTACATTTGAATTTTTTCACAAAAGCATATAGGTTTTAAATGAAATTTTTAAATACCTAAAAAGTTTTTGACTGTTTTATGCTTTCTTTTTCCATCCAATACTATTTAAAAAAATTGAGGATTAGTCAAAGTTTTACTATTTGAGCATCCAGTATTCAAAAGCACGTATACAAAATTTAGTTAAAAAATCTTTACTGCTTTGGCTGCAATAAAAAAAATTCTATTTTAAAAAATCAACTTTGGAGGCTTATAACTGCCCAGGGGTTAATTTTTGTATATAGATAAATAGGGTCATATCAACTTATTTTTAGATCTACTTACTATCTCCAGTTAATCGTTGTCGGTCGAATTTTGGGACACCCTGTATATTCGCATTCGACTTAGGGGACCCATTTAGGCCCCCAAGACTCAGTAATTATTATTTAATTTGTAACTATACAAAATTTTTTAAAATAGTAGGGGAGTGTCTCCGGTTGTGAACACACTTGCGATTTTCACTCATAACTTTTTTTCAACTTAATATTATGCAGTGGTATGCACACCAGTGTAAAGCTAGAGACCTTAGCTAACTTTTTTCTGAAGTAACTATATAGATTCAGTCGATCAGAAAAAATTTTATCATCAATTTTGTGAAGAGGTCATTTTTGGCCAAAAAAATTTTTGTATCCGGTTGTGGACACCCTTGTAAAATTGCTTAAAATCTTAAAAATATGAAATAAAATGCATATAAATTTAAAAAAAGAGGAAGGAAATATGTCTTGCTTGTCCTTTAAACAGCGCTAAATTGCATTGACTAGCGCATTAAAATTGTTTCCTGTTGAATCGGCCGATTTTTTCGGTGTCGACATGGCTACAAATATAGGTACAAAAATTCATAAAAACACTGTTAAAATTTGTTACGTTAACATAAACAACGATATTTGACAGTTTTTGGCCAAACACACGCTTTAAACGCAAAAAACAAAGGTGTCCAAAACTGGGTACATTTTTCTTTTGTTCAGCAAATTAACACAAAACAAACATTTTAGTAGAACTTGATATCACATCACAAAGTACACTAAATATACTGCATCACAAAGTGTAACGCTCACCTCTTTGCGATGTTTAACATTAATCAGTTTCTCTATCAACTATCAAAAAATAGCTTAGGGTATCCACAACCGGAGCATGTCCACAACCGGAGACATTCCCCTAATATAATAAATAATTTTAAAATTTTACATTTAATTTACATACAAGACACAAGACAATGTTAGTGTATATTATGTTGCCTAAAATTCATTTCTACTCCGCCCTTTTATTCCTTGACAGTGCCAACTAGTAATTTCTACTCCTAGGCAGTACAAAGTGACCATAGAATCAAGGAACATAAAAAGTGACATTTAACGCCTGTCAAACGTCACAGAAGACTGTACTTTAATGACCTTTGAAGAAAAAAAATTTTTGTATTTATTTAATTGCACTTTTTTGTATTAAATTGATTAACTTATTTTTTTATTATTTATATGGCAGAATTACTTAATCCAGTTTTCACTGGGTTGAACATCTAACTGTATATGTATATTATTACGCAATGAAAATTGTAATGTGGGAAATTTTCATTAAAAACATTTATTATTGTTCCATTAAACCTGTGTGAATTATGTTAATGCTTTCAAAATTCCAAATTTAATTAGCACATTAAAACATTTAAACCTGTTCTTACACTTTAAATAGTTTAAATTAAAGCCTAATTGTTATTAACAAATTAAAATTTGACTTTGACTAGTTAGTAAATTAATAAATAATTATACCTTTACTTTAATAATTAAAAAAATTCTGGTAAGGTGAACAAATAATAAATTTGTTATTATAACTATTGCTTTTCTGAATTATTTTTTAAAAGTGAAAATGCGTTCGAACCTTTTTTATAATCATTCTTTTATTTTCCAGAAAAAGGCTGAAGCAAGAGACTTATATGAGCAAGTTTTTTATTCCCTGGATCTAATTGAGAAAGATTACTTCGGTTTACAATTTACTGATGCTAATCATGTAAAGCACTGGTTGGATCCAACAAAAGCAATTAAAAAACAAGTTAAAAGTAAGTTCAATAATAATAATATTTTATTATCCAGATTTTATTTTGTGTAATTAATCAGACCAGGAGTCAAAAATAAAATTGAAAAAATCAAATCCCTTTTTTATATTTTATTTTTTTATTCGAAAATAAAAAATGTAAGGGCTCATATTTATATTTTGTTACACAGTCCTAAGTAAAGCTTCATAAAAAGTTTTTTCAAAATCAATACCTGAAGTCAAAACATTAAAAAAAAATTGATAATTTTAAAACTTATAAAACTTAAAAAATCACACAAATCGTACTGTAACTTTTTTATTTTTCGATAAAAAAAAATTGAAGCCTGTTTTATTGGTTGTATTTTCACGAAATCTAATAAATAAGACCCTTTTGAAATTTTTCTATCGATTCGTTCCAAAGTTATTGCAAAGAATGTTATTTTTACGAAAGAACTTTTTTTTTTAATCACACAAAACGTGCTGTAACTTTTTTTATTTCTCTTTAAATTTTTTCAAAACAATAAACATTAATAACTCCGCCATTTTTTAACAATTTTGGATTTAATAAAAAAACATTAAAATTCATTGTAAATCAAGAATTTATGTCAAAAAATAATCTAATCTCGTAATTTTTATCTGATCCCAAGTTTTGTTGCAATCATTTTTTTGAAACTATGCTTCACCAAATTTTGCTAAAATATTAAATAAAGACAGATGGCTTTATTTTATGGATAAATTTGGTGCCGAGTTTTCTTGCAACCTTTAAATAGCAGCTATTTTTAATCAAAATATGGATCTTTTTAATTAAATATTTTATATTTTTAGTTGGTCCACCGTACACTTTACATTTAAAAGTGAAATTTTATTCATCAGAGCCTAACAATTTAAGAGAGGAATTAACAAGATATCAATTTTTTCTGCAGCTGAAACATGATATTTTGACCGGTAGACTGGAATGTCCTCACAATATTGCAGTGGAATTATCTGCTCTATCGCTTCAATGTAAGAATTACACAATTGCAATTTTTATAATAATATTAATGATATTTGTTAGCTGAATTGGGTGATTACGATGAAGGCCAACACACTGCCGCTACAGTTTCCGAATTTCATTTTGTTCCTCATCAAACCGAAGAAATGGAAATTGAAATTTTGGAAGAGTTTAAAAAGTTGAGAGGTTTAACACCAGCTCAAGCAGAAGTAAACTTCTTAAATAAGGTTAAATGGTTGGAAATGTACGGGGTTGACATGCATATAGTTTTAGTAAGTAATTTTCGTGTGAACGAATTATCAATTTCTTGGGTTTTCAGAAGAAGTTTAACTATATTTTTTTACAGGGAAAAGATGGAATGGAATATCGATTAGGATTAACTCCAACTGGTATTCTTGTATTTGAAAATCAACAAAAAATTGGGCTTTTCTTTTGGCCTAAAATAGGAAAATTAAATTTTAAAAAGAAGAAATTAACGCTTGTTGTTGTGGAGGATGATGATGCTGGAAGAGAACAGGAACATACATTTGTGTTTAGGTAAGAAAAAACACTAATAATATTATGTTTTTCCACGTCAAGCACAGGGGCGGATTAATATATGGTCTAATGGGGCTGTAACGCAGGGCCCTCCACTCTTTTTGAGGCACTCAAAAAGCTAAATTGGAACCGGTGGGTTGGTCACTCTATGCAATAGTTGGGACACATTGGTATGCAATACCATCCCATACTCGTGCAATACCATGCCATACTCGTGAAATACCATGCCATACTCATGCAATACCATGCCAAAGTTTTGCCAATCGTTATTTTTCGTAATCTTTCGCGTGATCTTTGGGCTCGTTCTAGTACAAACGAATCACAAAGAATGTTAGTTCATTTTTTTTATTCTCAAAACTAAGTTACAGCTGAACTCTCTGAGCGTTAATATTTGGTGAATTAATAGTATTTATTGATTTTAATTGTATGTTGAATTTAAAAATAATTTTAAACAAAAATTTAGTTAAATTTAAACAGCTACCTCTTAAACATATTTTTAATATACAGGGTGTTCGTTTTATTAGTGATACAGCACCTACCTTTCCTTTTTTAAATGCAACACCTTTAAGATATACATTTAAAATTAATTCACTAATACTTTTGTTTAAACTTTATTTTTAATTTAAAAATAAATGGTTAGGTTAGTTTATTGAATTTAAAATATTTTTTAACAAAAGTATAAGTGAATTAAATTTAAATTTATGTTACTTAAACTTAAAAAAACAGGATTCGCTTTTGTTAGAGCTCTTTAATATTTATAAAAAGTTAATAATACCTTATGTCCAGCGCTGAACTTAACATTAAACAATAGCTTGTAACTCAAGAACAATGAGTTTTATAAAAAAATGATTTCTACAAAAGTTTACTCAAATTAAACGTAGAATCCAAAAATATAAAAATATACAAGGTGTTGTCTTTAAAAAAACGAAAGTCAGGAGCCTTATCACTCATAAAACGAACACCCTGTATATTAAAAATATGTTTAAATGGTAGCTTGTTTAAATTAACTAAACTTTTGTTTAAACTTTTTTTAAAATTAATATGGTTCAAAAAATATTGGTATTTCCATTTTTTGGCGGACCTTGTATACAAGGTGTCCCGTATCGTTATGCATAAATTTTGTGAGTGTAAACTAGGTTCAATTCTAAGACTAATAAACACAAAAGTTGCAGGTCTATTTTTTTAATTCAAAAGTTACAGCTGAATTTAATTTTCAAACTCCAAAACAGAAAATGAAGTTCTTATTATATCTTATATATTATTATATTATATCTTATTATATTATATTTTAGTTAACAAATGCTCATACTCTACTTTAGAAAACTGGTAAGGCATTTTTAATTCATCAAAAACTAACACACCCAATAACCACAAAAATCGCATAAAGAATGATTTAAATTTTAAAATACCCAGATTTTAATGCCACATGTTAGTAAATTAAATTAAAATTGTAACATAATTTCTTTTTAAAATAAATTTTAAATCAACTATGTTTTTATTTAAATAGTCTTTAAATTGAATTTTCTGTTTTGGAATTTGTAAATTTAAGTGTTGTAACTTTTGAATAAAAAAAAATTGACTTACAAGTTTTGTGTTTATTAGTCTTAGAATTGAACCTTCTCTACACTCACAAAATTTCTGCATAACGATACGGGACACCTCGAATTTCTTTATTGACAAAAATTGAAAAAATCGAAAAATAATGAATTCGCAACTTTAATTTTTTTAATTTCTCGTAATCAAAAAAAAAATGTATACCCGCACTTTTTTTATTTTATGTTAATATGATAATAAGTAATAAAAACTAGTAAAAAATTTGATCCAAGTAGGGTCCAACATAGAAAAAATAAAAAAACGATAAATAATAAAGTCGCAACTTTAATTTTTTTAATTTCTCGTAATAAAAAAAATGTATACCCGCAATTTTTTGATATTATGTTAATATAATAATAAGAAATAAAATTAATAAAAAAAATTGATCCAAGTAGGGTCCAACATAGAAAAAAATTGAAAAAAATCGAGATATAATGAAGTCACAACTTTATTTTTTTTAATTTCTCGTAATCAAAAAAATGTATTCCCGCAATTTTTTTTACAGTTTGTTAATATAATAGTAATCAATAAAATTTAGTGAAAATTTGATAGAAGTAGGGTCCAACATAGAAAAAAAATGAAAAAACCAGTCATGACTTCGTAAATTATCGATGTTTTCAATTTTTTTCTATGCTGGGCCCTACTTAGATCAAAAAAATTTACTAGGTTTTTATTGTTTACTATTATAGTAACAATCTGTAAAAAATGGCGGGTATACATTTTTTTGATTAGGAGAAATTAAAAAAATAAAGGTCGCTACTTCATAAATTATCAGTTTTTTCAATTTTTTTTTTAAGTTGGACCCTACTTATTTCAAAAAATTTTACTAGATTTTATTAGTTACTATTATAGTAACAATCTGTAAAAATATGGCAGGAATACATTTTTTTGATTAGGACAAACTAAAAAACTAAAGGTCGCGACTTTATAAATTATCGGTTTTTTCTATGTTGGACCCTACCTATTTCAAAAATTTTTACATATTTTTATTGCTTAATTATTATATTAACAATCTGTAAAAAATTGGCGGGTATACATTTTTTTGATTACGAGAAATTAAAAAAATAAAGGTCGCGACTTCATAAATTATCGTTTTTTTCAATTTTTTTCTATTGTGGACCCCACTTATTTTAAAATTTTTTAATAGTTTTTATTGTTTAGTACTATAGTAACAACCTGTAAAAAATTGGCGGGTATATATTTTTTTGATTACGAGAAATTAATTAATTACCATTCACAACTTCATAAGTTATCGATTTTTTCAATTTTTTTTATGTTGGACCCTACTTACATCAAAATTTTTTACATATTTTTATTGCTTACTATTAGGAGAATTTAAAAATTATTACTCCTGCAATACTATGCCATACTCGTGCAATGCCATGCCATACTCATGCAATACCATGCCATACTCATGCCATACTCGTGCAATACCATGCCATACTCATGCAATACTATGCCATACTTGTGCTATACTTGTGCAATATGCCATACTTGGGACACTATAATATTGAGTGACTACCCCTCGATTGGAACTTTAAAAAAAAATGTGCTAAGATTTCGGAATGAGACCAGTTTTGTAGTATCCCAGGACCCATAGCAAGTTTTGCCCCCAAAATGCTAAATCCGTCCCTGGGCAGAATTCTCAAATTTTTTTATATATTTTTAAAAAACATTTCACAGCTTCAACAAGTAAAATAGTGCAATTTTTACAAAATCCCAATTTTTTTAATGTTTCCTTTGAATTTTTTCAACAAATTCGGGTTAGGTTTTTGCGGGATTCTCTAATTTATTCAAATCGATCGTAAAATTAATTCTAGCTCACTTAGTTATTTTTTTATAATTTTTTAAAAATCATTTTACAACTTCGACACGTAAAATAGTGCAATTTTTACAAAATCTCAATTTTTTTTAATGTTCTTCTTAGAATTTTTCAACAAACTCAGATTTGTTTTTTGCAGAATTCTCTAATTTATTTAAATCAACCACAAAAAGATTTGTAACTCATTTGGTTATTTTTTTATAAATTTTTAGAAACGATCTTACAGCTTTCACAGGTAAAATAGTGCACTATTTACAAAATCTCAGTTTTTTAATGTTACCCTTGGAATTTTTCAACAAATTCAGATTTATTTTTTGCAGAATTCTCCAATTTATTTAAATCGACCACAAAATTATTTCTAACTCACTTGATTATTTTTTTATAAATTTTTAAAAACGATCCTACAGCTTCCATACCGTGCGGACATAAAGTAAATCCCCCCCTGCTAACTTTTCAACGGTTATGTTTATGATTCTGAAAATTGTCTACTGAGGAATCTAATTGCGAACTTTCTAATAAAGGTATTTTTGATTTTGTGGAACTTCCGATTATACCGGAAGTGGATGGCAACTTTCTTATTTTAAATGGAACACCCAGTATATTTTTGCATTTTCGTGTTCTCCATAAAAATACCATTAAATTGACCTAGCGTAGTGTGGTCTACGATTAATACTTTCGGAATTACAACCATTTGAAAATCGTATTTTTATGCAACTTCATTTACACCTGAAGTTGGACCCAACTGACCGAACTTCGTTATTTTAAATGAAATATTTTGCAATTAAGTTAATAATATTAAATTTAAACAAAATTATGTTTATTAGTAAGTTCGTTAATTTTGCTGTTTCATATAACCACCTTCCACGTCTTGACAGTAATAAAATCTACAGGAAATCTCTTGGATACAAATTTTGTTTAAATTTAATGTTATTAACTTAATTGCAAAAAAAAATCATTTAAAATAAGGAAGTTGGGGCACTTGGATCCAACTTCTGGTGGTAAATGAAGTTGCATAAAAATGCGATTTTCAAATGGGCGTAATTCCGAAAGTATTAATCGTAGACCACACTATGCTAGGTTAATTTAATGGTATTTTTATGGAGAACACGAAAATGCAAAAATATACTGCGTGTTCCATTTAAAATAAGAAAGTTGCCATCCATTCTCCAATTCATTTAAATCGACCACAAAATTATTTCCAACTCACTTGATTATTTTTTTATAAATTTTTAAAAACGATCTTACAGCTTCCACAGGTAAAATAGTGCACTATTTACAAAATCTCAGTTTTTCTAATGTTCCCCTTGGAATTTTTCGACAAATTCAGATTTATTTTTTGCAGAATACTCCAATTTATTTAAATCGACCACAAAATTATTTCTAACTCACTTGGTTATTTTTTAATAAATTTTTAAAAACGATCTTGCAGCTTCCACCGGTAAAATAGTGCACTATTTACAAAATCTCAGTTTTTCTAATGTTCCCCTTGGAATTTTTCGACAAATTCAGATTTATTTTTTGCTGAATTCTCCCATTTATTTAAATCGACCACAAAATTATTTCTAACTCGTTTGGTTATTTTTTAATAAATTTTTAAAAACGATCTTGCAGCTTCCACAGTAAAATAATGCACTATTTACAAAATCTCAGTTTTTCTAATGTTCCCCTTGGAATTTTTCGACAAATTCAGATTTATTTTTTGCTGAATTCTCGCATTTATTTAAATCGACCACAAAATTATTTCTAACTCGCTTGGTTATTTTTTAATAAATTTTTAAAAACGATCTTGCAGCTTCCACAGATAAAATAGTGCACTATTTATAAAATCTCAGTTTTTCTAATGTTCCCCTTGGAATTTTTCGACAAATTCAGATTTATTTTTTGCTGAATTCTCCCATTTATTTAAATCGACCACAAAATTATTTCTAACTCGCTTGGTTATTTTTTAATAAATTTTTAAAAACGATCTTGCAGCTTCCACAGATAAAATAGTGCACTATTTATAAAATCTCAGTTTTTCTAATGTTCCCCTTGGAATTTTTCGACAAATTCAGATTTATTTTTTGCTGAATTCTCCCATTTATTTAAATCGACCACAAAATTATTTCTAACTCGTTTGGTTATTTTTTAATAAATTTTTAAAAACGATCTTGCAGCTTCCACAGGTAAAATAGTGCACTATTTACAAAATCTCAGTTTTTCTAATGTTCCCCTTGGAATTTTTCGACAAATTCAGATTTATTTTTTGCAGAATACTCCAATTTATTTAAATCGACCACAAAATTATTTCTAACTCACTTGGTTATTTTTTAATAAATTTTTAAAAACGATCTTGCAGCTTCCACCGGTAAAATAGTGCACTATTTACAAAATCTCAGTTTTTCTAATGTTCCCCTTGGAATTTTTCGACAAATTCAGATTTATTTTTTGCTGAATTCTCCCATTTATTTAAATCGACCACAAAATTATTTCTAACTCGTTTGGTTATTTTTTAATAAATTTTTAAAAACGATCTTGCAGCTTCCACAGGTAAAATAGTGCACTATTTACAAAATCTCAGTTTTTCTAATGTTCCCCTTGGAATTTTTCGACAAATTCAGATTTATTTTTTGCTGAATTCTCCCATTTATTTAAATCGACCACAAAATTATTTCTAACTCGTTTGGTTATTTTTTAATAAATTTTTAAAAACGATCTTGCAGCTTCCACAGTAAAATAATGCACTATTTACAAAATCTCAGTTTTTCTAATGTTCCCCTTGGAATTTTTCGACAAATTCAGATTTATTTTTTGCTGAATTCTCCCATTTATTTAAATCGACCACAAAATTATTTCTAACTCGCTTGGTTATTTTTTAATAAATTTTTAAAAACGATCTTGCAGCTTCCACAGATAAAATAGTGCACTATTTATAAAATCTCAGTTTTTCTAATGTTCCCCTTGGAATTTTTCGACAAATTCAGATTTATTTTTTGCTGAATTCTCCCAATTATTTAAATCGACCACAAAATTATTTCTAACTCGTTTGGTTATTTTTTAATAAATTTTTAAAAACGATCTTGCAGCTTCCACAGGTAAAATAGTGCACTATTTACAAAATCTCAGTTTTTCTAATGTTCCCCTTGGAATTTTTCGACAAATTCAGATTTATTTTTTGCAGAATACTCCAATTTATTTAAATCGACCACAAAATTATTTCTAACTCACTTGGTTATTTTTTAATAAATTTTTAAAAACGATCTTGCAGCTTCCACCGGTAAAATAGTGCACTATTTACAAAATCTCAGTTTTTCTAATGTTCCCCTTGGAATTTTTCGACAAATTCAGATTTATTTTTTGCTGAATTCTCCCATTTATTTAAATCGACCACAAAATTATTTCTAACTCACTTGGTTATTTTTTTATAAATTTTTAAAAATCATCCTTACAGCTTCAACAAGTAAAATAGTGCAATTATTATTTATTTAATATTCAAATCAACCGCAAAATTAATTCTAACTCACGTAGTTATTTTTTTACAAATTTTTAAGTCTCTTACAACTTCAATAAGTAGAATAGTGCAATTTTTACAAAATTTTAATTTTTTTAATGTTCCCTTTGGAATTTTTCAATAAACTCGGTTTTATTTCTGGCAGGGACCGATTTAAATATGGTCTAATAGGGCTGAAGCCAGTTTTTGGGGCCCTCAAAATGCTAAATTGCAACTTAAAAAAAAGTGTTTCGGGATGAGACCAGTTTGAATTATCCCGGGGACCATAGCACAGACATACCATGTATATCTACTTAATTTGTAAAAATTTCAAAAATTTATAATCATGTTTATTTGCAGATTACATAATGAAAAAGCATGTAAACATTTGTGGAAGTGTGCAGTGGAACATCACGGCTTTTTCCGATTGCAAGCTCCCGTGAAAGGACCTTCAGCTAGGCAAAATTTTTTCAGGATGGGTTCAAGATTTCGGTACTCAGGTCGAACTGAATATCAAAGTACCCATCAAAATAGAGCTAGAAGAATGGTGCAACTTGAACGTAGGCCGAGCCAAAGGTAAATGAATTTATATTTTTGTTACAACTCCTTTTGTATTTTCATTCCAAATTTGGACGTTTATTACAAAAAAAACCTCGAAAACGCTGGTTTTTCATCCGATTTTTAAAAATAAAGTTGCAAATTAAAGGGGAAAGTTTATTTTAAGACTAACGAATTTAATACTTTTTTAGAGTACGTTGATTTTTTTTTTATTTTTTTATCGCCGTCGGCTTCAACTTTGGAACATCGCAGCTCCGTCTGGTTTTAGAGAAATGCGACGAGCTTTGGGTTCTTGTATTCTAACATCTTGAGGATTAATCAGACAAATTTTTTTATTCCCTACACGCAATGGAGTGGCGTCACGGCGCTGAACCGCGAAACATACAAATTTAGTGTAATTTTCGGGACTACCGCAATTTTGCAGCTTTTATTTCCAGATCACTTAATGCAAAACAAATCGAGTTTTTTTTATTTGCAATCTACAAACTAGAAATATCCAGGAAATTAGTGCTTTTTTGGATATTTCAGCTTTATCAATACTTTTGGTGCCTTGAAACTCGCCCTTTGATTTTCCTGCTTTTTCCACGCCGTAGCTTGCGTTTGAAGCCTGCTTTTACGGCCCTATATTTTTTATTTCTCTCCTTACCTTCGTTCTTTATTCACAAAAAAATCAGCATATCTTAATTATTCTCTTGGACTTCACAAAAAAATCTCAAGTAAAATGTTAAAAAAATTGCACAATATGTGAAAGTTTCTTTGCATCACTGGCACCTGCAGTTTCTAAAATTTCCCCAATTTTCTATCAACTTGTTAAAAAATACTAATTTGTTTAGTACTTACGATATATTTTGTTGTTATACTTTAAGGGGTTTGATAGTTATGTGGAAATAAACTCGCAATTTTGACTTTTGGAGAGCGCGGCTTATGTCGGGTCATTTATTAACGGATTTTCTTTTTTAAAAACGCTTTCGAAGTGTCTTTTTGAACCTCGAGACATTACCGTAAGGTTTTTTATACTTCGCACAAACAACCAAAAAAATCTAGGACCGGATAGCAAATATTGGCAAATCGTTTTGAATTTTTTTTTCCGAAAAATCTAATAAATCGATTTTGACCAAATATTTTTTAAAATGAGTATTTATTTATTTATTTACAATTACATTTACCAACAGCCAAGTAGGCCAAAAGCGGTAACATAGAATAATATTAATATCATCTTTAAATATATTAAAACTAAAATTAAAACTAAGATTGCATCTAATTATAAGGTGACAACTAAGTACGCAACTCCAACAAAACACATATAAACAAATCATTAGCGTTTGATTTTATAAAAAATAATTAAGTATTTGTTTTTTGAAATTACTGTAGCTCGATTCATATATATCAATACTGACATCTTTAATGGTGTTATAATTATTACATAATCTATTTATAGGGGAATTATGGTGATGCAGAGTATTCGTTGTCGAGCATACAAAAGAATTATGCTTGCGCATTTCATGTTGAGGTACCAACAATTTTATACAGGATAATGTTTTTGCATCATCTACGAAGTTATTTAATAATTTATGCAAATAGCAAATTGAAATGTTTACAATTCAGTAAAATTTTCAAATTTCTAACTTTTATTGTTTTTGAGAAAAATAAAATAAAAACGGATTTGTAAAATTTGCCGGTACTCAAATCAAAATTCTTGCATAACGACCGACCCCCGATTTTTGCACGTGGACGGTTGAAATTTGGTAGTCGTGCGAATCGCGAAAATAAAATTAATTCTTTGTAGAAACATTTTTTACGCGACCCCCCTGAAAAAAGTTATTCGTCCCGGAAGGGGGAAACCGTAGGCGTCGTCCCCGAATAACCCTTTTCAATATTAGCAGCTCGGTTTCAAATTCCAGTAGGTCGTGTAGAATTGAAAACTAAAAATTTTGAGCCCGTTTGTCCTTAAAGCGGCCGAGTCATCGTAAAAATTAGTTTTTAGACGTCAAATTGGGCACGTCTTCGGTTTTATCGCGATAGCAAGTACATTTTTTTTATCAAATTTTAAAAATCTGGTCTGATATTAAAGGGGAACGTCTGTTTTATAACCGGACTGAATTTCAAATTTTTCGGCCCAGGGAAAAGATTTTAAAAACGCTCCCGAAAAATTCATTTTTCTAGTTGTTCTTTTCGAGCGCCCGTAGCTTCGATTTTGAAAAATCGTAGCTCCGCCGGGTTTGGAAACTAAGCAACAAAATCGGGTTCCTTTTTTTCCCTACATCCTTATTTACAAGGTCCCGGGTCATCTCGGCGTCGAGGGCGAATTTTTTTTCGAAAATGCTAAAATGATGCGTTTTTAGCGGAAAACGGAAAAATCGGTAGTGCACATTTTGAAACTTCGACCGGTGTGAAAAAATCGCGAATAACGTTTTCATAAACTGGAAATATGCGAAAAAGCCGTAGGCGGGGTTTTATTCCGAAAAACTTATTTTTAATCTTTTTTCCGACCGATTGAAATTGGGGTAGGATTTTTAGACATTTTTGTAACGAAATTCAAAAAATCGTAGCTACCAAACGACGTGACCGATTTTAACGCAACGCACTTTATATTGTGGCTAAAAGTAACCTTAATACGATAATACGCAGAAAAATATTCGGTTTAATCAGGCCTTTTCGGCGCCGGACATTGGGAAAAAAGCACGAAAACGTGGCCAAAACAACTTTTTGTTTTTGAATTTTTATGAAAATTGGTAAAGACATATTTTTGAGGTCACTGATTTCGAATTTGACATTTTTTTCTAAAAAACAAAATGGTGGATCCAAAATGGCCGACATTTTTTATTAAAAAATGGTTTATAGTGCTGAAAATCAGTATGTGGGGGCTTTTAGGGTCGCTAATTTCGAATTTGACATTTTTTCGAAAAAATCAAAATGGTGGATTCAACATGACCGACATTTTTTATTAAAATAGCTATTTTTAGTACAAGTGAGCAAAGTGTATGATTTTGGGCGCCCGAGCCGATAGGCAAGGGCCCCAATCAAACGAATGATAAAATCACTTTGCTCTCGTGTGCTAAACCTGATTTTTTCCATTTTCGTTAAAATTTTGAAATGAAACGTACTGTTGTCTGTTGTTCATACATATGCCTTGATTTTTTAGGTAATAAATTAATCGTAGCATTATTAGACATTTCAAAAATATCAGGAGGAGTACTTAAAATCATATCATCATCATTTTCTTGAGTTTCCATATTTATTTTTATTAAATTGTTTGTACGAAACAAAAATTCCAATTTTAAAATTTCAAATTTTTAGGTTATGTTATGTTTGCGCATAAAGAATAATAACTAAATTTTCATATGTAATATCACGTGTGGTCAAATTTAAGTCGAATATTTTTGTCATTACCACGAACACAGTATAGGCAACTACCAGTAGCGACACTTGATGCAAATTACGAAATTACATGTTATTTGAAGGGACAATTTTTGGTGACCTTGAAGATATATATATGTATACTCAGATACGCACGCGCCAAATTTAAATTTACGTCACTTTTTCTAACCTTAAAAATGTAACATACATTTGCAAAGTTTTGATTAAAATTGAAGTTTTTAATGATTTTGACAAGCTTAAATGTAATAATATACAGTTTTCACCAATTATTACATTAATTACGGTATTTAAATTCAAATGGCGAAGCCTTTAAAATTATTTTGATCATAGAGAAATGTCACCATTTGTAATTTGCAGTTCTAAACTCAATGGTACCAGATACGCACCATAGAAATGGTACTAGGTTAGACACGGGAGAGTGTCGCTACTGGTAGTTATTTATACTGTGCCACGAATGTCATTTGGGGTTAAGTCTTAATTCCCCCACTGCGTAGCAGGAGGGGAATTTTTAACCCCAAATGATATGAGTGGTAATGTATGAAAAATATTCGACTTATAATTTGAACAAGTGTGCATATTTAAGGGACTATTTAACGAACATTTTCCACTTTTTTGTGCAAAATTTGACAGCCAACTTCAAACTTTTTGAAATTTGACATTAACGTCATAAAATAATCGCTGATATTTTTGAAGTTTTACTTGTCACAAAAAATAATCACTTCTGAGTTGAATAGTCTTTAAAATAATAAAAAAAAATTTAAATTTATTATTGACATTGTTTTGTAGGCGTTGTTAGGCAACCAACATTGCACTTGAGTGTGCAAAAGATTTTAGCCCACTAGTGAAAAAATGACGTGCTTTACCCACTAAATTTAGTTGAAAAAATGCAACTTTTAATCACGAAAATGGTTTATAGTGCTGAAAATCAGTATGTGGGGGCTTTCAGGGTCGCTAATTTCGAATTTGACATATTTTTCTAAAAAAACAAAATGGCGAATCCAAAATGGCCGACATTTTTTATTAAAAAATGGTTTATAGTGCTGAAAATCAGTATGTGGGGGTTTTCAGGGTCGCTAATTTCGAATTTGACATATTTTTCTAAAAAAACAAAATGGCGAATCCAAAATGGCCGACATTTTTTTATTAAAAAATGGTTTATAGTGCTGAAAATCAGTATGAGGGGGCTTTTAGGTTCGCTAATTTCGAATTTGACATTTTTTTTTCTAAAAAAAAAACAAAATGCCAGAACCAAAATGACCGACATTTTTTATTAAAATATGGTTTATAGTCCTCAAAATCAGCATGTGGCCATTTTGGATCCGCCATTTTCGTTTTTTAGAAAAAATGTCAAATTCGAAATTAGTGACCTCAAAAATATGTCCTTACCAATTTTCATAGAAATTGAAAAACAAAAAGTAGTTTTGGCAACGTTTGCGGGCTTTTTTCCCACTGTGCGCCGCGCACACAAAATATTAAATAAAACAAAAATATGGCGTTAGGCTTTAAAGAACATGAAGAAATTGATTTTAGAGTGGGAAATTTTGAATTTTTATTTCTTAGAACAGGATCTCAAAAAATGCACATTTTACATGCTACATCTTGTTATTAAGATAAGAATTCTAATAAATTTTAAGCATGTAGTTAAAATATTCATACCTACTATCAAAAACAAAATCCATTTTTCAAAATAAAATTTGGACAACTACAAAACACACAGTGGACAATTAAATGGAGAACAATCGCGAGAGCGAGCGCGACATCCGGGATGGCTGCGAAAGATCCTTTTTAATTAATTAATTCCGAGGGTGCCAAAGGACACAGGTCCTTGTAAATGGTCACGTTATATGCCAAAAATATCTAACTAAATACCTAGGTCCAAGAAATCCCAAAATCAAAACTTAAATTTTGAACTTTTGGCCACATTTCGGGCTTTTTTTTCCCACTGTGGGGCGGTCTGTTCCTTACGGTTTTAGTATTATTGATGATGAAATTTCAGTTCGAATTTATGCTTAATTTGTATTTTCTAAATTTTTTGTTGGAAAGCCGATGTGAGTATATTGTGGTCCCATTTTTATTGCTGTTGCACAGTATTTCCTAATCGGCCAAATGTGTCAGCATAAAGAGGCATTTTATTGTACAATCACACGCAAAGATATCGAGGACAAAAAAAAATATTCTGACTCAATAGTAAGCGTTCGCAGACACAAGATCAAACGAAATTTGAAAGTAATGAATACGACTTGGGATTCTGGTAGTGTCCTTTCAATTTTCGTGTGATTTCGTGTTTGCGGAGGCTTGCTATTGGGTCAGAATATTTATTTTCTGCCCTCGATATCTTTGCGCGTGATGGTTCCAAGCATATTATAAACATGTGTTTAGTGAAATTGAAGAAGTTATTTCAAAAATTTTAAAATCATTTAATTTTCAGGTATGGTAGAAGACAAAGCCATGTTTTACGAGAGCGTTTACGTGAACAAGGCTCTCATGTAGTTGAATCAGAAACAAAAACTAAAGGAGATTGTATACAGACTTCTTCCAGTAGATGTAGCGAACGCTCTACCCGATCCAATGTCACTTCTGCAGCAGATAACGATCCACTTTATTGTAAAGTTTCTGATGACATGACAAAGAGTTTAACTCCAACAGGTAAGTTTTTGATAATTAAATTCTAAAATATTTTTAAACTACACGCTCTCTGGCGGAGCTGAAACTAAAATTGCGCAAATTTAAACCACCGCGTTTTTTCTTTCGTTTTATTTTTAAGATTTCTATATCTTGTACTCTTGTGATATTGTTTTTCTACTAATAATAAGCGTAATCTTTTTTAGGTCCTGATTCCATTGGATGGGTTAGTCAAAATAGCTTCGGTAAAGGTTCTATCGGCCATAATTCGTTTGGCAAAGCTTCTGTTGGATGTGGTAGTTCTTACAGGTAAATATCTCAACCAATTAATTAATATTTTAAAGTTACCCAGTAAACCATGTATTGAGACAATTACGTTGCAGTAACGTTTCATAAACGGTTGCATGTGGTAGCGCAACAACGTTATTACGGAAACGTTTCAAATTAAACATACCTACCGCGCCCTATGGCAAAATTTAAAAAATGTAGTTTGCAAAACATTTCCTACACATCACAAAAAACATTACATTAATTTTATTTAGAAACATTTAAAATATATTACAAAACACCTCATGTTTAACTATTTACAAGATTTCAATGTTTCATTGCAACGTGGCATTAATGTTGCAATGAAACGTTTAAAATACGTTACGTAACATTACATGTTTACTGAATAACATTTTCTCAGTGTTTCATTGCAACGTTGCATTAATGTTGCAGTGAAACGTTTAAAATGCATAACGAAACATTACATGTTTATTGGGTATTTTTGCATGTTCGTTTGTTTTAATTGTAATTAATTAATTTATCATTTTCAGCCCTGTTTTATCAGTGGGTAGTAAAAACGGGACGTTGAAAAAGAATAAACCCACGACTCCAACAACTTTAATGCCTCCTTCTACAAGCCCAACACCTTCAAACACCGATAGTCAGCTGGATGTTTTGCTCAAGAGTCTTGCCAAAGAGACTCTTGGTGGTATTCAACGAGACGAGGCCAGAAATGTTGTTGAAAATATAAACAAAAGTGAAGGTAATATCCACAATAATATACGATTGTTTTTTTATAAATGATTTTATTTTATTAGGTATAGAAATGGAGCATATTAAATCATTGCCGGCAGAAATACCAAACAATATTAGCAAGTATACAGCAGGTGGTGCTAAGCCTATTCCTCCAAGCCAATTAAAGTGTAACATATTAAAAGGTATGTCTAGTTATTTTTATACAGGGATTCTAACGGAACCGTTTTATTAACCGAAATTCAGTTAAAACCGTTTTATTTGGACTAACCCCGTAACCGAAACCGTTTTTAGAAATTTTTAAAAACCGAAACCAGTTCTTAATTGTTTTTTTAACCGTTTACTAACCGGTTTTTACCCGTTTTACTTACCGATTTTTAACCGTTTTACTGACCGGTTTTTAACCATTTAACTATAGGTTTTCCAATCAAAATAAAAAAATAGGTAAAACACTTTTTAAACCGTAACCGTTTTTATCGGTTAACCGGAACCGTTTTTTGAAATTTTTAAAAACGGAAACCGTTTTTTGAAATTTTTAAAAACCGAAACCGTTTTGAAATTTTAAACGGTTAGAATCGCTGTTTTTATGTATTTCGCAATATTCTGAAATTTACTAACATCAAGTACCACCAACTCATTTATGGGCCAATTCTGTACAAACCCATAATAGGAAATATCTTAGACTGATATTGATATTTTCCGTAAGAACGATTTTGCACAAAAAATCTTTCATAAGTCCGACATGCGCCATTTTAGTAATTTTTATTGTGTCATTGAGTTGAATCATTCTAATAGTAGGTATATTGTTTTATTAGGAGTAAAAGAAGTACTTTTTGAGGTGAGCATGTGGTTTGTGGGACGAGCTTTGCGAGTCTCGCGGATACATGAGAGCCACAAAAAGTTCTTTTACTCCGAATAAAACATGCTATTTTTTCTTCAAACGTCGAAGTTTTTCAAATAGTAATATAATAAATAATTTTAAAATTTGACATTTAATTTACATACAACACACAATACAATGTTAGTGTATATTGGGTTGCCTAAAATTCATTTCTACTTTTTTTTTTAATTATAATTTAATGTTATTTAGTAACATTGTTTAATTTCAATACGACATGTATATTGGGTTGCGGAATAAGCGGAGTAGAAATTTAATTTCTACTCCTAGGCAGTACAAAGTTACTATAGAATCAACGAACATAAAAAGTGACATTTTAAAGCCTGTCAAACGTCACAGAAGACTGTACTTTAATGACGTTTGAAGAAAAAAATATTATTATTGATATGATTGAACACTCAGACGCTATTGGCAATAAGACCGTTTCATATTTAAAATTTCGAAACGGTTTTGGTTAATATTTTTTTTTCTAAAAACGGTTTCCGTTACGGTTACGGTTTTTAAAAATTTCGAAAAACGGTTGAGGTTGCCGGATAACACGGTTTCGGTTAACGGAATAAAACGGTTTCGGTTACTATGTAAAGAAGGTGTTTTACCTATTTTTTTAATTTTCATTGTAAAACCGATAGTTGAACGGTTAAAAACTGGTTAGTAAAACGGTTAAAATTGGTTAGTAAACCGGTTAGTAAACGAAAATCGGTTAAAAATCAGTTAAGAACTGGTTTCGGGTAGGGTTTTTAAATTTTCTAAAAACGGTTACGGTTAGTACAGGTAAAATGGTTTTAACCGAATTTCGGTTGATAAAACGTTTCGGTTAGAATCCCTGCCGGCAAGGTGCCCTGTTGATAGTTCGAACGTAAGTTGTTAAAACGTAATATGTATATTAAAAACGTAAAATGTTCGAACAGTAAACCGTCCGAATTGGAAAGTTTTAGAACGGAAATCTTTTAGAACGTAAACTGCTAGAATCGGAAACTGTTAGAATGGAAAACTGTAAGAACGTAAATTGTTAGAAACGTGAACTGTTAGCCCGCCGCACACTGCAACCGACGAAACAGCCAGAGACAAAATGTCTCGAGGCAAAATATCGGTAGACAGAATTTTTTGACCGAAGCTGTCGCGAGACATAATGTCGGAAATGTCGGACGACAATTGTCGCGGGACGTATTTAGCACATCCATTACAAAAATAAAATTCTTTGCAGTATGGAACGCATTGATCCTGTTGTACTATATTACCATTTGTTTTTATTGGAAGAAAAGAACCCCAGAGATTTATGTTTGACATATTTACGTTTCACTCGAGTGACAGAGCGGCGAAACATTCCGCCTCGAGTTGTCTTAACATGTAGCATCCGACGCTACGCGACGGTTGCTAACAGTCTCAAGCTGTCACATGCTGTCGCGCGTGACTGTCGGGTCCAGTGTGCGTCTGTCCAGGAATCTGTATATAAAATCATATAAAATTCTCCCCTGAGTCATCGTCCGACATAAATGAATCGTATCAAACTGTTTCGTCGGTTGCAGTGTGCGGCGGGCCTAACAGTTTACGGTTCTGGCTGAATCGACAGCATTGCGTGCGGAATATTTTACTTGGGATAGCGCGATTTTAGTAGTGGGGTAAGCATGCAGGCTGGCTCCACAAGGAACTATCAAGGAACCAATAAAATTGCGAGTTTAGAATTGTGAGGACAAAAGACACGTGTTCGGTCGTTGTTATTAACATATTAGTAATCGCTCAATTACGCTAAGCACCGACTGACTGACATGATAATATGATCTTTTGCAATCACCAATTCTAAACTTTTGAGATATTTCAGAAATTTATCCGAGTTTATTGAAAAATTCCAAGGGGAACATTAATAAAATTAAAATTTTGTAAAAATTGCTCTATTTTACTTGTTGAAGTTGTTAAAATTTTGTAAAAAAATAACCGCGTGAGCTAGAATTAATTTTGGGGTTAATTTAAATATATTAAAGAATTCTGCAATAAGTGAAACCGACTTTATTGAAAAATTTTAAGGGAAACATTAAAAAGATATGATTTTCTAAAAATTACACTATTTAACTGATTGAAGCTGCATGATGATTTTTAAAAATTTATATAAAAAATAACCACCTGAGCTAAAATTTATTTGTAGGTTATTTGAATAAATTAGTGAATTCTGCAAAATAATAATCCGAGTTTGTTGAAAAATTCCAAGGGAAACAATAAAAAAACTAAAATTTTGTAAAAATTGCACTAATTTTACTTTTTGAAGCTATAAAATGATTTTAAAAAATTTATAAAAAAAATAAATAAGCAAGCTAGAATAATTAATTTTGTGATTAATTTAAATAAATTAGAGAATTCTGCAAAATGTAACTCGAGTCTGTTAAAAATATCCAAGGGGAAAATTAAAAAAAATGCGATTTTGTAAAAATTGCAGTATTTTACTTGATGATTTTTAAAATACTATAAACAAATAACTAAGTGCGCCAGAATTAATTTTGCGGTCGATTAAATATATTTGAGAATTCTGCCTAGGGACGGATTTAGCACTTGGGGACAAAAATTGCTATAGGAGCTCCGGGATACTACAAAACTGGTCTCAATGTTAGCAGTTATTTTTATTTTTTTTTTAAGTTTCAATTTAGCTTTCTTGGGGGCCTCAAAAAGAGAGGGGGCCCTGGGTTTCAGCCCTATTATTTGACCGTATATAAATCCGCCCCTGGCACCTGCTTGTACTTTTTAAAAACATTTTGTAACCATGTTGATTTAAACTTCTTATTTTATACAAAAATTTGTTATAATTTAATTCTACATTGTTATATTTTTTATCATTTCTGTTTATTTATTTATTTTATAATAGGATCTGGGCAAAATGAAAATATATAATTTATTAAAAAATCTTAAAAACGGGCCCCCTAAATTTGCGGTCCCTAGGCAAGTGCCTACTTTGACTAGTGGGAAACGCGGCCCTGACTACTTTTTCGAATGCTATGAAGCTTTGAAATTCAAATTATGCAAATCCAGTTTTTTGACTTTGCTTTTTGCTTGCTAGCCCACGAGATAATAGAAATATAACTAAATAAAATGATCCCGGCAGTATTTGAGATATTATTTTTTTAGTTTTTTAGGAAGCATTATTGCAAATAATTTTTTTTTTAATAAATTAAGTTTTGGTTCTTTCGGCCATCGACCCGACGAGCCTCTAACCCACCGGCCCACCGGGAAAATCCCCATTTTCCCTTATGGCCCATCCGCCCCTTGGCGAAACGCTACTAAAAAGTAAAAAGAAAATTGTCTTGTATTGCCGATCCCGGTTATAAAATCAGGATCAGCGCCGGGAAGTATAAGGAACACCTGCACTTTCAGTTTACCACGCCTCGGATTTTGTAAAACGGAGCGCGATGCGGCGAGACGGAGAGAGTAACTTCATAAGAAATTGGTTCACCGTAAAACTGCTCAAAATCGTCCTATTTTTGCAGCAATTCTACGGGCACGTCTTTAGAGATTTTTAAAAATTTCAAAAAGTATTGATTACATAAAATCTAATTCTATCACTCACTTTAACAATTATTTCATAAAAAAAATTAGTAACTCAAAAAAGATACTTCAAAGTAGAGCATATTTTTGTGTAATTTATTTACTTTTTTTGCTGTTTGCAAAATATAAACATGAAATTCAAAGGAAAGTCCGTGATAAAATATGAATCGTTCTTTCATATGCAATTTCTTTTTTTTAAATTGCTCCTCTCATAGTCGATTAGTACGGTTTTTAAAACTATGCAAAATTGATGCGCTTTATTTGACTCCCTATCCTCTTAAGGCGGCTGCACAATTGACGGTACGAGTACGTTACGAGTCCATTACGTTCCGAGTACGTTACTAAATGAAAATGATAATGCGCATGTGCTATACGCTACGGGTACGGAAAAGACAAAACTTCACCAACTCTACCCGTACTCGCCGCATCTCTCCGTAGTACGAAATCGTGCTGTGCATGATCACATAGAACTCCTATGCTTTGATTTTTAACTCGTATACGTAACGCACTCGTTTCGTTAATTGTGCAGCGGCCATTACTGTTGGAACATTTTACGTTTCTAATATATTACGTTCTAACATTTTATCGCTCTAACAACTTCCGTTCGAACCATTTGTGCGTCACCCACTGACAACACTGATGACGGTAAGGTTTTTAACGTTGGTAATGACAACTTCACCGGATGAAATTTAAATCAAACGGCCTTTTACGCACATACCAACAAAACCGGTGTTCGTAACGGCTACGGCAAGGAATGTCCGGTCTTACTAACGATTATACAAAAACCGACTTTTTGAAAAACCGGTTTTCGAATTCCATTTTTGCAAAACCGGTTTTCTAATTCCATTTTTGCAAAACCGGTTTTCTAATTTTTGTAAAAAAATAGAATCGGGGAAAAATATTTTATTTAAAATTTATATAAAATTAATAAAAAATTACTTTTTATCATGGACTCGAACCGAAAACCGTAAACCGAAAATATTAACGAAACCGTTACCGAAAGGAAAAAAATTATTATTATTAGTATTCTAAAATAAAAACTGGAACGAAATTTAAATGTTTTATAAATTTTCTTCAAAATCATATTTCTTTGAAACAATTTTCAGTTTCTTCAGTTTAATTCTATAGCGGACAGAACAGAACAGAAATTATACCAGAAACGAACCGAAAGTTAACCGAAATCGAATTGAAACTAATAAATTTCTGTTCGGCTCTCTGATTATTACATATTAATTTGATTTTTTTAACACCGGTTTTCTTAATTTAAAAACCGCTTTTCCAAGGTGAAAAAATTATTTAAAAAAACCATTAAACCCTAGGTCTGGCAGGCGGCACTGGTAAATGGTCGCTGTCTTGAATTCGACAATTACCGGACTGAACCTACTGAAAGAACGAGTGCGTGTCTGAAGGTACCAAAGGTCTGGGTCTCATTATACAGGTGTCTCCGGTACCGGTTTTAACATGTAGTGCGGTCCGGCAAATTTACTTGTCCGGTAGCTGGTACTGTCAAATCCCGGCACTGAAGGAACGACAGCGTATTAGTACGGACCAAAAATCTCGGTCCGATTTTACCGGTGTGGGTAAAAACACATCCGGCACCAACAGCCTATGTCACACATAATTTCGTCAAATCCGGTAACGGACACCGTCAAATCCAATCGTTTTTGAACTCGACAATTCCGAAGCCAACGATTTTACCGCTGTGTGTCATTTTGTCCGTCACCGATTTTAGCGGAGTATGTAAAAACGGTCAGTTTTTTCACATAGGTAAATTTGCCTGTCCGTATGCCAGCACCGACAAATGCATATATTGAAATATTGACATATTGAAACATTGAAATATCGAAACCGTCGTTTTTAGAGTCCGGTCCCCCATAACATACTAAAATTTGGTACGTTTCGGGGTGAATTTCGGACACTTAGGGGATGAATTCGATTTTTCGTTCGGGGGGGAATAACTTTTTTCGAGGCGGTCCGATCGAAAAATGGCTTAAACACTTTCGTCTTGAAATTTTCTCGTCCGCACACCTGCAAAATTTCAACATTTTTTTTTAAGTTTCATGAATTTTTTGAGAATTTCCACGATTTTTTTAAATAGAATATATTAAGGGAAATTTTAAAAAAAATAGGCTACTTTTTTTGATTTAAGCTAATTTTATTTTAATTTTCATACATTTTTTAGCATGTATTCAGCGACCGTAATGAAAATTTTAGAGCCGTCGTTAAAGTTAATCACGTCTTTAAGAAAATATTTCTTATGAAGAAATATTCTTTAATCACGTGATTAACGATAATGACGTCTCTAAATTTTTCATCACGGTCGCTGAATACAGGCTTTTATGTTTAAAACATGACAATAGAGGAATTTCTTTCAATTTTAAATAGATTAATTTTAAGCAAATGCATGGATTGTAATTCAACACTTTGTTTCAGCTAAAGTTGATGAATTAAATGCAACTTCGCCGGGTACAAAAATAACCAACCAAATGTTTGTAGCTGCTGCTGCTGGAAACGACGACGGCAACATGAATTCTTTAAATGCTGCCACCTTTATTTCAGTGGTATGTAAAATCTTGTTCGTAAAGTATTTTGCTTGTTTATTTTGGTGCGTTTTATTGCTTATTTCTGTTGCATTTCGTTTGCTTTTATTTGTTATAAATAGGGCGGAGATAAGCTGACCTTATCTGTCACTGGACCTACAAATACGTCTATAATAAATCCTGCACCTAAAATTGAACCCGAAGAGAAGACACAAAATAGATGCACGACACCTGTAACTGTTACCTTTTTCGGTCAATCGGATGAAGGAAAATTGGAAAAAGTTGTCCTGCCTTTAAGTTTGCTCAATAAAGAGCAAGATTTGTTAAGTTTTGATGAACCGATAAGTAGATTAGAAGAATCTAACCCATTTAAAATTCCCAATATAACATTCCACGAAAGTAACCCTTTTATAAAAAACAATCCTTTTATTGAAAGCGATGATGTGGAGAATAAGGATGCGGAAGAAAGTGAATCTAATGAGGTATTTACATAAAATTAAGAATTTTCATTTATTTTGCTTGCTTTAGTGCAATGTTTTTTGCTGTAATAATCAGACCATAACATAGTTAAGCTTATCACTGACTGACTAATATTGAAATATCAAAATATTTTTATGATATTTATATAACATTATTACTTTTAGGATGAAGTTGATAATAATGACAATGTTGATAATTACGATAATATCGATAATTGTCATGATAATGTTGACACCAACGATTCTGAGAATCAAAATAATTTAACCAATTTATCACCCTGGTTGGTCTCGGAGGAAATTGTAACCGCGCCTTCATCTAAAGTTAACATCGAAACAACAATAATAAGAAAATCTGTAATAACAACGCAGCTTTAATATATTAAATTTTGTGATACTCTTATTTTTACAACGAAGAAAACAAATTTATTTAAAAATATTTTAGTGCAAATTTAAATGATCAAAATACTAATTTTTATATTTAAAGTTTGTAATACTTTTATTAATTTTATTGTAAATACCTGGCTAAATATTATTACTCTATGTAAAATTTTATCTTAAAAAATACTATTTATATTAACATTTTATTATTATATGAATGCTTTTCTTATATTGTCTAGTAAAATAGTTTGTTAAATTGTACTTATAATTTTTTATTGTTTGTGTGCCATTCTAAATTTTTTATAAACAGATTAAAATATTGCCATTTACAAATTTTATCAAAGTATTATATTGCTGTACTTAAGAAACATTCCGTCCATTTTATAATCAAACGACTTGCCTTAAATTTTTGACCAGTAAAATTATAAAATGGCTTGTATTTTTTAAAATATACATGTTTTTATGTAAAATTTTAAAACCAGTAAGTATTTGCTTATATCGGCTGTTTTTTTAAATATATATTATACATTATATAAAATAAACGTTTTATTATTTCATATGAGTAGTGTAACCTAGTCAAATTATAAATATTACCTCGCAAAGTTTCAGGTAACTCAAATGTTTTTCTTTTATTAAGCTTATTAAGGTGGGTATAAAAAATTCTAGTTTTTACATTGAATGACCTGTACGTGTGCTGCAGTGCTGAAAATATGTACTTTTTTTGTTTTTATCACATTTTTTCGACATCAATCAAGATTTAAACCTCTGAAGAAAGGGTTAATTTCCTAAAATTTAAAAAATATAGTTTTTTTTAGGTGCTATTTTATTGTCATTTTTTTTAGTTTGATTAAAGTTCGAGTGGAAGCTTTTGTCATTCAAATGAAGTTCTAAAAGTTGGAACTTCAAGTTCTTTAGTGATTGATTAATAATAGTACTTCAGAGAAAATTCTCATAAATTAACTTCAAATCGTTGATTTTTTTCTATAAAAACAAAATTTTCATAGTTGGAACTTCAGTTTATCAATGATAATCGATATAATTCTTCAATAAAAAAAGCAAATATTTTCATAAATTAACTTCAGACTTTAGATTTCCTCATTTAAATGAAGTTCTATCAGTTAAAATTTCAATTTTGCTAGTGATTATTAATGGGACTTCAGTTTCAATAAAAACTTTCCATAATACTTCAACTAAAATGCAAATATTTTTATAAATCATCTTCAAACTTTTAGATTTTTTCATTTAAATGAAGTTCTATCAGTTGGAACTTCAATTTTATTATTAAATTAATGATACTTTACTGAAGATGCTAAAATTCCCATAAATTAATTTCAAATTGTTGAATTTTTCTATACAAAAGCTCCCACAGTTGGAACTTCAGTTTCATTGATGATTATCCATAATACTTAAACTAAAAAGCAAATGTTTTTATGATAGTTTTTTTCATTTAAATGATGTTCTATGAAACTGAATTTCAATTTTATTAGTGGAATTATTATTAATAGAACTTTGGTAAATTCTCATAAATTAATTTGACTAACTCAGAAGTGATTATTTTTTGTGACAAGTAAAACATCAAAAATATCAGCGATTATTTTATGACGTTAATGTTAATTTTAATAAGTTTGAAGTTGGCTGTCAAATTTTGCACAAAAAAGTGAAAAATGTTCGTTAAATAGTCCCTTAAATAGTTAAATATGCACTCTTGTTCAAATTATAAGTCGAATATTTTTCACACATTACCACTCATATCATTTGGGGTTAAAAATTCCCCTCCTGCTACTCAGTGGGGGAATTAAAACTTAACCCCAAATGACATTCGTGGTAATGACAGTGAAAAATATTCGACTCAAATTTGACCACTCGTGATATTACATGATATGAAAATATTAATTTTTTTTTAATAAAGTTTCCGCAGTTGGAACTTCATAAGTTTCTGTAAACATTTAGATTTTCTCATTTAAATGCACTTCCCAGTAAACCAAAAGAATTATTATTTATGTAAAATATATATAACATGTAAGAAAATATACAGGGTGGTGATAAAGTTTGGAACCAAGGTCATAACTTCCGTAAAAATTTTTTTTGTAAAAATCGCTCGGACAGGTCAATTTTTGTTTTAAAAATGCCATCTTTTGGAATGAAAAAAATATTCATGACGTCACCGATAACTTCACTATGACGTCATCATCAATTTTTTTAAATGGAAACCCCTACTTTTTTTACACATTTTTCATAGACCTTTTTATCATATTAATGATCACATAAAAATATTTAAAAAAATTTCAACCATTTTTGAAAAAAAAAATAAATTTACTCAAAAAAAAATTATTAATTCTCAATGAAAATATTACATATTACATGAAAAATGTGTAAAAAAAGTAGGGGTTTCCATTTAAAAAAATTGATGATGACGTCATAGTGAAGTTATCAGTGACGTCATGAATATTTTTTTCATTCCAAGAGATGGCATTTTTAAAACAAAAATTGACCTGTCCGAGCGATTTTTACCAAAAAAAATTTTACGGAAGTTATGACCTTGGTTCAAAACTTTATCACCACCCTGTATATATATATACATATAAATTCATAATTTTTAATACATTTATCTAATAAAACATAGAACAAAGTTTTAACAAATTCAAAATTACAAAAAATTTTGAGTAATTTTGTTTTTTTTTTAATTTTAAGTCAAAATAAATTTCAAATATGTATTTTCTTTAATAAAAGAAGTTGGTTTTTTTTGTCCATTTTTTTCAAAAAAAATGTACATTAAGGGGTTATCCAAGATGGTGGTGGTTGGCTATGATGCCTGCCACGATCCTCAAGATAAAAACAAAACGATTGGAACAGTTGTTTGTTCTTGGGATAAGCAATTGGCTCGGTATTTTAGTCAAGCTTCGAGTCACCCTCAAGGAGAAGAAATGTCAATCCATTTCAGTATTAGTATTAGAAAAGCTGTAGAAGAGTACAAAAACGATAATGAATCCTGATAGATTTTTAATTTATAGAGATGGTTTAGGAGTGGACAAGTCGAATATGTCTTTAGTCATGAAGTTGACATGATTGGGTGGACCCTACAAAAGGTCTATGAAGAAGCAGTCAAAATAGTGTTTATTATTGTATCAAAAAGGATAAATACTAAATCTTTTACGGAAACAGGAACCACCCCCCCCCCTCCCCTCCGGAACAGTTGTAGATAGTGTGGCTACTTTACCAGAGAACTACGATTCATTATTGCCAAGCCAATCCTCCAATATTGGGACAGTATCTCCGACCTCATACAATATTAGTAGTAGCCCTTGACTTGCCCCCACTCCTCCTTTTTTCAAAATGAACACCTGCGGCACACCTGACAATGAGGGATGACTTGCCCCCACCTCTATTGTGTATTCTGGGTGGTTGGTGATAACGATAGTTGAGTTGCTCCCACCTCTATTGTGTATTCTGGGGCGGTTACTTTGTGCATCTTAAGCCAAATTATACCTATGGGAAAGATTCGATATGTTTTAAATATGTACAGTATAGGTGACAATGAGGGTTGACCTGCCCCCACTACCGTAATGTAATAGGGTTTGCACGTGTCCAAGTTTTAAATATGTATGTGACGTCAGATAAAAACTAGGTGTAAATGCTGGACCTTAACAACATATCAACAGTATCGATCAAAAAAAGTTATTCTTTGCAAACGATGTCGAACACCAAAAATACGAAGAAGACATCCGGGTATACTAAGTCTACGAAGATGACAAATCAAGGTAGAATGAAGAAAAGTCCCCCATACAACGCAAATGTTAATAAGAGTTTTAATCGGGTATTGTATGAAGAGAATTGGGATGAGTCCGACGGTAGAGAGAAGAATCTGGGTGGCATCAACGAGAACTGGAGTGAGAAGAATAGGCTGCTTCGAGAGATTCAGCTACCTTTAAACCCCAGCGGTAGCAAAGTGATCAAATTCGGCTTGGACCCTTACTCGGACAATAAAGCAACCGTAATCATCTGCAACCCTCGTCTTGATAACGGACCCAGGTTTTCATCAGAAAGTTTCAGAAACTTTGTAAACGCACTACCAGAGGCCTTAGCGACGTTGAAGAATAAGGAGTTAGCTTGGCCGATACTGCTGCCGGAGCATTCCTTACAAGTACATAAAAATTACGTGGAGGTGAGATCCTTTATGGAAAATGAATTATCAGTGTATTCGGTATGGTTCACTGATATAATTAATAGAATAAGGTTAATAGATTACGGCCCAATCAACAGCTATATTGAGATGGTCAGGAGTGAAGCAGTAGAGGAAGTGACAGAAGAGTTACTATGGAGGGAACTTATAAAAATGCGCAACGAAAACGGCTGCGATGAAGAATTAGTAAGTGAGATGCTATTAAAATTCCCCAAGTTTTTAAAAGAAGAGATATCAAGAAAAGTTGAATACAATAATTTCATGTACTCAATTGTCTAATATTATAACATTGTAATAAAGTGAAATGGGCAATTGATATAAATAAAAAAATATATTATATAAAACTGCTTTTATTTTTATTTTACCTTACATATCAAATGTATATAAAAATATAATATATATATAACTTATAATAATAAGAATTATAATACTAATTTTTAAAATACAATTTAAATAACTTATTAATTACAGAATCATCAATAAATAGAGAAAGAAAATCTATTAAATTACCATTATTATCTATTAAATTACTTACCTGAAGGAAGTTCGATCTTGATTATGTTTGTGTCCTGCTCGATGTATCTCTTATAATTGATAATTGTAGTACTCCCATACTCTGTGTCAGGTATCACAACTTGATTTAAAAACTCAAATTTTCAATCTAGTATGTTGCTCGCATATCTTTTGTTATTCCTTTAAAGCTTCTTGATTCTTGACGCATGGGACCTGGGATATTGGGGGGGGAGGGGGGGGGGGGGGGGCGCGATACATCGAGCAGGACCCAAACATAATCAAGATCGAACTTCCTTCAGGTAAGTTCGTTTGATCTTGTAATTATGTATGTGTCCTGCTCGATGTATCTCTTATAATTGATAATTGTAGACTTTTAGAGCTCTTAAGCGTCAAGAATAAGTTCGAATAAAATTACTGTAGTAATTTTTATTCATCTATTTAAAATGCAATAGAAGATTCTTACTTAAGAAGAAAACAGCATAAACTATTTTCAAAAAAATTGTAACAATCATTAAAACAAATTAAATACATCATTTGTAAAATTATCTTGAAATATAATAGGCATATTATAAAAATTAGCAAAAAACTTAAATATGTCGGACTATCCTGCCTTATTGTGGATTAAATTAATATTAACTTGTTGCAAATCTGCTTTTAAAGTTACTGTATGTATATCGAGTAATATGTGCACTAAAAACTTATGCGTTTAATCCACCTTTTCCTAAAATTTCCTTAACCCATTTAGTAATGGTTTGTTTGCTAACTGTTATTACCACCTATTAACCGTCATAAACACGTGTTGAATCTCCCCCCTATATTCTTTAAATATTTCTAAATATTTCACCAAATGACATGCAATACAAAAAATTGGAGGTATTATTGTTGGTTATATTTTATTGCGCCTGATGTTTTAATCCTCTCGAATTCTAATAGTCACCCCTTGGACCACATTTTATATTTGCTATTTTTATTAAATGTTGAATCTGGACTCTTTGTACAGTAGCCAGTACCAACAAACTAACCAATTTTTGGAAAGCATACTTATTGAAATTTTATCTGTAGATTCTGTAAAAGATAGACAATCTATTATTACTCGATGACTTTTTAATATTCCATATGCAGCGCAGTTTTATAAAATCATTAAAGATTTTATTATTATAATATGGTAAATTTCTCCATTAAATATACAAATTTTTGTTGCATTACAAAACTCCCACCTTATAACTTTAAACTGGAGTTATATTGTTTAAGTTTATTTATACTTAAGGAAGCTACCAAAAGATTCCCTATTATAATCTCTGTACCACTGAGAAAAGTTGACTAGCCAAAGGATAATTCCTGACAAGACAAAAAACAAGATTGTCATTAGGTTCAAAAAAGATAGGTTTATCTTTAAGAAGGGCCAAGAATTTTCAATGCTTTTAATCATGTCCTATTTTATCTAATATCCTTAAATTTAAAGAAAAAACGATGGGAACACGTAAAATTGCTTGAGTGTAGATCTTGAATATAAGAATATAATTTATCGCATTTCCGATTAACTCAAGATGCAAATAAATTTATATCCATTATCCCAAATTGCTTACCAAAAATTTGAAAAATCCAATCTGATATTTTAATCTCCATATACAGAGATATCTTCCTAAGCGAATCTTTATCAGCTTTATAATTATCTTTCCTTGAAATAAAATCCGCTTTTAGCTATATTTATATTTCATCTGAAAATCCCAAATTTGCATAGCAATTTTATTTAATTACGGAAATCTTATAATTACAATTTATGTAAGAAACGGAAATAATGTTATCTAATCTTAATAAAATATTAATTTTGTACATTTTTGCACATTTTTAGAAGTCAACATTTTAAAGCAAACAACACTGCATACTTGCAGCTACTGCTCCAAATTTGAAGTAAGACTTCCTCAATTTTACAATAACTATACCATTTCACAAATTGCCCCCCTACCTAATAAAGAGGCATCAGTATAAATAATTTTATCAAAATGATTAATGATATTTCCCGAAATAACAATTAACTTTAACTATATTATTTGACCAATATTCAATATCTGGTATTATTTCTTTTCTAAAAATCATTTTTAATCTATAATTGTTTTGATTGTATATTACAAGTTTTGCAATTTTCGAACCATAATATTTTTTCTGAATTGTCGTAATTTTGCTCTGGAAAGGATAATACATTTTTACTGAATCTAAATTGAACACTAAAAACAAAATATGTTGTTTTAAAATATGACTAGACTTTTTTCATTAATGAAAAGTTCCAGATGTTCCAAAACAATTTTAGTTTTACACATATTTTTTTTTAACAATCATCTATATCAATTGTAGCAAAATAAGATTTAAATTTTGTCAATCTCGTAGGAGGTTACCAACTCTAATTTAAAATGTTTAGTAATAAGAAATTTACTTAAGTCTTTAAGATTTATAATAAATCTGAAAAAATTATCTTTTTTTGGGTATTATAAAATTTTGGAATGTATTGACCAAATGGTATTATTTCCTATAAATCATAGGTTTACATTTTCCTATTATTTTGTTCTTAAAAAACAACTTAATTTTATCTTAAAAACAGACCATTGCTGTTCCTTTGGAACAACCCGTTGTATAACCTTTTTGGCAAACGGAGTTTTATAGCCCTTTACCATGACAAAATAATATTGTCATTATTTATTTATTTCTAAAAATATTTTAAGTGGCCAGGACTACTTCTCACCTTTAGTGACGACGTTGGGGTTTCGTTTATGTATGTCCTCGCTGGTACTGCATTGTCGTATAAGTTCACATCTTTGGATAATAATTTCTCCGGACTTTTTTTTTTTTCACTCAACCTGTGAATCTTCAGACTACTTGTTGATGAACGATTGAAGTTTAAATTATTTGTAACTTTTGACAATCCCTCTATACAGTTAGTTTTTGGAGTACGTTTTAACTGCTCTGATAAACGCTGAATCGCCATTGACGATTTTAAACGATCCTCCAAAAACATGTGAACATATGTCAGTTTTCTCCAAAGAAATAATAAAGATATTGCCAAAAATGTTCTTATCTCAGACAATCTTCCAGCATCACTGATACATTCTATTTTATATTTAATGGTTTCTTTACATCCCCCACATCTTCTTTTTTTAACCAAAATTGTAAGTGCTTGTCCAATATCCGCTAGTCCTGTATCCATCCGAATCTGCAACTTTTTACCTTGATGATTTAACACTACAATTTCAGGATTTAACTTTGGAAGTTCCAAAGATGAAAACTCAAACAAATCTATCTTAATATCACTTTTTGAATCAAAAATCATTATCAACCTGAAATATTTCTTAATAGAAAAGAAAAGTGTTATAATTTCTTTATTTTAATTGTTTATACCAATGTATAAACTGTGCATGTACATACATACATGCCTAAAAATATTTACAAGCAGATACTTGTGTAATTTCTGATCAAATAATCAATATTAAATCATATATTATTTTCCGTATTTCTTTAATACAGAAGGAAACTAACTTACATGTTTAGAAAGACATACTAACCATATTTATGGTTTGTCTCATACGTATTTGTAGTTTCATAACATTGATACGAAATATTTATCCTAACGGACTTTGTGCGTTATGTAACATAAGACGATCCACCACCGTCAATAAAATTCTGCTTCTTATACCTACACATGTAGATATTTAACATGCATGTACTTACATGCTTAGAAATACATACAACCCATGCTCATGGTTTGTATCATACATATTTCTAGTCGTATAACATTGATACGAAATATTTAAGTGTGAATTTTCACACTGAAGGCACATTGTCAATAAATCTTGACGCACTTTGTGCGTTATGTAACATAAGACCATCCTCCAGTGCCAAAAAATACATACAAACCATGCTTATGGTTTGTATCATACGTATTTCTAGTCGTATAGCATTGATACGAAATATTTAAGTGTGAATTTGTACACTGAAGGCATATTGTCAATAAATCTTGACGCACTTTGTGCGTTATGGAACATAAGACCATCCTCCACTATCAATATAATGGTGCTTCTTATACCTACACCTGTAGATTTTTAACATCCATGTACTTACATGCTTAGAAATACATACAAGCCATGCTTATGGTTTGTGTCATACGTATTTCTATCCGTATAACATTGATACGGAACACTAACCATCGCCTATTCCCCATAAAATAGCAACAATTATGCGACAATAATTTTGACATTTGACAGTAGGTACTTGTACCAAACTTGAGCACCCACTTTTTCTATGCTTTTTCTTTTTAATATACTTCTCCAAACTACTCAGTTTACCGCAAATTGTTAAAATTTTTTACTCTCTTCTGATATGCGACTTGTGCCCTGACACAAAAACAGAAGAATAACAAAAGATATGCGAGCAACATACTAGATTGAAAATTTGAGTTTGTAAATCAAGTTGTGATACCTGACACAGAGTATGGGAGTACTACAATTATCAATTATAAGAGATACATCGAGCAGGACACATACATAATAAAATAACTAAACAATATTTTCCGCATACATCTGAATTTTATCATTATACAAAACGCTTATACAGTGGCGTTTTAAGAAAATTAAATGATCGTTATTTATAGGAGGACGTCCAAAACTATCAAAATATACTCCGTCTTTGTTTTTATTGATGTACATAGCGACCCAGTGTTCACCAGAATCCCAGAACGGCATCGTGTTTGCAATTATAAGGCATGGTTTGCGTATCATTCGGGGTAGTTGATTGGAAGCACAAACGTACTCTGCATGTTGTGTTGCTTGTAACTTGGATAAATAATATCGCAACTCGTGAGTATTCATCGGCCTAGCTCGAGTAATCAACTATGACATTTCTGTTTTTATCAATCTCAATAGGGTTATCAAACTCCCCAAAAATAATCCAATTTAAGGTTTCTTGTAAATTAGCGCCGAATCTTCGAGGCTAAGTGATCCTTGCTTAACCAAATTCCACTGATTACACATGTTGGCTGATGAGTCAGGTGTTAAATCAAAAGCCATTAGACTAAAACCATCCTTAAAATCAGATCTGGAGATATTATTTCCTTCATTTGTATAATGTATGCCCCTTCCATAAAATAAAGTATGATATGCCTGAACAAACAACGCGTTATTTTGAAAATCAGGTGTGATGGCTCTAGATGGAACCTGGCGACCGTCTATATAAAGACTGATATAATTCATGTTGTTATGTGTGAAATTAAAGGGGTTACTGAGTAGAGTACCATTGTATGATGCATTCGTAACAAACCCGATGATACATCTTTTTGGCATCTGTCCTAAGTAAATATTATCTATCGATTTACTTTGAACACCTTGTGGAATAGTAATAACTTTAACATCAGTTCTTGTAATTGGATACTTTGCTGTTGATATCTGTGAACCTTTTGCATGAGCCAAAAGAACAGTGGGGCTAATTTTTACTCGTCGTACAAGAAGTCCGGCTTCCTGAATTACAACCTTAATCCCTGCAACTGTTGACAATAGCACAAACGCATGTCTTGAAGGTATTAACTTAACTTTCAACTCAACGCCATTTAATAGAAATTTATCCTGATTAAATATATCACAGTGGAGGTGACCGATGAGGTCTACACTTTTACTTAGTGCTAAAAACTCTTTTCTAGCCTGAAATCCGCTATTATCGTCACCTATCACATTCATAGAACCAGGAGTGTCATCGAACCATAAACCAGCGCTGAGATGAGTTCTTTTTGCTTCCGAACCATAATTTACTAAGGTTTCTATGTATGCTCTGTAGGCGTAGGTATTACTTGGTGGAGAAACAAGTTTTTGATTTAAATATACATCAACTTGAGTGAAAAGGGTGTGAAGTAAATTATTAGCGCAGCTAACGGTTGCACTTTCTGCAGCAGTAAGAGCTGTACCATCTCTTTTTACAACCTTAACTTTTAAATGCAACAAAGTATGCCACAAATCTAAATATTCGTCTCCATTTCCTGGTACAATAAATTCTATGGGGGAATCTTCACTTAACGATGAAAGAGGCTTGTAATCAATCCAGCTACCACTTTCAACACTGGTTTGAGTCGTGGGCACGGCAAATAAATCGAGTTCAGATTTTATACACTCGTGGGATAAAATATGTAAAAATGACATCTTAACCGAAAATATCTTTTCGTTTAGAATGTTTTAATTTACGGTTCACTCCTCTCACAACAAGAGCTTTTGATGAAATGATTTTTTTCTTGCTAATTTTACTATTTGTACGTCTTCTTTTGAAACCACTCCCAACCATGCGCTCCAGTTTATCAATCGCCTTTCGTTTTAAGGTTTGTCCCGTATCCACTAGTCTATTACGAAACGATTCTTTTGGTGATTTATGTTGACTAATATCGGAAATTATATTCGACCCAGCCTTTAAAACTTCTCCTCCGAGAGTTCGCAATCCGCCACTTATTAATGGCATTGTCCGAAAGAGACCTCCAAGAAAACTCCCTATACCATGACCCTTTTGAAAATTGGCACCTTTATAAATTGTGCCAATTCCATTTCCAGCCTGTGATGCGTAATATGTATGATACGGACAAGACTTCATTTTAGGTAATCTTTTAAAAGTGTAGTTTTAGACACGACGTACCAAACTGAAATGGTACTAAATCACCGGTATCAGTCCTTATATTTATCTCTATAGTTTCAAACTCTCTACGGAGTACATCAACATAATGACGTCGGTCGTATGTAATAGTTTGCTGATAACCATAACTATAATTGCTTTTTATCAGGCTAGTGATCCTTAAAAGCTTTGAATGGACGTCGGATATAATCTGTGGTTCAATGATATCACAATACACCATAAAAAGATCCGGAATTCCTCCGAGAATATTGAATCCTCTTGAGGTATGTTTTCACTAATCACATTAGCGTAAGAATCAAATCCTAACAACATCGTAGCTTTGGGGCAAAAGTAACCGAAGTTACGTCTTCTGACGCACATACTATAGTTATTTTGTTTGCAGTACCACTAGATGCTTTTATTTTATGTTTTAAAAGAATTTCTGATGAATTCATAGCATTTATTATTTCATCAATGTTTCTGTAGTCTTCAGGTACTATATGATCCTTTTCTATAACATTATTGTTAATTTGAATCCAGATTGCGTTTTGAAATTCGTTTACACTAAATATCGAACAAGGGATCTGTATTTCGGAAAGACCGACTTGCCATTCACCTTCTAATTTAATGGTCTTCGGTAATTTGGTATAAAAGTGAGATGTCTTGTTCTCAGGGTAATAGTTCATAGAATTATTACTTAGTAAAGTAATGTAAAAATCCTTTTTCATATTTCTTCTACCACCCACCCTTCACCCACGAATTAAATTTATCGTTATACCCTTTCCAATCGACGAGATGCATACGATTAACACCTTTTCCTTTAGAGGCAAGTATTTTATCTATTTGATATTTATCCAGAGGATCGTACTTTACTTTTTGTAACTCTTCCTTGTAAAATACACCTTCAATGGGTTCCCCATTTAAGTCGCAGATACGGTACACTTCAGGTATTCTCATAATTACTTTTACAATTTTAAATATTTCAGTGCTGAAGGTATTGGAATAACCTTTTTCAAATACATGTTTGAATCTAGTTATTCTAACGTAATCACCCGCTTTAAATCGACTTTTATTCTTATTCTTAGGATTAAGTTTATTATTTTTTATGGTGTTTTTCCAAACTTCCAAAACATTTTCGACGTTAACACTGGACGGGGTTGTTTTAATTGTACGATGGTAACTGTTGTATCCTTTTACGAGATCATCGATAACGTCAACGTAACGAAACGTATTTTTATAACTAAAATATTTAAACATTCTAGTCTTTATTGTTCGATTAAAACGCTCAACAACGGATGCTTTTATGTCTGGACTTTCAACAACATAAAAATTAATATCGTATTTTTTAAATAAATTCTGCACTACTGCTAAAAATTCTTTTCCTTTATCCGTCTGAATATTAATAGGTATTCTCTCGTCACTTTTAAAAATATCTAAAAACGCCTCACAAACCTCAACACCCGTTTTATTTTTTAGAAGTCTAACCCACGCGTACTTACTAAACACATCAATAACAGTTAAAATGTATTTAATATTGTCATTGTGTTCGGCCAAACTTCTTAAATCGACGAAATCAGCTTGAAATAAATCGTCAATATTATTTACGCTATAGCAGTTTCTCCGAAAATTTTTCCTGGCCTGTTTATGTAAAGTGTAAGAATCCTGAGAACTTAACCACTCATTAACAGTTTTGATAGGTAATTCGGAATGATGTTTTAACGGTTATGCTGACGTAAATGCTGTAGGGTGTTTCGTATCATTGAATAAAATTTTTAACGAAGCCGCTTCCATAATTCTAATTAGAGTTTAGAGTCCCAGTTAAATTTTTCCCATTTACTTAAAAGTAGAGGAGATTAGCCGATTCTAAAACACCCGCCAACCCGCCGGAGGAGGCTCCGCCCCCCATGTAGATTCCCCATATGACGTCATAAAATTTCCCCCTCCTAAATCCCTCCACCAATTGCTCTGATTGGCCTCCTGCCCCACCTTAACTCCTCCTCCTATTGTTTTGATTGGCCCCCACCCTTAAATTTCCACACCTTCAATTGCTCTGATTGGCTAATCCTCCCCACCCAGATCCCCCCTCAATAATTTCGGCCATTTTCCTAATTAATGCTCCCACCCAGTGTCTCTGATTGGTTAACCCTCCGCTCATTATGTAAATATGAATTAATCAAGTGCTGCCCTCTACAATCTAATAGCGTAAGTATTCGATATATGAGCCCATCTACATTTTGTTTGATATACTTTAATTGTTTGATTGGTTAAATACTTAAGTAAGTATTGACAAGTGCTGCCCTCTGCGAATCGGTAGCTTTAGTTACTAATTGTAGTGGCGCCATCTGAATTTTGCGGTAAAGCGTCAAAGCTTAAAAAAAACACTCGCCACCGTGAATCGAAGCCACAGTTTTTGTTTTGCGTTTTTTAAATTCCAACGACTTAGCGGTTGTGACCACCAAGCTGTTATCATTTCTTTAGTTAGATATGCAATATATTTGTAAATGATAACTTTTTGATTGCAAAGACTTAGCTGTTGTGACAATCAGACAATTAATGTAGCAAAAATACTTAACTTATTTAAAAAGTGCTTACGATTAACTTTTCACATTAATAAAGGTATTTTTAAAATAAAATAAAATAAAAAATTTAAATTTTTAAAAATTTATTAATAAATAAATAAAAATAAATATAAATATAAATATAAAAAACAAATTATTAAAAAAAATATTTACATTAAAACTAAAACAATTCTGGTTGATCTTTTGGTATATTTTTATGCCCCCAAGCCAGCGTTTTAACTCCATCTGAACAGATATATCTTTTGTCATCTTTATTAGATAATGTTAATTTATTTTGAGAAATTGAAAAAATTGTGTGGTATATTGATTTAAATAAATGTTGTTTTTTATAAATTACTTTATTTTCAAATAAAGAGAGTTTAAAATCATTCCCACACAACTCATTCTTTACAACACAATTTTTAACACCTTTTACTTTTTTAATCCACGAATCTTTATTATACTCATTTTGTATGCTGTGAGCATAAGTTTTAGATCGTAGTCCAACAAATTCAAGCATAATTTTGCCAGCATTTTCATCTTTCATTAATCCAAGAACAGCCTTATTTTGAGGGGTTATTCCATATATATTATTTGGCTGGTAATTTGAGGTATCATAGCGTTCCGAATTGCTTTTAATATCATTATAAATATCCTTTTCCGTTACGATATGTAGAGTTAAACTGTCGGTGTCCATGTAGCAAAGCGTAACTTCATCCTTATAATTGGGTTTGACAAAATTATAGAAAAAATCATACATTAAAATCTTGGATATTTCTAACACAGAAAATCCAACATAAATCGGTTTATTGTATAACACTTTCAGTTTACCAAGTTGAACAGCCACAAAATTTTCAGAAAAAATGCTTACATTTTTAAAGTTAAGTTTTGCTACTAAACTTTCCACTCCACGTCTTTTTCCAATATCATTCCAGTGAGTCACCAACTTAATATCTTTTCGTTTGTCCACATTTTCCATGGTTTTCCCGAAAATACTATTATTCATTAGCTTAAAAAATTGAGTTTCAAATTCATTTTTTGAGGCCATTCTCATTTTGGTGTTTAAGTCAATATACTCTTTAAGCCAATCTTTTTGAAAAAACTTTAAAACGCGATGAATTTTTTGTATCTTTAAACCATTATTTATAGCCTGATTTAAATTTCGATAATGAATGATGTACTTTTGTTTATTTAATAAATTTGGAATTAATTTTGTTACGTTATTTTGTTTTTTAAGTAATTTATACTTTGGAGAAACAATATTTTCGGGTAGAAATGGCAAATCGTTATGCATTTCATGTAAAACTTCTGGATATTCAATATCGACTTCCAAAACATACCCAATTGGTGACTCGTCAGCAATGTTTGGAATATCTATGCTAATAATATCATCATCACTTAGCCATTCAAACCCGCCTATTGGTAGATATTGTGACATTGCCCAACCATATAAATTATTAGCATCGAGATATGTTAAAAAACTAGCAGGTTTGCTTTCATCAAAATCAGACATATATTTATTGTTGGCTTTGGCATACCTTAAACTGCATTGACTTATACCGCCTCTTATACCCTTTTTAATCATTTGATACATGTCAATATCCGTTATTAATTCTAATTCTATTTTCGTGCATTTAAGCATAGCATCCCAACTAAGCCCCGGTGCAGTGTAATAGTGGGCCGGATCTAGCCCATAAGCGTTTAAGCAAATTGATCTAAAATTTTCAAATATATCAGCCAACAATAAAACATCTGTTTTGAGGTAAATATCGGAATAATCGCCCAAGTTTTTACAATTGAAGGTATTCCAAACACTCAAAGCGTGATTATATTGATCATCTGTTATTTCACATGCCGTTAATGTATTAAAAAAATTATTTTTTTCAGGTAACTTAGTTTCTGCTAGTTTTTTAAAAGAATCAATGTAACTATATGGAAAAACCCCCTTTCTCGTAACTAATTCAAATTCTGCCGGATTTTGAAAATATTTTCTTAAGTTATTAAGCTGTTCGATTTTTAAATTATTCGCTAATTTATCAAGACTGCTCGCCATAAATTTTAAAGAGTCTAGAAATCTTATTTTCATGTAAACCCCCCTCAATTTATCAAATTTATCCGTGTAAGTACCAACTTGAATTTTTTTAGAAAATGAAATGTATTTCTCTTTGGTTTGAGCGATGCAATCGATATCAGGAAAATCTTCACATTCATTATCTTCATCTGCATCTTCATCATTAACATTTTGATTATCAACATTGTCATTTGTATGTTCACAAAACTGTTTTATAAATAAATGACCGTCATATCCACTCAAGTTATGAAAAAAAATGGGTAAAAATTTGGGTAGTTTATAATTTAGATTACATTTCGAGTGCGCAGGACCGATAAATTTACCAGTAAGATGGCAATGATCAGCAACTCTATCATCTTCTAAAGGTTTTTCGCAAATATGACAGTCATCTATAGCATAAAATACTAGTTTATCTAAGGGATCTAATTTTTGCATTTTAACAATATCTTTTAAATAATTTTCATAAATAAATTTGGTCTCATTTTCTATCATCTTAATAAATACTTCATTGCAATCTGATCCAGTGTAAATCTTAAATTTATTCAATGAACTGTCATATGAACACACGAGATAATAAGAAAAACTATAGGGAATATGAATGTGAGTCTGATATGTGTACGATTCATCTGGATCAGGCTGACATGTTTGAATAGGTTGGACTATTGATTCAAAATCTGCATAAATACAAAACGGAACTTTAATTTTATTTTGGTAGTTTTGAAATTTTAAAATATTCCCCGGGATAAGTTCACCACTCTTTTGCAACTTTAAATCCATTGAAGGAAGAATAGTGTACAATTTACTACAATCATTTAATGAATGGGCACTAAGATGGTTTTGTGATGCAAAAAATGTTAAACATCCATCACATAAGTATGTTTTATGGCCATGAGTAGATACCTGAGATGAAATTAGCCTTGAAAGACTTTTAATTAATACATAATGACCTTTGACGCCTTCCTCAATATAAAGTAAGTTGATATGGATGGCTTTTTTCATATCAGTAAAATACAATGGTCCAACAACTTCATACTTGTTGATTTTAACATTAAGTTCTAATCCATAAATATTTATACTTAAATTGTTGTTTTTCTCAAATAACTTAACATCACCTAATTTGATGGGAAAATGTATACCTGTTAGATTTAAAACCTCCTGGTAGTTGGGATAATTGCTCGTTCTATGTGGATTAATTGAAGTCGGGTTTAAAGCAGCCACTACACACCAAGCTAAGCAAGCATCATCAAAATTTTGTATATTAATACAGGCCCTCTTCTTTTCAATTTCATCCGGCAGCTTTATGTAATTAGATCCCCGTATGGCGACGTATTTATTAATATTGATTTCTAAGTAGGCCACTGAAAAAAGGGCAAAACCACTATCTTTCTCCTAAAAATGTTTAAAATTATATCGTTCCGTAAAAACATGAAAAAAACTTACTTGAAATTCTTCACTTTTTACCCGAAGGACATCACTCCAAGTATTGAATAAATTTGAAACATCAGTTGCTTTTGTTACAACCATATATTTGGTGTTAAATGATTTTAATTCGGTATGCACATTTTCATCTCCACAGTCCGGTTTTATATAAAGTCCGAATAATTCCAAATTTACTTTAACATTGGAGTGATTCGCCGCTTCTTTTATTAAATCACAGGTTTTACTTTTAACATTTTCCAGAAAAACTATGAAATCCGTATTAATCACATTTTCTTCAGCATTTATACGATAAGTTGCAATGCGATTTTTAAAAGCACTTTTAATTTTAATGATACCGTTTTCAAGTGTCGATGGTAGATTGTTGATGTGCTTCCTTGTTTTTAAGTGAGCCGCGTATAAATTGGAAACAACATCTTCTTTGCAATATGTGCAACGTTTTTTAAATGATCTTTTACCGGCAACACCACCACCCATTTTTCTCTTATTCGAATATGGTTGATTTTGAATCGGTGATTTTTTTGTAGATGTTGGATGCTCATGTCTAACGAACTCCAACCCAGAAAAAAACAATCCACATTCTGCACAAAATATTTGCTGATTATGCCGTCTTCTAATATGTTTTGTTAAATTATCACTTCGTGCAAAAGATTCACCGCATATTTTACAATTAATGCGTGTACATGTTCCACAATTTTTCCCATGCCTTCGCAAATGAGATGCATTGGTGAAATTTTTACCACATTTCTCGCAGACAAGCATTTTAATCTAAAGAATATTAAATTATAATTTTTTGTTTTTTATTAAAAATAAACTTACCGTTTAATTGGTAGATCTTGAAAAAATTATCGAGTGTACTTATCGGATCAGGAATATTTTTTCAAATGAAAGCAAATTTACCAATTGCTGACTTAATAATTAATTTATTTAATTTTAATGCAGCATATGCATTTTAATGCTTCACTTGCATTTTATAAATATGGTGGGTACGGTAAATTAAACATAAAAAATTGCTGTAAATAAAATTTATTTATTGTTTAAATATAAAAAATTACATATTCTTTTAACGTTAGTTTTACTACAGGTACAAGTATTTTTTAAGTGATTTACACAATTATGTCTAAATTGAGCTAAAACATCGCAATTATTTTTTTTCTCTTCTAAATTTTCAACAGTGTTTCGTGTAAATTTCATTAAATAATTCTTCTTCTGATGGCCCTTCACATAAAAGGTATCCTTTATACTGTCAATTATTTTTTTGAATTCTTTAATTTTAATATATCCAAAACTATATTTTATACAATGATGATTATTTTCGAGCCAGGTAACCAGTTTTCTATCTTCTTTGTTTAAAGCAAAATATGGTTTTTCCGGTTTAAAAAGAAAAGTGTCGACATCCACACCATTTTTGGAAACTGACATTTCTTTTGGAACAAATTTACCATTTATTGTAAAGCCTTGAATGTCAACTATGATTGAATTGGGTTTAGCCATTTTAGTGTATAATTCGCACAATTCCGGAAAGAGGTGTGTACTCAACTACTGCATCACTCAAAATGAGACAATATGCTCTTATATTTTCATTAAATGATGCAGTTGTCTCCATCTCTATTTTTAGATCAACAGTCGAAGATTTTAAACTTTCCTTTTGCTTAGAACAATCAAAGACAAAAAGCATATGTCCTTTGAATTGGCTATAATTAAAAAGAGGTTCATTTGTTGCTCGTGCATAGTAACTAGATTGAAATTGGGAGTACATGTAGTACGTTAGGGCATAATTATCCAAATCCATATTTTGTTTCATGTTATCATACGGGTAGCACTCTGAATTTAGGTGAACTTTAATGTTTTCGATATTCACATGATCAAATTGAGACATATTTTTATTGGCGGTATCCTTTTTATTATTTTGAAAACCGAGGATGACGTAACGGGGTTTTTCCATGTTTGTTGAAGTTTTTACACTCCATATTTCTTTTTTGGTGTTTTTTAGTCCCGGAAGTTCCAACAACTGCCACTTTCGGAAGGGAATTTTTATTGAAACATCCATATTAACTTTTTGAAGCATCTGAAGTTTCACCTCATCATTTATCATAACGTGGGGAATTCGCCATTCTAATTTATTTATTTGAAATTTAAAGTTTTCTGATCCTTTGTAAACGTTTAAGTCCGTCCTAGAACGAAGTAATACCAATTCTTGTTTCGCATTGATGATTATTTTTTTATAATCTTCACCAAACCCCATAATCATTTTTAAAGGAATGCAAGCAAAAAATGAGTCTTTTTGTTGAAAATGATTTTCCATATGTGGACACCATCCGGCCAAATTTAACACTTTAGATTCTCTTTCCCCGAAGGAAACGTAACCTTTCATCGTTGATGTAATCCCAGGATCTCTAATTTTGTCAACCTCCACCCCATTTAGCTCGTATCTAATTTCTTCAAATAAAAACAAATACGAATTATTTATTAATTTAAAGTCCAAAGTTTGTCCTGCTTCAGGTGTTGGTTTTTTTATTATTCCCTCGAGGTAAATGTAACTCTCACATGGTAAAGTGTACAAGTCTTGATTTTGAATTAATATTCTTATTTCATCATTATTTTCAAAATTTTGCGTCCTGGGCAAGTATGTGTGATATTCCTCTTTTACGATTGTCTCATCAAAAGAAATATCGTTAAATATTTTAAGTTTTGACATGATAGCCGAGAGCTTTTAACAAATTAATACTTTTTAGTGTTAACCGTTTGATAATTTTTTTCTTACTGGCTGTTGCAGACTCTTCTGTCAGCGTTTTATGCTCTTCTTCTTGGACAAATACTATCCCCATTATTTTATCTTAGACCGTTCAATTAATTCAAGACGAACAATGATTTTTTCGTTTCTAAAATTAACCAGCTCTCCGTTTTGGTCCAAAAGTCTAATTGTTATATTATCAATGGTTTTCGTATTTACTGATAAATATGAGATATTATTAGGTTCAATATTTATGGCAAATCCGGGATCTACCGAAGGAAAAAACTCACGCAACGTATGACCCGATTTATCATCGTAATATGACCCCGAAATAATATTACATTCAATTCTCACACTTGAAACTTTAATTATTTCAACCGGTTGATCAGAAACGTGCAATTTGTTGGCTTGAAGAATTTGTTTACCCGAAAATCCCAATAGTCTTCCTATCGAATCTGCTGGTTGAAAATCCACGTCATATATACTAAATAATTCGCACTGTAAAGTATTATTATTCGGTTTTAGGCTAAGCGACTTGTCCGGATCTGGAGCGTTTTGGGCATCAGCGGGCAAAATTAAATGTCGTCGCAAATATTTTTCTATATCAGTTATTTCATAGGAACCAGTTGGGATTGTAATTGATGACGATCCAAAATAAAACTTATTAGAACCTTCTTCTATGTTAGGTATCGTATTGAACGTATGAAATGCAATAAGCCCCAAACAATATTCGGCAGAATTTAGCTCAATTGGTGGGTAATAGTTTCTACTTAAAACAGACGTGTTACCTGTTAGGGTGAAAGTACGAGACATGACTAAAAGGACATTGATAAAAATACTTTATTTATAATAAAAATTCGATACATAAATGACCGCAATTATACGTATTAAATTTCTGATATCTATCGTGATTATACATTATTTCGCTACCCCCAAAATAATTTTGAATTTCTTTAGGTGGTGGTAAGTTACCAAAACTGTCAAAATATTTAACAATATTGCCTTGCTTTTTGTATGCTACCCAATGGGTTCCGGGTCCCGAGTATTTATCCAAATTCACAATTCCACTTTCTCTAAAAAATGGTTTATCCGGTAATTTATCTCGCATAAAAACACCTCTAAAGAATTTAATTTTATTTTGTTTGTTAAATTTCAAAATGTCTACATCACTAAGTGCTCTGCGGGGTAGTTGACTTAAAAGTTTTTTGAATTACGAAGATAAATTCCAAATCCCTTTCGATATGGCTTTAAGTAGAGTCCTGTTCCTTTTTTCCCCAAGGCTATTGCTTCCATTGTTTTATTATGGCGTTCCGCTTCTTGGAGTTTTTTTGAGGCCGTTTTCGTATCCGAAACTGCTTTAGCAATTGCTGCTGTACCTCCAGCCAAACTTCCCAATGCACTAAGTCCAGCGAAAATGGGGATAAGCGGCAAAACTCCTCCGGTTTTGGGTATCGGAATAATGCGCGGAGTTTTTATCTTTTTTCTTCCACCCACATCGCGTACAGCAGCCCTAGCCGCGGCTAATGCAATATTGGTCCCCTCCTTTAATAAGACTTGTGTTTGCTTACTTTTATTGTTTTTATGCTTGAGTCCTTTAATTGCATATTTTGCTTTTTTTACAACACCACCAGTAAAAGAACGATTTTTGGCATTTTTGTTACAGGATCTTATACCCATACCCATACCCAATTTTCGTTTTACTTTCATAGCCGATGCTACAGCCAAGGCACTCGCTTTTTCACCAAATTTTGCATCTTTTGATTTAAATCTCTGCCATGCAGCCTTTTCTAGAACTTTATCTGCCTTATGACGCTCACCCAAATCCATGTTTTGAGAATAGGAAATATCGTGTTCTTTACAAGCCGCGTCTAAAGGATTTACGCCGAGGTCTTGTCGATTTAATCTTTCCTCCAATTTTGTACCAGGTCCGCAATACTGATATCCGGGAATATGCAACTCAATCGGTAATTTATTTATTAGCGAGTTGATGATTCCTCTTCCAACGTGTGAAGCCATTTGAGAGATTTTTTTATGAAACAATCATTATATATAGATATGTCGATACTCAAATTTGCTAGTACGATGGAAACTGTAAAACAAAAAGATACCCTGGCGGTGATAAACTTAGATGAGTATGTGGGTCAAGGATTAAATAAAGTAAAGAAGAAACATGGCAATTTATTGCCAAACTCGATTCGAGCAATAATATGTGGTCCCTCGAATTGTGGAAAAACGAATGTTATGCTTAGTTTAATCTTTGATCCAAATGGTTTAAAGTTTAAAAATATATACATGTATTCCAAGTCATTGTACCAGCCCAAATACCAGTTACTTAAAGAGGTTATGTGCTCCTTGCCTGAAATTGGATTTTTTCCTTATTCGGAGAATACCGAAATTATTAACATAAATGATGCCGAAGAAAATTCGATTTTTATTTTTGATGATGTGGCCTGTGAAAATCAACAGAAGATGAGAGATTTTTTTTCTATGGGTCGTCATAAAAGTCTCGATTCGTTTTATTTATGCCAAACTTATACCCGCATACCTAAGCATCTTATTAGAGACAACGCTAATTTCATCATATTATTTAAGCAAGATGATTTGAATTTAAAGCATGTTTATAATGATCACGTGGGTGGTGATATGAAATTTGAAGAATTTAAGGAATTATGCTCGCAATGTTGGAACGAGAAGTTCGGATTTTTTGTAATTGATAAGGAGAGTGATGTTAACAAAGGAAGATATAGAAAATATTTAGACAGATTTTTTACAAAACTTGTTAGTAACAATTAATCCTTTATCGAAACAAGTCATACGTAGACCTAATAAAACCTGTTCAAGACCTGATAAAACCTGATAAAACCTGTTCAAAAGCTGATAAAACCTGTTCAAAGCTGATAAAAAGCTGATAAAACCTGTTCAAAACCTGTTCAAAACCTGTTAAACCTGATAAATAGCTGATAAAAGCTGATAAAACCTGTTCAAAACCTGATAAAAAGCTGATAAAACTTGTTCAAGACCTGTTAAAAAGCTGTTCCAGGTCGTTCATCTATTATTTTGTCTTTAATAATGATAATATCTTGCTAAAATGAATAAGAAAGGCGTTGAGGTTAAGAAAAGTTTAATTAAAATTCAAAACGACATTAGGAAAAAGGTTCTTGCCTTAAAATTAGGACGATCTGATGCAGAAGAGCAACTAGCTAAATCTTATAAGCCAATCTTAGAGCCATTAAAAAGAATTTTACTTCAGTCAGATAAAATTGCAGTTAAAGCTGAACCGAAAGAGGAACCGAAAGAAGAAAAATTGGAAGCGAATAATGATGAATCATTAAGAAATTATAAAAGAAAAGCTACTTCTAACAAATATAAAGCACCTGTTAAAACACCTAAATTGACAGATACTGTATATGAGGATGTGGTACATGATGATTTGGATGATTATGTATTTGAGGAGGAGAGACCATTCTATCAATCATATCTTGAAGATGTAACACCTGAAGTTTATGATCAGTTTTTAGAACAATTTGATGAACTTCCAAAGCAGTACATTAATGGTTTAATGAAGGATACAAAAGATGAATATGATACCACCTATGGCATTATATATAACCCACTTACGGAAAAATGGCAAATTGGAAAATCTAACATTGTGTTAAATGGTGCAGATTTGATTATTGAAAAGAAGATCTACAAAGGAACCCCAGGTCTTTATGAACTTTTATTTAAGAAAGATCCTGAGAGATTTAATAATAATGATAAAGAAGCATATAAGGAAATATTGGAAAAGAGTTCTGCACTGAGAAGAAACGGTGATCCAAGTCAGCAAATTAAAGGTTCAAAGTCTTACAAATATCAAAATATAATAAAACCTTTATTTGTCGAACCAACTCTTCCAAACCGACTTCAGAGTTACAGCGGTCCTACAACAAGAGCATCACGAAATAGAATTGGAACCGGCTTTTTGAAATTAACACAAAAACCATTGGAATATGTTTACTGGGATGACCCTAATGAGCTGGTAGATCGATTGTGTTTATTACATGCGTGAAGAGGTGTGGGCAATAATTCTCATGAAAACGAAATTATTAGAATTGAGGAAGAACTTAGAGAGGCAAATTTAATTTTATAATTCACATAAATGGGTGTGCTAAGTCAAAAATATGCAGTTATCATTTATGATTGACATCATGAGCGTCGATAAATTTGGACGTCACCTAAAAAATATCAATTCGATAAAACCTGGTCCTCCAGGTCCAGGCTTTTTGTTTACCAGAGATGGGAATTTTAATCTCGAAAATAGACGATTAACAGAACTATCAACACCAATCGATTCAATGGATGCTGTAAATAAAAAATTCGTTGATGATTTAGAATTAGAAATAATAAGAAAAATAAATAACTTAAAAACTACTTTAGAAAATGAGCATAATGAAAATATAAACAGTATATTAAAAGATGTTAACCAGCTTATATCAAATTTAGAGAAAACTCTGGACTCAGTTACAAATAAACTTCTCTATCAGATGGATACAAAAATCGATAAGAGTACAGCAGAAATTAAATCGTACATTCACAATCAATATTTATATCAAGAAAAATGAGCGACGTGAAGCAAGATATTGTAAATGAACTTCATAAACCGGCTAGAAAAAAATTTCAAAGACGAAGAACTATTATTAAGGGCATTGATGATTTATGGTAAGCGGATTTAGCTGAATTTCAACTTTACGCACGGGAAAATAAAGGATTCAAGTATATATTGGTTGTTATTGATTGTTTTTCTAAATACTTATGGGCTGTTCCTGTAAAAGATAAAAGTGGATCCACCATAACAAACGCGATGATAGCAATATTTAAAATGGGGAGAAAACCTTCAAATTTGCAGACAGATCAAGGCAAAGAATTTTACAATAAAAACTTTTCAGAACTTATGAAAATCAACGGAATAAATCACTATTCAACATTTAGCATCATGAAGGCGTCCATTGCTGAACGTGTTATTCGCACATTAAAGGAAAAAATTTACAAACACTTCAGTTTAGCTGGAAAGTATAAGTGGTGTGATGTTCTGGAAAAAATTATCGAATCTTACAATAATACTAAACACACAACAATAAAAATGAAACCTGCTGACGTTTCAAAGAAAAATGAATATTTTTTATTAAATACAGTTTATTCTCATATAAAAATAGCCGGACGTGGTAAACTAAATGTTGGTGATGTCGTAAGAATTAGCAAACAAAAAGCGGTTTTCGACAAAAGTTATTTGGTAAACTGGACCACTGAGCTATTTCGTGTAAAAAAAATAAATATTACCAATCCAATAACGTATTTATTAGAGGATATGCAGGGCCAATCCATAAAAGGAACATTTTACTCGGAGGAATTGCAAAAGGCTAAACATGAAGATGCATATCTTGTGGAAAAAATTGTTAGAAAAAAGAATAATAAAGTGTTTGTAAAGTGGCTTGGGCTTGATAAATCGCATAATAGCTGGATCAACAAAAATAATGTTTTGTAAAATAAGATGTTTATAAACGTTCCTTGTTTCATCTCTACTTACTTAAATTTCATTAAGTCTATTAAATTATTGCATAATAAACACTAAATTAAAAGTATTTATAAGTAAGCACATACTTGAAGTTACTTTAACCTCATTTAACCAAGATAATATATTCAAATAATTTAAATTATACTTACCCTTTTAAATATTTAAATTGTACTTACCTTTTTTTTTACAATTGTAATTATAATAAAAGAAAAGGTTTATAATGGAAAAATAAAAAGTAAAAAAATTGAAGTTCACGTTTTTTTTATTAATTAATTTATTTATAAAAAATATTATTTACAAGATTTATACATTATTTCTATAAAAATTATTACTTAAACTATCATCTAAATGTTTTTGTATGGAATTTCTTAAAAAATAATTAAATTTTATATACAATTCATACAATAATTTGACTTCAGCGAGTTCTTCATCACTTTGCAATAGTCCTATTATGTCACTGTTTTGCACTGTGAATCGATTTTCATTAACACATTTTCTAAATACTTTGTCAATGAGTATCTGGAAGGGTTGAACATCTCGAAGTCCCACTCGATTAAAAACATCTACGTAGAATTGAGCCATGTCATGAATATTTTGGAGAGATTGTATTCCCAGATAAAACACCTTTCCATCAACATTTCCCTTTAGTTGCACCCAATTACTTTGAATGGTCGCCACGTATTCGGTTAAGTAAATGGTATCTTCCTGCTTACCATTTAATATACTAATAATATTGGGCAGGAAAAGCAGCAATTCGTTGAATGTTGAGTAGACGAACTGAATACCATTACCATCCTCATAATTGGATTTAGTGATTGCCGCAACTGGTTGGAAGTTCGTAAAGGATCCAGTCCAAATCGGATGACTTTTGATCCGCAGGTGTTTATGGGGAATGTCTCCTCAAATACCAATCTTTTTTCCTCATACTTCAACCCATAATTGGACTGGGGTGTTGGTGTTGGTTTCTCCACGAAGGTGTTTTGAGATGATCTTCCCTTCCAATGATTTTGAACATTGTAGTCATGCGATGTGGTCAGCCCCAGATCTTGAGATGATGTATGGGGTTGTGGTTGTAGTGGTCCAATAAACTTGAGGTTGCCAAATTCTTCTTTCGTTTGACCTGGTCCACAGTAGGGGGTTAAGGTGACTGGAGATGCTCTCCCCTTCCAATAGTTCTGGACGTCCTTGTCAATTGTTTGGAGCTGGGATGTTGTCAGCTCATCCAGATCTTCTAATGATGGTTGTTGTTCCAACATCTTCAGCTTGCCGAATTCTTCTTTCGTTTGACCATTTCCAGATCTGTAGTAGGGATTCCTCAACTGCTTGGATAAAATTGTCTTCTTAAACATCGTTGTTTTGCTTCTCGTTCTGTTGCGTGTTATAAACTCGAACTGATTGTGCACTTGTACCTTGACAATATTTATACAAAAAATTTGTAAATTCTACAAATTATATTTTCTATTTCATTAAATTTTTGCTGATTTAAAAGTTGAACGATCTAAATTGTTAAATCGCTTTGAACGACATTTTTTTTAAACAAAAATTTGTAAATTCTACAAATTATATTTTCTATTTCATTAAATTTTTGCTGATTTAAAAGTTGAACGATCTAAATTGTTAAATCGCTTTGAACGACATTTTTTTTAAACAAAAATATTAAGTTTTAGATTGTATTAAATATGTGATTTATTGTGTACTAAACTAAAATTTATTTTCATTCAACTTATATTTTCTTTTCACTTTTTCAAAAATAAATATTATAATAAATTACCGAATAATATATACATATAAAACAAAATCATTTTTTAAATAAAAATCAAACTATTTTAAGAAATTAATATTTTTTTAACTCTACATTTCGTTAAATTTTTATAATCTTAAATATATTAAGGCGCTTTAAATAGCGTTTTCTTTTAAACAAAAATATGTATGATTCTGTTTTACATTATTTTAAATATTTGATTGATTGTTTACATTAAAGTTAATTATCAATTGGTTTAGTACTTTTTTTCAAAGGTAAATAATAGAAAACATTTTAAATAAAAAATCTAATAATGAAACATATCAATTTATTTAAACATGTGTTAATTCCTTAAAAATAATCATAAATTAACATTATCTAATAAAGATGACAAAAGATATATCTGTTCAGATGGAGTTAAAACGCTGGCTTGGGGGCATAAAAATATACCAAAAGATCAACCAGAATTGTTTTAGTTTTAATGTAAATATTTTTTTTAATAATTTGTTTTTTATATTTATATTTATATTTATTTTTATTTATTTATTAATAAATTTTTAAAAATTTAAATTTTTTATTTTATTTTATTTTAAAAATACCATTATTAATGTGAAAAGTTAATCGTAAGCACTTTTTAAATAAGTTAAGTATTTTTGCTACATTAATTGTCTGATTGTCACAACAGCTAAGTCTTTGCAATCAAAAAGTTATCATTTACAAATATATTGCATATCTAACTAAAGAAATGATAACAGCTTAGTGGTCACAACCGCTAAGTCCTTGGAATTTAAAAAACGCAAAACAAAAACTGTGGCTTCGATTCACGGTGGCGAGTGTTTTTTTTTAAGCTTTGACGCTTTGCCGCAAAATTCAGATGGCGCCACTACAATTAGTAACTAAAGCTACCGATTCGCAGAGGGCAGCACTTGTCAATACTTACTTAAGTATTTAACCAATCAAACAATTAAAGTATATCAAACAAAATGTAGATGGGGTTGATGGGCTCATATATCGAATACTTACGCTATTAGATTGTAGAGGGCAGCACTTGATTAATTCATATTTACTTAATGAGCGGAGGGTTAACCAATCAGAGACACTGGGTGGGAGCATTAATTAGGAAAATGGCCGAAATTATTGAGGGGGGATCTGGGTGGGGAGGATTAGCCAATCAGAGCAATTGAAGGTGTGGAAATTTAAGGGTGGGGGCCAATCAAAACAATAGGAGGAGGAGTTAAGGTGGGGCAGGAGGCCAATCAGAGCAATTGGGGGAGGGATTTGGGAGGGGGAAATTTTATGACGTCATATGGGGAATCTACATGGGGGGCGGAGCCTCCTCCGGCGGGTTGGCGGGTGTTTTAGAATCGGCTAATCTCCTCTACTCTTAAACTACGTATCTTTGACTCATCGTCAGCTTCACCTTCGTAATCAGACAAGGTTCTATCTAGTATTGACGTGAGAGAGCGTTTTTTAGTTGTTTTAGGTGTGCTTCTTTTCGGTGTTGTAAAATTGCGTGAAGCAAAAATTGGTGAAATAGTTTTAGGTGTATTCGTAATCAGATAACTTCTTCTGCGTAAATTTCCAACTAACTCCATCGGTACATTTTTAAACTTAAGCTCTGTTAGAAAAGTCTCCCAACCGCGAGGGCTACCCGTTTTTCTATTTCTTAAAACGCCATGAAACAAGTCGATAATATTTGAATTGGGTATCTGCACACCTCGTATTTTTACATGTCCTAGCTCATCCCAAGATATTGTATCAAAACCGTTTAAATAATCCAGCAGCATTTTACCTTTATTTTTTAAAGTTGGAGGTAGGCTACTTATTATCTCGTTTTGTAGGGGGATAACTTTTTCGGCAGATGATTCAACATCAAGATTCGTTTCATTCCCGTTTATGGAATTTTCAATAATACGTATCTTGATTGGTTTCCGATGTTCTCCAGCAAAATGTAAATATCGTTGTAGTACACTATCATACTGGTGCCATTTTTCGTAATCACTTTTTGTCGATTTAAGAATGTTATTCGTTTCATTATCTAAGGATGTTAGAGTGTCTGAAGATAATGATGATGAACTTTGAATCTTATTTAAATTTTCCGGAGATATAAGCATCATTTTCCTAGCGTGATCCATGCTATATTTGCTGAATATGCTACTTAATACACCTGATAACAGAGGTCCCAGAATAAAAGGTAGGAATGCACCCCCACTTGGACTAATATTTTTTTCTTAGCTGTGACTGTTTCACCTTTCTTTGCAAGGCGTCTTAGAGTAGATTTATGCTTCCTAAACTTTGATTTTTGATACTTTGATAAGGGAATGTTACCAGACAACGTGTTTAATACACACTAACAGATGCAGTGAACTAATTTTTTATCAGAACAGGCTAATAAAGCTTTTCGTACAGGTGATTTTGCTTTCAGTAGAGATTTTAAAGAATCGGCGTTATCAATTATAGTGCGTGTCATTATAAGCTATAATATTTTTGCTCTATTTTAGGAACGTGTTTCTTAGGAACGTAAACAATAACTGGTTCTTCTTCGGGAAAAATATTTGTTATGTACCGAAGTTCGTCTGGTGTGTCTTGTTTGAGATTAAAAATCATATAACCATGGGGTTTTAGGGTAGCATCCTTATAAGCTTCCAGAATAAACTTTGTATTATCTGGTGATACTTGCCGTGCTAAATACTGAATTTGTGTATTATAATAATAATACTAATAATAAATCATTTATTGTTTTAAGAGCACAATACAGTGTATATGATACTTATAGAGGTATATACAGTAATCTTACAATTTATTTTGTGAACAATCTTAAAACAAAAGGAGCGAGATCAGTGAATACCACTGCTTTTCATCAAGTCCTCAACAAAAAAACCAAATAATACATAATTTTAAATAATAATAATAATTAAATGATTATAATAAGAGAGAAAAACCAAAGAGAGTTGTGACGAATATTTACTTAAGAAATATAAACGTATATATGAGTTTAGTTTCCCTAAAGAAATAAAAAGAAGAGAGAAAAAAAATATAAGCAAGATAAAGTGTCCAACTGCTAATCTTAGTACATAGTGATTAATAATATTAAATGAACATTACTATAGTTAGTTGTTGTAAGTTAGCAGGATTTTTGCAAGTTTAATGAGTAGGATTTTAAACTAGTTTTGAAAGCATTTAACGTGTTGTGTGAGAAATCATAGCAGTTATAGTATAGCGCAATGTTGTAGGAGAAGCATCTTTTGAAAATTTCCGGACGATGCTTGGGGATACTTAATGTATTTTTGCGTCTAATATTGACATTATGCACATCAGTTCTATAGGTTATTCGCTTATATAAGTAGGTAGGGCATTTTGTTGCAATAATTTTGTAAAAATAACATCCCGAGTGTAATATTCTACGATTTTTCATGATAAGCCAGTTCAGATCGTTTATTTTATGCGAAATTCTATCAAACTTCCTCATCCCGAAGATTAACCGAGCACATGAGTTTTGTACAATTTGTATCCTTTTCGCTGTATATGAATCAATGCAAAAGTTATAAAGTGGTTCACAATAGTTAAAATTGGATAACACCAAGGTCTCGCAGAGGATAGTTCTATTCTTTAAGGTAAGAAGATCACGATGAAGGTATAAGGATTTTAGTGCAATGAATGCTTTTTGAATAGTACAAGACGTATTATCTCTAAAACGCATATCCGTGTCCATAACTACACCCAGATTTTTCTCGTTAGTTGAGAATTTGAGCAGTTCACCATTGATAAAAAGTTGTAGATTTTGTTCAACAATTAGCCTTTGTTTTTTTGGTCCAAATACTAGAACTTTGGTTTTATTGCTATTTAAAATAAGACCGTGCTTGAGTGAATTATTTACTAGACTAAGTAAGTCGGTATTGATTTTCATCTGAAATTCATACAGTTTTTCGGCTGGAAAAGATATATATAATTGCGAGTCATCTGCGTGTTGTAGCACATTATACATATTGCTAGTATAAATTGAAAACAACAGTGGACCAAGAATGGAGCCCTGTGGAACCCCCGAAAAAATTTCTCCAATGTCTGAATAGGAGCTATTGTAGAATGTTCTTTGACTTCTTCCAGACAAGAATGATTTTATTAACCTAACCGCAGACTCACTGAAACCTGAGTGCATTAATTGGTGTCATAAGTTCATGATTAACTGTGTCAAAAGCTTTAGAATAGTCTAGAAGAATCAATACCGTTACAATGTTACTGTCAGTAGCAGATATGATGTCATCAGCCGCACAGGATAGAGCAGTACAACAACTAAAACCTGGCCGAAAGCAAGATTGTACATCAGGGAGAATATTAGGTTGGTTATCCAGAAATGATCTAATCTGATTATTCATTATAGTTTCTAGTACTTTTGATAGAGACGGTAGTATACTAATCGGTCTAATTTCATTAAAAGATTTAGGATTTAAAACCTTGGGAATTGGCAAGACAAGAGCCACCTCCCAGTCAGAGGGAAAGATATGGACTATATAATCAATTAAATAGGGAAACGAAATGCTAAGCATTTTTGCATCAATGCCATCCGAGCAAGCTCTACATAGTTTCATTTTCGAAAGTATAAGACTAATTTCCGCAACCGAGGGTTGGAAGAAGTTAAATTTTCTGTGTTGTGGTATATTACAATTGTTTCTATAAGCTTCACACAGTTCAAGATTAACTGGCGGTAGTTGTAAATTCAAAAAGTGAGAATTGAGGTCGTTTGCATTGCTCAACTCTGTTGGTAGATGGTTTTTCTTTGATTTTGTTTTACCTATACCTAGTGTTTTAAGATTTTTCCAAAGATGTTTGATACTATCCTTACCACCATTAACACTGAAATCAATATAAGCACGTTTTTCATTACGAATGGCTTGGGTAGTTAAATTACGTAACGTTTTATAGTAATTGAAATGAAAAGTTTCCTTAGTCTTTTTATACCTTAAGAGGGCTTGATCGCGTTTCTTCATCGTGCATTTTATATTATGAGTTATCCATGGTTTTTGCGGCTTATAATGGTTAAAAGTGGTAATGGGCGCGTGCAAGGTAAACAAGGATGTTAGGTTTTCCTTTAGAAAAGTAATTTTTTGATCAATGTCATCGATATCATAGATTTGGAACCATTGAATTTCCAGAAGATCTCTGACGAAAATGTCACTATCAAAGTTTTTGTAGTTACGAGTAGTTATGGGAGTATTAAGATTTAGTTTTTCATCAAGAAGAATAGTGCCATCTATAAGATTGTGATCACTTATTTCATTTGCATCAATTACCTTGGTATCAACGACTCGAGTATCATTACCTGTTATTAGTAGGTCAAGTAAGGCATCTTTGGAAGTAGAGCAACGCGTTGGTTCATTAATAAGTTGTCTTAGACTCATTGATTTTAGTAAGGATAAGAACTTTGAGCAATGTTTATTATGAGGTAATAGCAAGTCAATATTAAAATCACCCATGCAGATGAACAAGTTGTTTCCTAACACAAAATCTGCTATAAAGCTTTCAAATTTATCAATGAATGTATCAATATTGCCATTAGGCGGTCTATATACGACACCCAGAATAATTTTTTTTATACCTCTTTTGATTTCAATCCATAGACCTTCAAAAAACGAATCACTGAACTGGCCCAATATCTTGAACTCAAAAATACTTCTAACAAAAATTGCAACTCCACCCCCACGGCTGCCGCGATCTAAACGGATTAATTTATAACCAGCAACATCAAACATATGGTTAGGTAAAGATGCATCCAACCAGGTTTCGCTGAGGGCGATAGCATCATACTCGTGTGTTGAGATTAGATCCCTAAAAAGCACAAATTTGCTGCGAAGTGATCTCACATTTAGGTGACATATTTTGAATACTCTAGAATGCATAATATCGTCGTAAATAAAATAACCTGAATACAATAGTTACAGCTGATTTGAAATAAAATGAATTTAAATTTGGAATATAATTTTATACAAGGTATCTTTTAGCGATTTTTAAAACATAGTGTTTTATTGAAAAGTCCTAATCCCAAAAACTTTTTCTAGCGGTATCTTTTAAATTTAAATACTATAAGAGTAAATTAATAATTCAATTTTTTTTTAAAGATTTATAGATACAGCGCAACGACTAAATTAAATTATCGAAATCTGAATGGGTACTGACTGGTACAATCTTATTATCTATGGACACAAGAACTTTACCGTAATTAGTCCAGACTTTATTTTTGCCGTACTTGTCGATTGCTTGCTTCAAGAGACCCATTCTTACAGTAGTTAGGTCTTCACGAATGACGATTCCAGTTCCTTTTAGCATAGCTTTATTTCGGTAAATGTTTTGTCTTGTTTTAATGTTATTCAATTTGACAAGAATGCCTCGCGGTTGTTTATTTCTGTTGCCATCTGGTCTACCAATTCGTTCACATTGTTGTATTTGCGATGTCGATATATTAATTTTCAATTTATCACTAAGTAATTTAACTATGGTTTCTTCACACCGCTCATCATCAGAAGATTCCTTAACCCCAAAAAAGCGTAATGAGTTTTGTTTTAGAGATTGTTCCAATGTATCCAATTTGGTGAATAATTCATCATTTTCTTCTTCTAAATCGGCTATGCGGTTTTCGAATTTACTCACAGCTTTTTGAATCAGATTATTAATTTTTTCATCTAGTAGTGCTAGTATTCGATCAGAAATTCTAGAAACTAATACATCTTCTAGTTTAGAGCTAAGATTCACCTGTTCACCAGGAGTATTAACTGCAGTATTTTGATGCAGGGCGGATTCTCTACGTTTCGCTCTTGTTGAAGGCATAATTATTCCGTAATTAAGTAGACAATAAAAAAACCAGATTAACACAATTCACAACTATACCATCAGTACTTTAAATTTATTTATTTGCCGACGCGACATGTATTACGTTTAGCAGGACATGTGGATGCTTCGAGCGCACAGAGAAATATCTCTAGGATTTTTAAAATAAATAATATAATGTGCATTTAGAGAAATATTTCTGTGACCCTTTCCCTGATAAAACAGATTTTGGGATATAAAAGACACGCTTATGTGAACCCTTTGTAAAAATGTCAACAACTTTATTATCGGCTTCCCTCATTAGGTCGTCAATCACAACAAGTGTAGGCTCCTGACCCACATCGTCATCCTCAAATTCAGGTAGACCCCTGCGGTAAATAACACCTGGTATGTAGTAAGAAGGTTGCCATTCATCGTAAAACCAAATGATTTTATTAAAGGGGGTGTCACACATTTTATTTAATAATTTTATAAATATACTTATAAATACAGTCTTCCCACATGACGTAGGACCTGCTATAATACTCGTGAAGGGATGTTTAAATTGACAAGGCATTGCTTGGAGTTATTGAATCAACGACTTTTTACTTAATGGTCTAATTAAAACAAAACCATAAATTTATACTTACGGTTTATATATTACGATAAATTTGGGTAAAGACAATAAATAAAAAGACAATTGTACTAGAGTGTAAATTTGTATTTGCAATAAAAGAAAACATTTCATAAAATAATACAATAAATTAAAATAACAGGAATAAGATTAAATTTTAGTACCCTATGGGAACTTAACATTGTATTGTAACCATATGGATACGTATCATAAGTTGAAGAATCGCGTTTTCGTTTCATATAGGTTTGCTGGTATATTTTTATCTCAGGTTTAGAAATTATTAAAAAGTCTTTAGTCCTACAAATTTTTCTCTCTCAAATTTCTTTATCTTCAAAGCCTATATTCGTAATATTGTTGCATATAAGATCTTTCATAACTTGAAAATTTACAAATTTAGAATTTTGAAAATTTAAAGGGATGCCTTTTACTTTACATACTATTTTAGATTCATTATTTGCGGGTGAGTATACAATATAAGCATAATTTTTTGGTCCCCCACTAACATATTCGGTTATATAGCTCCCTTTACCATACGCAACCAACTCGTCTGTTAGATCTCCTAAGAAATTTCCAGTTGTTGGTATGTATTCACCCGATTTTGCTACAAAGACTAGACTATCAGTATCAAAATAAAGAATACGGTATAATAATGTCTGCAAGTATTGATATAACTCTAATCTGGCATGGCATGTGGTATATGCTGCAATAACAACATTGACTGTTTTTTTGGGGTAAAACAGCTTCAACGGGTCTATCCCACGTGACAACCAGGACATTTTCGTTAATAATCAATATGTTTTGAATAATAACGGCTGGATTATTTAATAAATCAAAAAGTTCATTAGGTTGACTTATAACCGATGTCTGTTGTAAATTCTCCCTTTGTCCAAATTTACCCCAGAAAGAATTCAGCTGCAGTTTTGCTATACAGTAAGCGGCAAAATTATGGAATAAATTCAATAAAACTGAAACCATAGGTTTTTCAAAAAAAAGTTTTGAATAAAAGTTGTTCGGTTTAAAGGTAGAATCACTAAACATATTTTTATTTTTTATTTAAAATTTGTTTTCAAGGTCATTTCAAGGTCAACATTGTTTTTTTAAATGCAAACCTATATTTTTTCTAAAAGAAATTTACAGCTCTTCAAAAAATAAGCAACTTTGAAATCAAGTGTACTTTACCTTAAAATGTAATTATGTGATGACGTCATCATTTTGAAATAGCAATAACATTTTTTCTGATTCTTAAAGGATGTTAAAAAAGCATTTTAATACTAATAAAAACTGAACTAAATACAGTTTATAAAAAAATAATGTAATTCATATCAAACCCATAATTCTATTAAATCAGATGTTCAAATTGCAATCCACCGGCCTCTTGACAATAGGCAAACCGATGACCACATTCTTCTTGAACATTGCGAATGACTTCGGGACTTATTCTACGAATTTCGTACCTAAGTCGATCTTTTAAATCCTCTAGATTTTGTGGCTTGTTTAGATAGACTTTGGATTTTAAATATCCCCACAAGAAAAAATCAAAGGGTGTTAGGTCAGGGGACCTTGGGGGCCATTCCATCGGTCCTCGTCTGCCAATCCACCTCCCAGGAAAGTAGGTGTCTAAAAACTCCGGTACTGGACGTGCAAAGTGTGGAAACCAGATGTTAGGATTTGGTAAGTCAGGATCATTTTCATCCGGAAGTATGTTTGCTAGGGCAGGTACAAGATCATTTCTTAAAAACTCTAGATACCTCTGCCCCGTGAGTGATTCTTCAAAGAAAAAAGGGCCAATTATTCGATTGTCAACTATGCCTGCCCAAACGTTAAGTTTTTGAGGGTATTGAGTATGATCCTCACTCATCCAATGAGGATTCTCTCTGCTCCAATACCGGCAATTTTGTTTATTCACTACGCCATTTAAGGAAAAAGTGGCTTCGTCCGAAAAAACGATTTGGCGAAGGAATTGTGGATTGCAGTTACATAAATCCTGCATATTTTCACAAAATTGCATCCGGCGATCGGGATCATCTTCATTGAGCTCCTGGACTAGTTGTATTTTATAAGGATGGTACTTTTCTCGTTTTAAAAAACGTAATACAGATCGCTGACTGATTTCATTATCTGCTGCAACTTGTCGAGAACTACTATGAGGATTCTCCTCAATACTTAACAAAATATCAATTTTAACATTTTCCCTAAGTTTAGCAGGACGCCCGGCATTTGGAATATGTTTAACATCTCCAGTTTCTCTAAATTTTTTCTCGATTTTACTAACCGTGGATTGGCTGATAGGTCTATCTGGATACTTTGCATTAAACATAGTGCATACCTCTTGCTGAGTTCTGGTCTTATCTCCGCATCCAACGAGAATCAAAATTTCAATCCGTTGAGGTTCATTTTAGCGAGCCATTATTTTATTTGCTTACGTTATTGCAAGGCGATTAATAAAAATGATATTATTAAATTTAAGAAAACGCTGGTCGAGCCAAAAATCATGCCTTTTGTAAAATCAATCAATTTAATACGATTGAAATTCATTATACAACATTCCAAAAATTTCAAAAGTGTATTATTTGTTTATTGTTTGTAATGCTAATGTAGATTCTTTCACATTTTAAGTCCCACTTGGCTTTAATCGGAAAAAATAGTTATGTTTTAAGACATTTACGATCTAAAATGCTAAATTCAAATAAACGTTGTTGCTATTTCAAAATGATGACGTCATCACATAATTACATTTTAAGGTAAAGTACACTTGATTTCAATGGGATACAAGTTTACGATCCAAAATGTTAAACTCGGTATAACTTCAAAACTAAGAATGGTATAAAAAAATGATTTAGATAAAAGTTGTTTATTTTTTGAAGAGCTGTAAATTTCTTTTAGAAAAAATATAGGTTTGTATTTAAAAAAACAATGTTGACCTTGAAATGACCTTGAAAACAAATTTTAAATAAAAAATAAAAATATGTTTAGTGATTATACTTTTAAACCAAACAACTTTTATTCGAAACTTTTTTTTGAAAAACCTATGGTTTCAGTTTTATTGAATTTATTCCATAATTTTGCCGCTCACTGTATACCTCATACCAGGGTTATAAGAAATATTGTTCTCATTTAGTAAGATTCCTTCTTTATGTTGAGAGGGTGGAATAAATATGACGAGTTTTATTATACTTAACTAAAGACTTTATTTCTAATAATACATAAACTAACTTAAAGCATCTTAAAGCTATATTTGGGTACGCGGATCTTCCCGGATCTACAGGGAGAGCATCCCCTTTTCATCTTACTTGCACTCACTACTTTTAGCACACTACGCACGCGCGCCTTAACTAAGCCTAATACAATATAATACAATGTAAATGTATAATACATAATCTCAATACGCCTCCTTACATTTACATTATTACATTACATTACAATAAACTTAACTTATCTCGAAATTTTTCAAATTTTTCTCGACCTAGGGCTTTTGTAAATATATCAGCGACATTTTCTTCAGTATTAATTTTAATTAAATCTATAAATTTTTCTTTTACCCACTCATGTACATAATGATAGTGAACTTCAATATGTTTAGAATTTTTAGTAAAATTTCCATTCTTAGCTGTATCAATGGCACCCGAATTATCTTCATATACATGAATTGGTTTTATTAATTTTACATTAAACTCTTTCAATAATTCTGTTACAAATTTTAACTCGCTTACTGCTTCTGACAAAGCTACATATTCCGCAAATGTTGAAGCTTTTGTTACTGATTTTTGCTTTCTAGATTTCCAATATATTACATTTCCAAATACATTTATTACATAGCCAGTTGTAGATTTTCTATCTAAATTGTCGCCTGCCCAGTCAGCATCTACATGACACTCAATATCTACTTAAATAATTAACACTAAAACTAATATCAGGCCTTGTAGCCGAACTTATATATAATAGTGCGCCAATTAAATTTCTATATTTAATATTTTTTTCACAATTATCAGACTTTTCAATCTTTAAATTTGCCTCCATAAGTGTATTATATAATTTACTATTTTCCAAATTGTATCCCTTAACTAACAACTCAATATACTTAGTTTGACTTAATTTCATTTCATGTTTACAAGGTTCATATTCTACAGTAAATAATTCCCAAATAATCTTTAATTTTACCAATATCTTTCATCTTAAATTTTTCGAATAACAGACATTTATTTTTTTTTGTTTCCTTTTCATTTTTTGCACAAATTAACAAATCATCAACAAATATTAATAAATAAATAACATTTTCCTTGTTTCTGAGAATAAATAAACAAGAATCCATATTACTTCTTTCAAAACCTAAACTTTGCAAAAAATTTTCAAGACATTCATACCATGCTCTTGGACTTTCTTTCAGCCCATATAACGCTTTTATTAATTTACAAACACTATTTGTACCGTCTTCATACCCCTTTGGTTGTTTTACATAAACTTCAGAATTTACCCTACCATTTAAAAATGCGGTTTCTACATCCATTTGCTCAATTTCTAGGCCCATCTGACAACAAAATGATAACAAAATTTTTAAAGTTTGCATCTTAGCTACAGGAGAATATATATCTTCAATTTCATCAGTCTGCTGAAAACCTCTTACAACTAACCTAGCTTTATAAGTATCATCCGCCATTTTTGAATATCCCCATTTTACATCCAAAACCTTTTTATTATTTACATTTTCAATCAGCTTCCACGTTTCATTTTTATTTAAACAATCGATCTCTTTATCCATAGCATTAATCCAAAATTTACTTTCATTATTTGCAATCGCCTCCTCAAATGTATCAGGTACGTTAGTTTTGCAAAGATTTTCAAAAATACTACTATTGTATACAACATAATCATTTAATTTTTATGGAGCCTTTCTAGTTCTCTGATTTAACCTAATTTCGGAATTTTCTTGAAATTCTGACCTTTCAACCCTATCATTCAAATTTTCATTCATACATTCATCTTCTTCACCCGATGAGTTATTAACATAAATTTCATCATTCTCATTATTTAAATCATTATCTTGATTAATCTTTCGTTCAGATTCATCCTCATTTAAACGAATACATTTTACATTTTCCTCAACAATATCAACATGTCTTGCAACTATGACTTTATTATTTAAAAGTACTCGATACCCAACGTCACTATAACCGATTAAAATTCCCATATCAGCCTTTCTATCCCATTTTGAAGTTCTTTTCTGTTCAGGTACTCTTACAAAAACACTACTCCCGTATAAACGTAAGTTAGAAACATCCGGTTTTTTTCTAAAAAATATTTCATACGGAGTCTTTTTCTCAATAGTATTAGATAAAGTACGATTTTTCAAATAAGTTGCAGCACAAACTATTTCAGGCCAATATTTTCTCTCTACATTTGCTTCAGCTAATAAACACCGTGATGAATTCATAATGGTTCTATTAAACCGTTCCGCGGTTCCATTTAATTCGTGTACATATGGTGGACAATTATTAATAACGATACCCCGTTCCTTTGCAAATCTATAAATATTACTGTTCAAATATTCTTTACCATTATCACATCTCATAAATTTTACCCTCTTTCCAGTTAAATTTTCACATTCATTCACGTATTTAACAAAGCAATCAAAAACTTCTGTTTTGAATTTCATAATATATACCCTAGCCATTTTACTATAATCGTCAATGAATTGTTGTGTGCCCATCCACATATACCATGTGTGTTATTATAAACAATATGTTTATTAACATTTTTAATATTAATTTAGTATTTTGTATGTAATTTAGTTCTAAGTAATTTGTATATTTATTGCTATCATTTCCTTAATTCTTCTAAGAAATGTCTACCTTCCACTTCCTTTACAACGCCTTATTCCTGGAAGATTATCTTAAATCCCAAAATTAGGTATTTCTAGTATTAGGCAGAATTTTGTAATTGAACATATTTAATTTAAGTACCTGTGAGTATAACCAATCAGAGAGATACTACGAACTATGAGACCATCGACTATAAGCACCCTTAAAAGGGCTGCACACGAAGAACTCACTCTCTTTCACTCTTTCATTCATTATCAAGACACAGAGACACATTTCTACTCTTTCACTCTTTCATCAAACACTCTTTCAAGTTACCAAGTTCTAGTGAACAACGTCGTCGGTTAAACCTAGTAACTGTATATTTGTAAAACCAACTGTTAGTATTTTTCTCCAAATAAACTTGTTGTATAGTAGTTAAAGTTGTTTCTTGCAAATTTAATTATTTGTCACTTTAACCTATCGTCCTGACCGAGTAGGTACACAACAGAATGACACAAAATATTTTTCACCTTTAAAACCTGTTGTTTTAAAAGGACCACAAACATCAGTATGTATAATTTCCAAAATCTCTTTAGCTCTCTCTCTATTATTTTTAAAAGGAATATTATGCATTTTACTTTCTATACAATTTTTACATTTCATAAATTCCGTTTCAAGTTCTGTTGGTATACCATTTAATAATTGATTTTTACACAAAACATCTAAATATTTAAAATTTACGTGACCCAATAAACGATGCCATTTTTCTTTTTGACTCATGTTTTCAGTGCTTTTATTTGCTATATTTACAAAAGAATTAACAATTTTTAATTTACTTTTCATTAAATATAAACCATTCTGCTTAATGGCTAGCGCAGTCGTTTTACCATAATTATCAATAATTTTTGTCATGTTACCTTTTGAAACTATTTTATTATTCTCTGTTATTTTACTGTAACTAATTAAATTTGACTTCATATCTTTAACATAAAATACATTTTTCATTTCAACTCGATTTTGTTTACCAAACGCATTAAAAAAACAGTTCCTATCTTGGTAGCTTTTACAATTCTATTGTCACCCAAATAAACATTTACGGGTTCTTTAAGTAACTTATAATTTTCAAAATATTTATCGTCATTAATTATATGATCCGTACACCCGCTATCTAAAATCCATTTGATTTCATTTAAATCTTCATTACTTATCTCCGAGTTTAGCGCCGCAACTGTGGTTGTGACCCACGCGCAATTCCGTTCATCCCTCTTCTGTCCTTGTTCTACGTTTGTTGCTGGCGTTGCAGCTGATCTTCTGTATCCGCCTCTGCCATAATTCCTTCCATAATTCCTTCTAGAACTTCGGCCTCTAGATGAATACCATGTTCCTCTGCTGGAGTACCCTTGGTTGCCATATTTGCAGTCTCTTTGTATGTGACCCATTTCACCACAACTAAAACATTTTCTTTCCTTGTTGACCATAAATGCACTCGAGTTTCTTCCACCATTTTCATCTCTTTTATTTTTCAATTCGGCCATTTGAATTTTATTTTTCACGTATTCAGCTGTTTGATCCGTGTCTTTTAATGTATCAATTAAATCCCCTATATAACTGTAAGATTCCGGCAAAGTATTTAATATATAATTTAACTTTTCCTTTTCTGTTACACTTGCACCCGCGTTTTTTAAATCATTCACAGCTCTTTCAAAGTCACTAAAAATATTGCCGAATCATTATAGTCTTTTAATCTCAATTTCTCTAGTTTATTTCTACACACAATCTGTAACGCTGTAGATTCTTTTAAATACAAACTATCAAGTTTTTTTATGATATCGTACGCAGTTTCTTTGTCACAAATAAATTCTAACTGTTTATTTCATATCGCACTGTAAATAAAGTTAATCGCTTTTAAATCTTTTTCAACCCAATCTTCTTCTTTATCTGTAGCTTCTTTTTGTCTTTCTATAACCGTTACACACTTTTTCATTTTTAAAAACATAATAATACGCCTTTTCCACATGCTGTAGTGCTCACCATCAAATACTGGTATTCCGATTTCATTTTTACCCGCCATTTTTTCCACTTGTTTTTTTTTTCTTCGCGCGTTAACAATTTACGGCAACACTAATACAATTACTTTTCCTTAACCACAGACCTCTGCTACCATGTTGAGAGGGTGGAATAAATATGACGAGTTTTATTATACTTAACTAAAGACTTTATTTCTAATAATACATAAACTAACTTAAAGCATCTTAATGCTATATTTGGGTACGCGGATCTTCCCGGATCTACAGGGAGAGCATCCCCTTTTCATCTTACTTGCACTCACTACTTTTAGCACACTACGCACGCGCACCTTAACTAAGCCTAACACACTAATACAATATAATACAATGTAAATGTATAATACATAATCTCAATACTTTATCGTAATAGTTTTTAATGTAAATATCATTGTCATTTTTTGTTATACACTCTTCAGGCCAACCACTAGACTCCCGCTTAACTTTTAAAAAATGATCGATATATTCATGAAAAAGACCGCCACTCTTTGTATCATATTTAACTGTTTTATACTCCCAAATTTCATGAATAAATTTGATTTTATAATCTAAACTCATGGCTTTTCTAACTTCATCCATGACGTAAGTACCTGTAAATACTCTTTCTGATTCTGTATGATTACATGATGAATTATTTAACTGTTCCGCACACGATCTACACAAAATGAACATAAGTTTATTATGCATCCTGTAGGGAAGAAGAGGATGATACAAATTTTGTGGTGGTAAAATTGTACATTTAAGCAACCCATCAATAATATTTAAATCTAATTTAGAGCATTCAACATTCCCTATGTGTATTTTAGGATGCCCCACAGGATATTTTCCATATTTATTTACATAAGGATACAGTGAGCATACGTCAAAATAATGAATTTTTTCGTTTTCGTTACATTTCTTGTAAAGTTTGACAGAATTTGTCCATAAAATGCATCCCTTGGATTTTAAGTTTCTGTATTTAGATTTAAATTTTGAATAAAATATTTTAAATTTTCATTGTTTTGCATATCCTTTTTAAAATCACACTCCCAGATAGAAATTAAATTATATTTTAATTCTTTTATTCTCTTTTCCTTTGCTATAGTGTTTTCACGACGTATACTCATTGTATCATTATTATCACCGTTAAGGAAGTTGTTTGTAGTGGGTAACACTTTTCATGACCGTGATAATAATACCCATTAAATTCATAAACGGTATTATTTATAGAATCAAAACCATCTACTAATAAACCCTCTTTTAAACGTACTTCTTTACCCTGATATGAATTTTGAATTGTGATATTATTTTTATGAGCTTCCCAAAGTAACCATTTAATTGCTATTTGTTGACTATTTATCTGCCATTCTATATCCACCATGTGGTATAATGCCTATGGTATCTTTACTTAAATAATTTCGTCTAAAAACTAAATTGCAAGCACTGGCAATAGTGGTCGCTTCTAATAAAGGGTCTACTTTATATGTTTTTAAAAAATTATTTCGAAAAATTATACAAGCCTTTCTTAAAATTTTAACATCATTAATACAATATTTAATAATCTCATCTTGCATATTAAAAACAACGTTTTTTTGTACTTCCCCCTTATACGATTCTAAAAATTTATTCCTATCGTTTATATGCATTTCATCTGGTGCATAAAAATGTACATCGGGTATTGGTCCTATACAGGGTGATTTTTTTAACCTGGAAAATGGAATTATCTCGAAAAATACGCATCGCACAGAAAAATTTGCCAGAACGAAACTTTATCTCTCCGAGGGAGGCATATGTTAGTACTAAATTACTCCCATCCCGACACCCACTGCGGGCAGGGCCGGCGGCAACTTTGAATCTTAAATACGAGCACCCATTTTTTATCGCAGATTCGGATTCAACGTCAAAAGGTGCATATACGATTTGTCCGAAAAAATTTTTTCCGTTCGCGACAGATGGCGCTGTAATCACAAAAAATGAACAGAAATCAAAAGAATCAAAAATCAGATAAACATGCATTGATTATTTTTCGACGGGCTATTCAATGATAATACAGTTACTGGTTTGTCAATAAACTACATTTAGCATAACCCAGGAACAACGACGGGGACGTAGCAGTTTTCTGTTCCCTTTGGGGTTTTTGATTAACGTGAGTCCCCTTGTCTCTCATCTTTTGCGGTGCTTCATTAACGTGAGTCCTCTTGCTTCTCACTATTCAAATAAATGCTCGAAATGGTGACCTTGAACTGCAATACATTTGTCGATTCGCCTTGCAAATGATTGTACACAAATGTAACTCTCGCCACATGTCCCTTCTCGAGACCTAAATAATTCTCTTTCATAATTAAACTTTTCTTGTGTTCAGTCGCTTGCATTTGTAGTTATTAACCCGTCTCAGCGTACGAACGTTACCTACATTACCTTAGTTGTAGACACTTGTACCTACTAAAAATTAATTAGGAACAATTTTTGTGAAAATGGAGGTGTTAATAACCATACAAGAAAATATTGAAATGATTCTTGTTAATGGAGAAGCGGGCAGAAATTTAGAGAATGCTGTCAACCTTTACGCTCAGCGTTATCCAGACAGGCCGCGATCATGCACTTCGTTTTTCCGTGTTGTCCAACAGTTTACTCGCGAAGGAAGTGTTCAACCGAAGAAAAGGATCCGTCAAAAAACAGTAACTGGAGCAGAAAATACAATTGATGTATTAGCCGCAGTGGCTCATAATCCCCACGTCAGCACACGAGAAATAGCTCGCGATAGCGGAATGTCCCAAACCAGTGTTTGGACAATTTTAAAGCACAATAAACATCATCCTTACCACGTATCTCTTCACCAAGATCTTCATGGCGTTGATTTCGAAAATCGCTTGACATTTTGTCAGTGGGCACGGGAAAAAATATTAATGAATCGTAATTTCTTTCATTGGGTATTATTTTCTGACGAATCAACATTTACAAACCATGGAGCTGTTAATCGACATAACATGCATTACTGGAGTATTGAAAACCTACACTGGCTGCGTCAGGTTGAGCATCAGCCTCCTTGGTCTGTCAATGTCTGGTGCGGGATAATTGGTAGCAAACTCATAGGTCCCCACATCTTTGAAGGCAATTTAAACGGTGAAATGTATCGAGACTTCTTGGAAAATGAACTGCCACAGTTACTAGAAGACGTAAGTTTAAGAGTGCGACGGAACATGTGGTTTCAACATGATGGTATTATCGCGCGAAGTACTTGATCGTGTTTTCCACGGTCGCTGAATTGGTAGAGCTGGTCCGATAAATTGGCCTGCCAGATCACCAGATCTTACTTCACCGGATTTTTTTTTGTGGGGGTACCTGAAATATGATTGAACGAATCAGGAATGCTTGTGACCATATTCCTGGAGACGTACTTCTCAGTTGTGTACAGTCATTTAAAGGGCGGATCGACAAATGTATTGAAGTTCAAGGTCACCATTTCGAGCATTTACTTGAATAGTGAGAGGCAAGGGGACTCACGCTAATGAAGCACCCCAAAAGATGAGAGGCAAGGGGACTCACGTTAATCAAGCACCCCGAAGGGAACAGAAAACTACTACGTCCCCGTCGTTGTTCCTGGGTTATGCTAAATGTAGTTTTTTAACATACCAGTAACCGTATTATCATTGAATAGCCCGTCGAAAAATAATAAATGCATGTTTATCTGATTTTTGATTCTTTTGATTTCTGTTCATTTTTTGTGATTACAGCGCCATCTGTCGCGAATGGAAAAAAAAATTTCGGACAAATCGTACGTACCTTTTGACGTTGAATCCGAATCTGCGATAAAAAATGGGTGTTCGTATTTAAGATTCAAAGTTGCCGCCGGCCCTGCCCCCAGTGGGTGTCGGGATGGGAGTAATTTTAGTACTAACATATGCCTCTCTTGGAGAGATAAAGTTTCGATCTGGCAAATTTTTCTGTGCGATGCGTATTTTTCGAGATAATTCCATTTTCCAGGTTAAAAAAATCACCCTGTATAATTAAAATTATCTTTAGTGTTGAATAGGTATGGAAAATATCCTTTAAGGGCATCAAACTGAAAAGCATCGGGAAGTTTGCTTATAGGTAAAGGCATCATGTTTAAACTATCAATAAACCTTGTATTTTCACAAGTAATTGATAATAATTTGGAACCATTTCTAATGATTTTCGGATTCCATTTTTTATCGTCTTTTAAAATTTCTTTGAGTAAAAACACACCATCATACCCGCTTAAATTATGTGCAATGACACAAATTTTTTTAAATTTGTTGTTATACGACGATACGAATTTTAAAAAATCTTCTACAGGTGCTTTAGTAAATATATTTTCTCGTTTCCCGCAGATGTTACAATTATTATTAAGGTCTTCATCATTAATTCACATAAAACAAACATTGTGAGAAACACAGAGATTTGGCTCATGTTGGTAGGAACCTTCGTAAATATACGTTTTTGTCTATATTCAAAATCAAAGAAAATTAAAATAAAGTTTTCTAAAGACTTGCTTAAATAAGGCGTTAATTTATTAATAGACATATAGCAATCATGTCGAATTGCTGTTATTTTCTTACAAGTTTGACAAAACATAGTGCCGCATTTATGTTTTCTAGCTTTTCGTTCATTGTGATATATTTTTAAACAAATTTTACACTTTTTAAAAATGTTGCAAATGTTTGCTTTATGAGCATTAAAGCAGCCGGTACCTCTAAACTCTCTATTACATTCTCCCCAGGTAATAATTTTTTCATTAATTTTACAAGGCGGTTTTTCATGACAACAGGGGCACGTGTAAGGACAATCGGTATGCTCTGCCCTTCTTGAGAATCTTTTCTTACAACTCTCGCAAAAAAACTGACATGCAAAAACTGATGTTAAGCTTATAATTATATTAAAGTGATTGTTTTCCATTATTAAATTAATTATTTCCCTGCTTTCATTTTTTGGGCCCTCAAAGTATAAAGAACTGCCTTTTCGATTATTATAAATAGTTATTTTATAATCTTTTAAATATGATTGACATTTTACGACATCATTATAAGTCGCACCATTACTTAAATTTATTCCCACAGCGTCACAAAACATAGCCACTTTATTTTTGCTATATTGTAAACTATGTTGTAATAATCGTAAATCTTTGGCATTTTTTTTATGAGCTATTGCTATTAAGAAGGCTCTAGCTAGACAGTGATTATCAGTACTAACTATTTCAATGATACCCTTTCTTCTTCTACAAAACTCATCGTATGAAATACCTTGTAATTTAGAATATCCCGAACCCTTTGGTATGCGGACTCTGATAATTTCCATGGAAAGCGCATCGTTTGCGAAGAAAGTTGCATTGCTCTGTAGTACCTTGCCCATTACGCTCATAACTACTTCCGCTGATAACTGATCCCTTCTTCTAAAACTTATTCCAATTGGCTTTTCAGGGAATTGAGAATTTCTTACAGTTATTCCTACGATGTCTTCTTGTAGAAAATTATGTGTGACATATCCTAACAGTTCTTCTACAGCATTCTAAAATAAAGAGTAAAGAAAATAAAGATCGGAAGTTATAATAAAATTTTAAAGTTACCTGAATATCCACAATTGGATTGGATAGTGATGGTAATTTTAATTTAAAATTGATTGTACGACCTTCTGTATTAAACCTTTTTACAGTTTGCAAATTGTAAATAATGCAAAATTGGCTTTGTTAAAATAATTATCCAATTGGCATTATTTTTATTCCAGATGTGACCATACTTGTCTAGATTGTGTTTATTGAATATTTGTTTAAGATTTAAGTAAAGGTTTATTTTTATGGCTAGTGTGCATGTTTTCTAGGGAGAATATTTTGGCCTGTGTATCATTAAAGGGAGAAACTTCATAACAAATAATATTTTTTTTGTAACATTCGGGTTGCTTCAAATTACGGATAGATACGATTTCACTGGTTATTTATTTATTTCCTAAGAGGTCTTATGTAGTTTTTGCTTATTTAAGTTGTTGAATTTCAGTTTTCACACCATATGTTGGAATGGTCGAATAGACCACCAGCGACAGTATGGGAAATTAATTTATTTTATTGTACAATTAAATAAGAAAAATTCATTTGTTCAAAGTAGAATTTTAATTAGTATATTTCCAAATTTCATTCATAAATACTTAGATTTGATTAAAATTTCCCCAGCTTCGATTAAATAGAGATAAGTGCCAAAGTATTCTCGTCAGAATCGTTTTAGTCTTAAGTCCATGAAGAGGAAATTTGTTATAATTTCATTATGGTAAAATCTATTGTCTTTAGAGAAACAGTTTGTAAAAAGTAAGATTATATTAATTTTGATTAGTAGTTTAGCGTAGGCAACCAAATTCACCCTGAGCGTAGGGATGAAGTTGGTTTGTCCTACTTAAGTCATAAGGGCGCAAGGAACCAATCCCAGGCTTTGCTTTGGCGACTTAGTTTAAAGAATGACGTAAGAAGGAGGCTAAGCAAAGTCTATATATTGTAAAGAAACCTAAAAATCTTGGAATTCCATAATGTTCTGATCTAGAGTAATGTTTGTTCTTAACTATGATCAGTCAAGTTCATTTTAGTTTGTCCGCGACGCGTTTGATAATTTTATTGTAATTGAAAGTTAGTTTTTTTTTATTTCAAGTTTCTAAGTTAATTGTTTTCTTTTCGTATAAAGTGAATTTCTGGATTATTAAGGTTTCTATTGGTTCTGATTAATTAAGATTATGTATTTCATTAGTTTGGAACAATTTTTTATTCTTAGAAAGTTTAGATTACTCTTTAAAAATATTTTAAAATTAAAATATTTTTTTATATATATTATAATTTGTATACTGTATTTGTCTGGAAAATATTAAGCGTGTTAATTTCTCTTCAGTTAATTCAGATTTAGTTTTGATAAATTTCAACTCGATTATCTCAATATTATTCCTGTTTGTAATTCTTGATTTGTAATTTTTTTTTATTCTTAATCATTATTCTTTATTTCTTATACCTTTTGTTTTTTTAAATATATTTAATATTAATTGAATTTTGGTTTTAATACTTTATTATTATAAGTTCCCAATAGAACCTTAAATAATTACTTAAATAAGTTTAAATAAAGTGAACTTGGCTCGATCAGGATTTTGGATAGACTAGTTACGAACAAGTAAGTAAATTTTGTTAATTTTGAATTTAATATTTTAAACCAACAAAGAAGAAAATAATAACTCAGCTTGTGTTGATTTAAGATCAAGTTGGTCACTATTAAGTTTCATGTAAACGTCGGCTTAACCCTATTTAAAGAACCCAATAATAATTATTAAGTTAATTAATGTGCGATCGGACGTCTTTCTGTTTTTCTTGTCTTAAATATTATTTTAAATAACAGCAATAAAATAATATAGACCAACAGGATTTAATAAGCTGAGGGTCGACGTGAGATTTACATTGGCGCTGCGAACAGGATGTAAAAATTTTCTTCTTTGGTGGTGTGTAAAATTTTAATTTTTTTTTTAGAATTATATTTTAATTTTGGTATTTTTGACGATTTTCTTTTTCACATTATATTGTTGTGGTATTGTTTTGGTTAATTGTAATTAGTAGTTTTTTATTTTTATTGGATCGGAACATGTGTGGATTCACTTGTCTTTCGAAAAGAAATGACATAGTAGTAATAGTTAATTAATTAAATTAAATACCAATTTGTTTAATTAATTAAGTATTTTATAGTTGTTGATTTGCAGAGTAATTTTTTTTTATTAGTTTTAAAAGTAGGATAATTAAAATCATTTGATCGTTTATTTCATTAGAATTGTCAGAAAGTCTTGATTTTTTTTTCCTCCAAAATATAGTGATACTTATAATATAATTTTGTTTTAAAAATTTGTTTTTTTAATATTTTATATCAATTAAAATATACATGGAGATTATTAATAATAAAGATTTTCAGAGTTTAGATACTTCAGATGTTAAATGTTTTGAAAATAGGTTCAGTAATTTTAATGATATTAATATTTTAGAATTTAAATGTTGATATTAGTCCGATTGAAGATCTTTCAGATAATAGTGAGATATGTATTTTTATCGAAGAAATTAAACCAATAATAAAATGTCTTGGTGGGAATGAAATTCAAGCAGTTAATAATAATAATGATAAGTTTATTAACAACATAGAATAACAATTTACAAACATTGTAACATTTCAATTAAAATATTAGAATTAAAATACAAAGGACCTTATCGTTTTCCTATGTGTTTTTGGGCAAACATGAAAAATAAGTTAAACCTACAAAAATTAACTAAAATACCCCCCATATTAATTATATTTCCAATTTCTTCAATAAATATGAATTATAAATACATTTATGAGATTTTACATTATTTAAAAAAATATTTATTAACACGACAACAGCGGATTTTAAAATTCAAATTTTGACAAGTACTGTCAGATAAATTTTAATTACCTTTCATTTACGTTTAAATTGAAAGCAAATGACAGTTAAAACTAATAGGGTGTTTTTCTTGTGGAACCTATGTTAATAATCGAATACAATAGCCAAAAGGATTAACCTGATGGTAGATACAAATGACCTTTATTATAAGGCACTTTAGGACAATGGTTACTGTTACAAACAAGAAGTAATGCCCGGGCTAACAAATTCGTACGAGCTTTACAAAGGTATCTGGCGACTGACTCACTGTGACTCACACTGGATTGTAAAGTTTCCCACATTGGGTGTTATTGTCATGCGCACGCATTGCTTGCGTTCGTACGTTTACTTATAAGAACAGCTAAAATCGGCGCATACACATAAAAAGAAATACGGTACGCGTTCATGTAACATACTGGAATGAAACATTCTAGCATAGGAGAAATAACTTGCCGAATGTCGTAAATAGTATCTTGCCTACTTGATTGGAGGTGCTTAGAAGTGCCAGAGGGTGTGTCCTACAAAAATAAACGGAATTTGCAAGCCCTTTGCCGCGACCGAGGTCCCTTATCGGTTCTACTTTTTACTAATAATTATTGTACATTTAATTTGGACGTTTAGTTTGAGAGGTAATAATTTCAATGTTGCCTGATTGTGCAATAAAGTCTTACGATAACCTGTAAAAGATATTTTATTTTTATTTGACCCCGTAATATTACAAATCTTATTACAATTATTAAAACTATAGCCATTGAATTTACAGTAAAAGTTTCAAAGCTCCAGGGAACTGGAAAAGTCATTTTTTATCAAATATTTTAAAAATTGCAAAAAAACGACAACTGTGTAAAAATTGTTTAATTGTAAAAAATATATTCTTAAATTATAAGTTTATTTGAATAAAATAAATACTTAAAAATTAATTTCTAATCAAGTCATAACAAATATGTACTTAATTGTATAATTTTTATAATATTAAAGTCAATAAATCATAGTAAATAAATGGCATAGGCAACCAAACTACTTTGTTTGTTAGAAACACCGAGGAAAACACCAGCATCGTTGTCTAATTGTGCAAAAATTAATTAATTTCAATTGCGTTTTTTGACGAAAGCGGTCTCCTAAAGAGCGAAATATTTTACACTATTGTATATTTATTTCTTATTTATATGTGGCATAAGTTTCATTCTTGTACAAAATGCTCCCAAAACCCGATAAGGTCCTTTACAGATGATATAGTCAAAGACAGTTTAAAAAAAAACTGGTGTGTGACTATTAATTTTTTTCTTTTTAATTTGTTTAAAAGTTATATGGAACAGGAACTCCATCTTTTAATAATTACTTTATACGATATTCACAAATCTTAAATTTTCTGAAAACAAATCCCATAGAAACAGTTTATGTGATAACATTTTATTTGGTGTTCCCAGGAAAGTTTCGAATCAAATGTTATTCCAAGACACTTAAATTCATTGGTAAATTTTAATTCATTAGTAACAATGCATAGATTCAGTTTTTTTTGTGTTTATTTTTTGTTTATTTAAAAATCCAAATTTTTGAGTATCAAAAATATTATATTTTTCAAAATAATGAACTAGTCTTGATTTATTAATTTTTTTTTAAACTTTAGATAAAACATTTGTCATTTGTCAATGTAATTGGTCTATAACTGCCAATAACTTCTTTGTCACCATTTTCAAATATAAGAATGATTTTTGATAATTTTCAAAGTGTTTGGATAATATTCATTTGTTAAAATGTTAATAAGTATATATGATAAGGGATCAAGTAATATAGATTATAATTTTTTTTTAGCTAGAAACGGGTTTTTCTATTTAATTTATGATTTGAAGTATTATTAAAAAAAAATTTTTTTTTTGATATTTTTATTTGCTACATTTTTGAAATAATGATTAAACCCATTTGCTATTACGTAGCAAAATATTGTTTTTATATTTAATTTTATTTTTGCTTCACCTGACATTAATTCTTTAATAATATTCCATATTTTTTTTTTAGAATCTCCATTAGTTTTTTTTTAATTTGTCCTTTATAAATTTTCGTTTTGAACTTTTAATTGATAATGTATTACATTTATTTTTTTTTAACTTATATTGATTTTTTTTGTAACATTTAATGTTGTGGGTTTTCTTTAAATTGTTCTATAACTAGAATTTTTTTATTGTATTTAGAATTTCTAAAGTCATCCAATTTTCATTTCTTGTTTTTAATCGTTATAAATTCAGAAAATTCAGCTTTATAATTATTTAGTTGTGAAATTAATAAGCTCTTCAATCTTCAATATTGATATGTTCAATTGTATTTAAAGTTTTTACTAGTTCATTTCCAATTTTTTTTTTAATTAACTCTCTTTATCTGAGTTATTTTCATTTTTTTTCCTTTTGTTTTATTATTTTAGAAATTTTAAGAAAAATTAAATTATGATCTGAAATATCATACTGTTCCATATTTACTTCAAATTTTAGATTTTCATTGGAAATATTAGTAATTATATGACCAATAGTACTTTTACTGGAAGTTTGATTTCGTGTAACATTTCTTTCTGATATTAAATTAATAACATTAGATTCATTATTCTTTATAATATCTAAATATTGCTGATTATTATTATTATTTTTGTTTAATTTAGTTTAATGAAATTTAAAATTGAAAGAAAAGGCTTGTAATTAATTTTATGAGGTGCCTTTAGACAGACGATAAAATGATTTTAAGACTTTGTGCGAAAGGTTATTGAGTACTTTTGGAAAGAATTCAGAAATTGATACATAATAACATTTAGGTAATAATTGACATAGTAAGTTTAAATTCCGATGGATTAATTAATCTGGATTTCTTGGTTAGTTTTCATGGTCGATTAGATTTGACGAAGAGGGCTATTAGAATTCACAATAGGGAGCTTCGGTTTGTTTAAAATCCCGCTGAATAGACGTCCAAGGGTAATTTAAGTTTTTTTTTGGGTCTACAGAGTGTTGGAAGGTTCTCTAGTGCATGCGAGATTCAATTCTAGGACCTTGGCCAGGTCTTTATCTAACACGTATTTTAAACCGGTGAATACGATACGTCTGAGGGAGAATTTTGCAATACGCCTGGTCATACTAGCGTTATAAGTTATTAGTTCAGTTTGTTTAGAAGTAATTGACCAGTATTAGTTTTAGTTTAGTCAGGGAAAACTTTTAGAAATATTACCACTAGATGACGAAAAGAGAAATGGAAGTAATTTTATGCTAGTGCCTAGTATTTCTGAGGTGTTTTCCACCAACCGAGTACATATAATGTTGATTAATGTCGGATCTCTCCCGATCCAGGTTAAATTCGGTAGACCCATAGCGCATATTAGTTGTCAGTTTGAACCCGAAGTTGTGTAATTATGAACGTTGTAATCAGTATGAACCTGCGAGTTCGAATAAGAGTTTGGTATTATGTAAAGTTAGTTGTTCGTTTTAGGAATGGTGTTCTCATCGATTATTTTGGTAGTACCGACAATGAACAATTTAGGAAATTTTTAGTAGAATGTAAAGATATTTTTAGTGTAAAAGAAAGTCCGAAAGTAGGAAGATTGTTCATTATCGGTAGGTATCAGTATCAGTAATTAAGAAATCCAGCTAAATCCAAGTTAAGTTCAAAATTAATCAGACCTTTCAGTATATTAGAGATTGATGGTGTTATTGCAGTAATTTAAGAAATTGGCAATAAATCTTTTGTTTTTTTTATGTTTGATTTTAAGTAGTTGTCGATGATGCTTTAGTTTTTTTTTAAGATTTCATGGAATTTAAGAAATAGAGATATATTCTACGAAATCCCAATAACCTCGAGTTTAGATAAGTTTTTTTTTGCAAATCAGCTTAACTTATCCTCACCCTTCTTCAAAGATTCAGGTAAAGCGCATGTTAATATTTTAAAGGGAGTCTAATCAAACAAAATAAGTATATAGATTTTATAAAATATTTTAATCAAATTATAGGTACTGATATAAAATTATAAAAATAAATCACACTACATTATATACAAAAAAATCTTAAATTAAACTTAACTTATAATTACAAACATTTAAAAATAAATATAAAATTAAACTTTAAACAATAAACCTATTACTGTGAAGAGATTTTTCCAAACCTTCATTTATTTTTGAAAGCGTAAATATTTTAAACTTCAGATACATCTCTTGTATGCATCTGGAATCTTGGTAATCGTCGAGATTAATAAATTGGAACAGTAATTCCTCACTAAGTTTAAAAATTCGATAATTCATTAATTCTGTGTACACATACAAAGTAAAATTAAAAAAGTTGTTGTTATTGTTGATTAATATCAATCTACGGTAAAAAAATTCATAGAACACGACCAACCGTCGAAGGTCCTCGATTTTTAAGACTAATATTTTAACAGCCTTATGATCAGTAATTGTACATACATTATTATAAGAATGAACAACATATGTGTCCATTTTATGCATGAATGTGCAATTATTTATCATACTGTTTATTATCTGGGGTATTAGCTTTAAAAATACCCCGAAACCTTCACTCTGAAATTTTACACCGTGATCGATATTATTCTTAGGGCACAGAATTAATGTTTTCTCGAAATCATTATAGGGGTCCAAACCGATACGCACAGTGTATTCCCGATTTAGAGGATAAACTTCTTCGAGGAGGAGACGCAGTTTCTCCTCTTCGACCTCCATTTTCTCCTCCATGCCAATCCGAAACTTTTCGGCACAGACCGCGCTATCAATTAGGCGAAGATCTCGCTCACTGAGATCCATAGCTGGGAGGTTTTTAAACGGATCTTCTTCTTGTTTTTCTTCTTCTTCTTCGCTGTGACACGCACTTAGATCTATATAAGTGACATTTTTTAACGACTCTTCTTTTTTTTCTTCTTGTTCTTCTTCCTCCTTACAGGGAACTATTTCGTTCTCATTATAATTACAACTATCCGCTGTAGATTCATCAAAAAGATTCATTTGATGATTTTCTAAATCTTCCAGGGCTACTGGTTGCAACTCCATGTTCGCTGAATAGTCGACAATGTCCATTGAGAAATCATTGAACAAGTCCAGACTTGTTTCGTCATTTATTAGTTCCATGATGGAATTATTTAGTACACTTGAACCACTAACAAAACTACGCATATTTAAATTTAAATTAAGTTTAGAACTAGTATGTTCGAGGTTTAAACTAAATTGGTAAGTGTAACATTTTTCTTTTAAAGAGCCCAAAAAAGGAGGAGTGGGGGCAAGTCAAGGGCTACTACTAATATTATTTATGATACTTTTGGGTTAGGTTAGGTTATATACCCCTCCCCGTGTGAGATCGGGTCAAGCGGCATACCGTTGGACGCGGATTTTCAAGGGCTTTCATCTGATACCCCCACTGAGGGGTATCGTTGGAGCCGTTTTTGCGTAAATCCCAAAAAACTGGAAAAAAGTGACTTTTTTCGTACTTTTCGTCCACTAGGTGGAAAACTGCAACCCTGTGAACTTTAGATGGTCGGCGCCACTAAATTTCTTGAATTATCTTTCGTTTTAAAAAAAATAATCAAATCGGTCCAATATTAAAGATTTTAGACCCAGGTTAGATTATTTTGATCGGATACAAAAAGTTACGAAAATTTGTTATAAACATAAAAAACGAAAAAAAAGAACGAAAATTTTGAATTTTCAAAACGCCATATCTCGAAATCTACTCATCCCACCACAAAGCGACTTGTTGTTTTGGATTCAGGAAGCAAAAATCTATAAAATAAGCTTTGAAATATTTGTAAAATCCGTCGAATTCGCGTTTTCGAAAAAAACCATAGAGGGGGGTCTTCTGTTTTTCAGAATTTTAAAGTGGCGATGTGGCTTAAGTTGACCATGTGATTATATAGATTCGCGTACGCTGATCACGAATCAGGTCGTATTTTTGAGATATGGTGTTTTGAAAATGAAAAAAGGCGCCCGTCTCCGTGAATTTTGATACCGCGTTCAATCAAGCGTCTAAAAACTCCCGCGTTCAGAAAAACTTGATTTTCTCGGGTACTATTTGAGGTACAGAAAAGTTAGACCACTTAAAATTTGCGCAAGCATTGTTCTAAATTCAAATTGTTTTCGACTGATTTCCCGGTTTTTAAACTAGCGGTTTTTACGGTAAGTCGAAAAAACTAGAAAAATTGACTGCTTTTTTGATGTTTTTTGCATATTACAAAAAAAGTTACGGTATGACGCTCTTATAACAGCCTAAAATTTCATGAAATTGGCGCCGTTTAAAAAAAATCATAAAAATTGGTCCCGGGTTAGAAGTCGAAATCGAAAAATTCCATATATATTTCGTCAAATGCACCCACAGTTTTTACAATTTCCAGGTGCAAGTCTCCTGCCACCTTTTGCCGTTCCAAATAGTCCTTTATTTGCTCCATCTGTATTTTGGATCTATTGCGTTCGGCATCGCAGAACTCACCGAATCTGAAAACGGCGGCGTACCCCATTATCGAGCAGTAATCTTCATGATTGGGGATGCAGTGGGCTACTGTCTCGATTCCTTGAATGTAAACGATTCCAGGGTAGATCGATGGTTTCTTAATTCCCGAGAACGTCCTAAAGTTTTTAGCGAAGTACTTTCCGTATCTGTAAAGAAAGCACAATTATAAATTTATTTCCTAAAATATGTGGTGATAGAAAGAGAGAATTTATTTAACTAAATTGCTAAAGGTATTCAGGAACACCCTGTATATATATTACTTACATAGTATATTTGCTCGAAGGAAACATTTCTTTCAATTTTTCCAAGTCGATAAGGATCGTGGAGTTAATGTTTTCAGGCACCAACGTGATGCCAATGTGTAATTGTACAAAGTCAACCGATGGTTCAGATCGATTGACAATCCGTTCTAAATGCGACAGGACCGAATTTGGATTCGCTTTTAATCCATGTGTCGCTGTGTAATAATATTGTTCTATCACGTGGCTATTCCCGGTGATGAGATAAGTTGTCGTAAGTTGTTTTATATTAAGACAGAATGCTTGCCAATCTTCTTCGAAAATACAGACATTCGCACTCCTCTGTTTCTTATTCAAATTGCCGGCGTTTTTTGAGGTTTTCGATGAAGATGGTAGGTTCCTTATGGCAGGAACGACGACTTTATTAAAATAGTTAATTTGGTAGTTTGGAGGGATCTCTGTTGTACTTTGGATCAACTGTAATATGCGGAAAACATCCGAATGGTTTTTCCCCAATCTAAATTCTATGTAGGTTTGATCGTTCCTGAAAGTTCTCCTATGTTTTTCATTTAATTTGGTGAGTACTTTAGTATTTTTGCAAGTGAAAAAAAGTTTGTCGGTGATCGCAATTTCAAACCTAATTCCACTTTTGAATGCAGAAAGCTCCTTGGCCACAACAACGTATGAGTCAATGTCCACCGAAGGAGTATTTAATTGAAAAAAGCTCTCGACGCGGGTGTAATTTGATGTTGTTGGTACCGCCTCCACATTCTAGCCATCATGTTCAAGGCTAAAATTGTTTGATTTTAAAATAATTATATTTTTATGAAAGATATTTTATATTATTTTATTTTTCACTTACATACTTATAAACCGAGAGGTGTATAAACAACGCACAGAGCTGTAAATTTTTTATTTATAATCCGATTTTAATAAAATTTATACCAAATGTAATGGTTCGATGTATACTATAAGTTGATTTAAAAACATTTGTTTCAATATCAATATAAATAAAATTTAACGAAAGCGCCAGGCATTCGTAATCTCCAACGCACCTGTCGAGGAAACTGTTCGATCAGATGATGATGTAGGTCGCACCTAATAATTGATTAAATATTACTTTTTGAAAATTTACTTCCAGGAAAAAGTAGTACTTACGCTAATATCGTTTGCTGCGACTTGCGTGTGAGAGGATGTTTCCATCTCGTACAGCATTATGTATGGTTTCTTCGATAATACAACCTCGTCCGAAGCGGGTGGCACCTAAAGATACATTAAAAATTGATTTTTTTAAAGGTTAACTTTGAAGAATAAATGCCCAAAAAATATCGATAAAAAACGGCGCGTAGAGAAAATTGTTGGAGGAAATGGGACAAAACGGGACAAAACATTAAAAATCGCTACACGTGACCTACAAGAAGGTCAGTTGGAAGTTTTGAAATCTCTATCTTTTCATTTCACCTCACACCGACCTATTAAAGTCAAAATTGTGTTTTTTCAACCCCCAGCGACCAAAATAATCGCTATAAGTAATGACACATCCTATAGTCTAACTAAAATATGCGTTGTAATAAGATTTTCAAGTACTACTACGCGACACGTTGACATTTTTGAATTTAGAAAAAACCTCAAAATTTTAGTTGCGCAAAAAACTTTGTAAAAAAATGCGATTTTGACAATTTTTTTACCCACCTTGTCCCTTCATCGATTTTAACGAATTATGGCTCTGCGTAGGCTTTCACACAAAATAAAATTCGTTTTAATATCTTTATTCGTTTACAAATTACAACCGAATAACCGTTGAAAATTTCACTTTCAGACGAAGAAATTGCTATGAAATTTTTGATTAATCAGAAAATAATTAATTTTGACCGAACCAGTTGGCCGATTAGAACGATTTATGGCTTACATTGACCGATAGAAAAATTATTTTTACTTGTATTACAGTTACAGTGATGTGTACACGTGGCGTACTTATGCATATTATGAAGATTAAAACTTTTCAACTTTTTTAATCGTTATATCTCAGAAACGGTGGCTCTTAGGAGAAAAAGTATTATTTTTAATTTTTGTCTGTCCTAATTTTATGATAAAACTTACCGTTTTGCTGAAAAACGCGAAAACCCATTTTTAAGGCCTTTGAGCTTTAATAAAAATTTTTCCAGGTACGGGATCGATAGGGACTTTTCAAAATTCATTTATAATTGTGTTCCGAACATTCATACCAATTTTTTGCTCTAACCTAATTTTTGCACCTTTACTACTATTTTTAGGACTAAATTGACCGGAGTATGACTGATTTTTTAATTTTGGGAATTAAAATATACGTAATTATGAACAAAATATCGAAAAAGTAAATTATAAGAATTTTTTGTTTATTATTTATAACGCGAATAAAAAGTTTTGAAAAATAATCTACGAATATTGCTAACTTGAGACTAGTTTAGTTTTGTCGATTATCTCAAAATGTTAGCAAAGTAAATCCAAGCATGGACGTGAAAACTACTATTTATAATGAAAATAAATAATTATTCATACCTGATTTGCAACTCGAGAATTTTCAAATAAATTTGAAATATTTTCACTAGCACGTCTTGTTTGCAAGAAATACACTTTGCAACTAAAAATTCATCAAACATTAGTTAATTTATAAATTGGAATGGAGGTGGAATTAGGGTGGGGGTAATTCAATTGGTCAAAAGGGTAGACTTATTACAGAAGTAGGGGTGAACGCAAAAGGTAGTTTTATACATGTTTAAAGCTTTTAAGATGGGGAAATTGTGAGAAAGAGAGAGAAGTATAGCAACCATGTGTTATTTTATTTTTTTGCATAGTAACCATTAACAAAACTAAATCAAATTTACGTGATGCCCTTCCTTATAAATAACTCTTTGGGTTCCAGCATTTTTTTCTTTAAATATGTGCCCCTGGAAGAGAGTAGAAGTGGAACTAGAACATTTTTTTCCACATTTCATCGTATTTCCACTTCTACGCTTTCCCAGAATTTTATTTAGAAGAAAAATTAGGTAAAACTTAAAGTACTACTTATAATTATAAGGGTCAGATACTTTTTATCTGTTATTTTTTATGATTACTATGTAAAAATATTAAAATAACAAACGGTTGCTGTGTTTTCCTCTCTTTTTCACAATTCCCCAGTCTTAACCCAAAATTATCTTCAAACACTAAGAAACTAATCGACTACTGTAATTTTTATGACAACAATATTTCCAAAATTTATTACAGTAGTGGGCCATCGGGATCGGATTTGGATCCAGATTTTGTCGGAATCGATGTTAATTTTTTTGGAAAAACTAAAAGCCTGATTTTTACCAAATATTAAAAAAAAAATAATATTTAAATTTAGTTTTTTAGATTTTTTCAGAACGCCGCTAAACAAACAAACATTATTTGTAAAGAGCCGTGTGATTATTTGTAAGAAATTAAAAAAAAAAAACTCCACTGGAAAAAAAATATGACCAAAAACACAAATATCAAAAGCGCTCAAATTTGTCGACTATCCTCTTTATACCTGCTTATCAAGAAATGAGCGGAAAAACCAGACGGGATTAGGGTAATTATAAGATGTTTACAACTGGGGTTGTAAATTCGTAGGAATCGTTACTCGGCCATCTAGAAAACTACCTAATTAAACGTTTAAGGCCTTAAAATTTGAAGAATTGCCTATTTTATCAGAAAAACCTTTTTAAATGATACCTTCCAGAAACGAATTTGATTTCGAATTTCCTATGAAAGCATGCGATATTTTTGTACACAAAATATTTTATCAAATATATTTTAAAATACATCTAGATATTGTTTACAATTACTGTAAAATTTTTAAGTTTATGTTTAATTTAATAAGTAATTTTATTAAAATAAGAATTTTGGTTTTGGATGGAACGCGAAGAGCGGTAAATGACGAACTATTATTATAAGTAACTTTATTACAAAATAAAACCGACTTTTCGATGGAACATTTCCGTCATATTCATGGCTAAAAACATGAAAATACGAGATTAAGAAGATAGTCGGCAAATTAGGTATAGGACTCGGCAATGTAAATTTCGATTACTTTAGAGAAACAGGAAAGACGAACGGTTAATTGAAATCGAATAATTTTTTTTATGCTGCTTAATGATTCCATAGTTCAACCGATGATGTTTTTAGTTTTTAATTTTCACCTTTTGGTTGGGCCCAAAAATATGCAACTTTTAGGCTCAATTTATAACTTTACTATGAAACTATTTTAAAAAATGAAAAACATCATCGGCTAGTCCCTTTAATATACTTTCAGGATTAATTTACAAAATTCATATCGATTAACTCTTAATGAGAGTAATGTTTATTTAAAAAACCTCCGTATAATCGCCTAAAATTCTAGTGGCATCTCTTTCGCACAGTTACATGTTTCATTCTCCCATCGCATTTCCAAACGACAGAGAAATTGGACTTACACATTTTGCCGACTATCCTCTTAAGATGAATATTCTAGAGGTTTGTAGGTTACTTAGGGGAAATCTCCTCTAGAGGGGACCCCGTAAGACGTCACACTTTTGTGGAGCTTCGCTAAAAATGATCGAGCCAATCACTGTAAGGCTGAGTGTGCCTACTCCTGAGACATTCGCAACTCGTGCCTCGCGCGAAGTCTTGCTTTACCGTTTACCGTGTCTTTGCCATAGAGTGTGTAACAGCTGCGTAAGCCGCAAGCGAGAACTCTATTTTATAAAATACCTGCGCAATTTAGCTCCCGAAGACCCGGTAGGGAGATATTTATATTATCAGGAGTTTGCTACCATAAAATTATCATATATTGTAGTAATGTCAATTTCAAGGGAAGGTGAAAGAATTATAAAGAAATTTAAGAAAAGAAATTGTCATCAATAATTTGATAGATTTATTTAAAGCCCTACTTTATTCTATCTTAATTATACAACACCCACTTACTTATAAAAAAAAATAAGTTTTAATTAATTTATCTGAGTTATTTAAGAAATAAAAATACAAACTCCCAAAATTGCATAAAATTGATGTTGAAATAATTTTAGTTATTCTTCTATAATACTATAACCGTAAGAAACGTGGAAGGTATTTTTTTTTCTTATCCAGTTGAAATTTTGTAGGTGGAAGGAGGAGAAAATTACCCCGAATGAAAAATCGAATTCATCCCCTCAGTGTCCAAAATTCACCCCGAATCGCATCAAATTTTAGTATGTTATAGAGAACCAAATTCTGAATATGATGGTTTTAACCCGTTCGAAATTATCTATTAAGGGGGCGGATATACAGCCCCTTTTGTATTTTTACCCCGAAATCCGACGTTTTTTGCTCCAAACCGCGAAAAGGGCAGTTTTTTTAGTCAGATTTTAAAAACTCCGGTTGAATCGTGAAGAGGGATAAGGATTTTAAGTGGGGTTCGAATTTTAAATTTTTCCAACCACGCTAACACTCTGAAAAAAATTCTCGAAATGGTCGATTTTTCTTGGTTTTTTTCCGATTTTAGTCGGCGTCAACTTTGAAAAATCGCACCCCCGTCCGGTTATAAAGGGCAGCGACGAAATTTGGCCCCTTTTATTCTCACATCCTGGGGATAGACCGCGATCATTTTTAAGTCTCCAGGCGCACCCGTGTGGCGCCCCGGCGCCGAGACGCCAAGTGTACAAATTTAACGTTTTTTCGGGCGGCAAAAGTGCTCAAACTGTACCCCTTATATTTGAGGATCGGCAGATGCAAAAAAATAGCGGGTTTTTGATTTATAAACTAGATACCCGTTATTATGGCCATCCAAGCCCATTTTTTGATATCTTGATTTTTTATATTAATTTAATTTAATTAAAACTAAAAATAATATAAAATCAAAAGACAAAATCAAGAATTCCAATCAACGTTTTTGAAAAACTCGACAAACGATTATAAATATTTTTGTTTTTCTGCATACGATAATAATTATATAAATTATATCATTCAAATGAATTGTAGATCCAACAGGCACTGTTTTGACGGATACAGCTGATCGAAATGAGAAAAAAATCTCAGTCGATAGACGAATAACGTATTTGAAAGTATTTGGAAAATCATTCCAATAGTTTATCAAATGACAGTAAAACGAATATAGTTGCAAAATTTAATATCGCTTATTAAAAAATATTTAAATTATATATAAAGAAGAGGTGTATGGCTCCAAGTACAAAGTACCTAACATAATTAAAAAAAAAATAAAAAAACAACCGACAGACAATTTCTGTTTCTTTTGATTTTTTGAAAACAAAAAACATAATTAAAAGTATGGACCCAAATAAAGAAAAATTAAAAAAAAGCTGCTCTAAGTTTCATAAGCCATAAGCGATTAATTAAAGAAATATTAAATATCATCTGCATAATTCTTAGCTCATTGGAAATTGAAACTAAGTATATTTGAAAAAATAAAATTTTAAAAATTTTAAACTGCGCGAATATATTTAATCACATTTAATTTGTGGAAATGATTTTATTTCATTTAAAAATAATTTATTTATTAATAATAATTAACGAAAAACTAATTAAATATGCTCGTCAACAATCCCAGCACAGAAATTGAAATTTCATCGATCACCTGCCAAGCGAAATAAAAGTTGCAATACAAAATCTGATTTGTAGCTCCGCCTGGCCTGGTGTGGCGAAGGCGGAGCCCAAAGCGTAATTTTTATTCGGACCGCTAGAGGCGCATAACGATGGGAACAAAAATCGCGATAAATCATGAAATCGAACATTACTGGCCGCAGCATATCTCTAGTTTCTTTTGACAGATTTTCAAATTTCTTTCTGATTTGTAAACTAGATTAATTAAACTAAAACTGGACAACTGCTTTTGTGTTGTAATTTTATGCAGAATTAATTATAAGCGAACAAATTTAAGGTACTTTTGAGTAATTATATATTTTTTTATAGATTCTCCAATTTTTTTTCCAGTTGTCCATATTTAGATGAATGACTCTAGAATCTAAAATAAAAAAAAGTATACAAAAATATTGTTTGCACTAGTATATCTAGTGCGGCCCGTAAACTGCTATTTTTGCCTATTATAAAATGACTCTTAATGAAGAGGAGTTCCGTGCGTATCTTGAACCATTTAGTTATGAACTGAAAATTACAATATGGTGACATTACTCCATATTCGCGATTTCGGAGATCAGATACGACCTCTGTTAGTCATTTGTTAAGCTAGAAGGAGTGTAATAAATAAAAACCTATTTATGTGTGGGTACTTATAAATCAATTTTTTAGTCACAAAATCACACGGACTAACTATGTGTCCCATAGGCTCGGATTCGTATTTTAATTATCTTTTAGATGGTGTTAATAACTTTTTTATGCAAGTCCGAAAACTTGTATTATGACCCATTTAATTAAAGAGTAACGCACCGTCAAGTCATATTTTAATTTCAAATTCATCATTAAAACCGCACGGACTAACCATGAGTAAGATACCCTCGTATTCGTATTTTAACTGTCTTTCAGACGATGTTGATAACATCTTTATGCAAGTCCCAAAACTCGTTTTATAATGTATTTAATTAAAGCGTGACAAAAAGTAACGCAGCTTTCAAGTTACATACCGTCGGGTTCGTGTTTTAATTGTCTTTCAGATGGTGCTATTAGCTTTTTTATGCATTAGGAATTTTTTGTAAATTATTAATGCATTTTTTAATTCATGTCGAAAGAGGGAATTTTTTGTTTTGTAATTTTATAGGCTAAATCGAACAGACTAACTTTGTGTTATGTGCCGTTTTATTCGTCTTTAAGTGTACTATTTAGTGGTATAGTTTTATTTTGTAATGTTTTAAAAATCCGTCTTAAAAGGGAGTTCGAAAGTAAGCAGATTTTTAATAAATCTCATTGTTTTGATGTAACTTTATTATAAATTTCTCCCTAATTATAAACGGACCAACTATGAATTGAGTAGCGTAGTATCACTCTTGAAATGATCTTTGTGATGATACCCTTTTTAATTAATTTGGATGTAATTTGACAGAGTAATTAGCGATAAAACTTGTTGCCGGAAAAGTTATTGCTAGCCCAATCCATTTTTTACAAAATTTATGTCAAAATAGCGCCATCTATACGTAGTCGAAATTCCCAATATGATCAAAATAATTTTAAAGCCGTCATTTGAATTTAAATATCGTACTGAATGTAATAATTGATGAAAACTGTATATTATTTAATTTAAGCTTGTCAAAATCATTATAAACTTAGAAAAAGTGACGCAAATTTAAATTTGCCGCTTGCGTATCTGAGTATACATATACAGGGTGTCCCAGAATATGTGGAACCCACTTCTAGGGTGGGTAGTAGATGTCAAGAGAATAAGAAAAGTTCATATAATTTATGTCCAATTTCGCCTCATAGGTTTTTTTCTGGTTATTTCAAAACAAATTGAAGTTCAAATTAACAGATTTGATATTTGGTATAAATCATAATATATATAGTTAGGATACGTTTTCGTGATTTTTTTCATATTCTTAAACAGTTTTGGGAAATACAATAAAATAATATAATCCATGCTAACATGATATTTTTTTAATTTAAATTATGTTGACCATCAATCAAATAATAAAATGCATTTTCTTTGAAAACGGCGCATTCTACCGACTTTAAATAAGAGTACCTTTTTTGTTAAGAATTAAATGGGGAACATTAATTTGAAGAAAAAATGTTGTAAAAGTTAATTACAAAAAAGTTATGACAATTTTTAACCTCAACTCTCCCCGAATCTACCCTATCAAAGCAAGCAAAAATTTTGAAAAATTTCACAAAAATGTATCCTAGGTGTATTATGATTCACACCAAATTTCAAATCTCTACTCCAATTTGTTTTCAAATAAACGAGCAAAAACCTACTTTTTAACAACACCTTTAAAGAGCTGTAGCTCCCTTATGAGGCGAAATTGGATATTAGTTTATATGAACTTTTCTTATTCTTTTGACATCTACTATCCACCGTAGAAGTGGGTCCCACATAGTATGGTACACCCTGTATACAGGGTGGGGCATTTAATTTGATAAACTTTAATAACTCAAAAATTAAGCAAAAATGATTCAAATAAAAGTTTTAGGGTTTCGAGGGGAAAAATCATACATTACTTGCATTTTTCATTTTTCCTTTGTTTTCAAGGTCATACGACATAATACTTTGTTTTTTTTTTAAATAGTACAATTTTTTCTGTCGAGATTCGTATAGCATAGAGTGGATCACTCTCAATCTTCTATTCTCTCTGGCGGACACATTTTTTTAAAGATTAAAGGCGGCTGCACAATTGACGGAACGGGTACGTTACGGTTATGAAAGAGAGAGATAAAACATCCGAGTTCCTTGTGAGTGAGTGAGTGAGCATGCAATCTGCTACTTTCATACTCATTCACTCAGTCACAGGGAACTCGGATGTTTTATCTCTATTTTTTGTAATCGTAACGTATCCGTACCGTCAATTGTGCAGACGCCTTAAGAATTACAATTGGTTTGAACTAATTGAAAAAGCTATTAGAAATTAGAAACCCGTATATGTACATACAAGATGGTCGAGTTAAAGTGAATAGTCGAAATATCTCCGAAAGTAAGAGTTTTAGAAAAAAACATTTCAAATAAAAATTATTTGGTCTTAAAGGGGCCACAGAATGAGAACAGTTAGTTTTCACCTGGAGGACTTCTTCATGGTCATTCTAACTCTAACTCAGAATTTTCAAATAGAAACTCATATTTTTTTATTTGTATTTGAATGCAGCAAAAAAGAAGAAATTATTGTCTACAGCATTTTTCTTTTTAGCCTTTAGTTTTAGCACAATTTGTGTCTTAAGTTTTTCTACTTTTAGGCTTATTCCTTACATTTGCGAATATCTGGTTGAATACATTTTTTAGTGATATTTATAACAATATTAAATATGCAATTACAAGAAGAAAAAAGTCCAAAATTCGCGAAAAAAATTGCTCATAATTTTTTTTTATTATTTGGGAGGTGGTCGCGAATTTTGGAACTTTTTCTTCTTGTAATTGCATATTTAATATTGAAATAAATAACAATATAAAAATGTATTCAACCAGATATTCGCAAATGTAAGGAATAAGCCTAAAAGTAGAAAAACTTAAGATACAAATTGTGCTAAAACTAAAGGCTAAAAAGAAAAATGCTTTAGACAATAATTCTTCTCTTTTTGCTGGATTCAGATTCAAATAAAAAAAATATGGGTTTTCATTTGAAAAAACTGAGTTAGGGTTAGAATGACCATGAAGAAGTCCTCCAGGTGAAAACTAACTGTTCTCATTCTGTGGGCCCTTTAAGACCAAATAATTTTTATTTGAAAAGTTTTTTCTGAAACTCTTACTTTTGGAGATACTTCGACTATTCACTTTAACTCGACCACCCTGTATATTATTTTTCGGATGAATCTTCAAACGTGTTGAGAACACGCGTGTATTTGTCCGCATCAACACTTTTAATGTTAATTATTCCTAGTTATTTCTACTTTATTTATACAGGGTGTCCCTGAAAGGTCTGTACAAAATAATACCTCATACTCCTAACACCAAAATAAAACGATTGAACCAAACTTATCTCTATCCAAAAGTTCTTCGTTAAGGCGCTATACAGACCATTAGAGTAATTAAAACTATTTTGTTTTTTTTTAAATTACGAAAAATTGCTTCATACGATCATAACAAAATTTGGTATGTGGCTATGTAATAAAAAAAGGTATTTTTAGATCATTTGTTTTTAGTTTTTCACGTTATGGAAGTGGTCAAAAAGAGGTCATCGGCATGCAAATTTTCTTATAACTTTTTAATGGCTGAATCACAAAACTTTACTTGTAGCTAAACAGTGTAATTATAAACATTTTTTGTCTCCTATACAATTTTTCTAACTCCTTTAGTTTAGGCTGAAAAAAATATTTCCATGTAGTGCATAACCTAACTTTAGAAAAATATTTAAATTTTTCGCCAAAAGGTCTGTACAAAGTAACACCACATATTCTTGGAACCAAAATAAAATGATTTAACCAAACTTATTTTAATCGAAAAGGGCTTCGTTAAGTGTCTAGCGACCTTGAAAAATCTTAGCTTTTTAAATAAGTTTCATGGTCAATAGAGGCATAAGGAAACACTTTTTGGATAAAGATAAAATTGGTTAAATCGTCCCATTTAGGTCTCAGGAATATACTGTGTTAATTTGTACAGACTTTTTAATGAAAAATTTAAATATTTTTCTAAAGTTAGGTTATGTACCATATAGAAATATTTTTTTTCTGCCTAAAATAAAGGAGACAGAAAAATTTTATAAGAAACAAAAAAAGTTTCTAATTACACTGTTTAGCTATAAGTAAAGTTTTATAAATTTTTATTCGCCCATTAAAAAGTTATAAGAAACTTTGCATGTCGATGACCTATTTTTAACCACTTACATAACGTGAAAAAGTAAAAATAAATTGTCTAGAAATAATTTTTTCCATTACATAGCCCCATACTAAATTAATTTATTAATTTTAATGGTCTGTAGCACCTTAACGAAGCACTTTTGGATAGAGATAAGTTTGGTTAAATTGTCTTATTTTGATTTCAGGAGTATGTGGTATCGTTTTGTACAGACCTTTTAGGGACACCCTGTGTATAGCGTAATAAGTAGAATATTTACTATAAAACATAATAATTGACCATGCTAATTAGTTTGTTCTAATTACAATTACAAAAATGTAGGTGTTGTAGTCCATAGATTGGGATCGGGACTTTATATTTTGCTCCAAATAGTGGGCTGTGGTCCTAATATTATCTGATGGTCCTATTAAGTTAATCCACTGTATTAATAAATAATTTACAAAAAAAGGAGCGTTTGCGCAGGTAATTATTGATATGAGCTCGCGGGGTTTCCGGGCCGCGAGCGCCATTCTCACCCGGGCCCCGGCCAAAAAAAAGAGTAATGTATGAATTCCCAACTGCAGATAATCTTCATTTATTAAGAAAAATTCAAAAATATGAAGTCAATTTATGGAAATATTAAATTTTTCACTGAAGTCCCATCAATAAATTGAAATGGAATTGAAATGGAATTGAAATGGAATTGAAGTTTTGACTTATACAGAGAGGTGCACAAACAACAGCCAACGATGTAGCTTCGTTATTTCTTATCCGATTTTAATAAGTGTTTTATGATAGTTTTTCATGAATACACTTGCAAAATTTGGTGTAAATATTAACAAGAATAAAACAGTTATTCACAATTTTATAACTCGAGTCGTTAAAAAAATAAGAAATAACTCACAAAAGCATTGGTTTTTCAGGTTTCTGTTAGAATTTTTTGACGAAAATTTTACTACTAATAAATTGGAGTAATATAAACAAATATACAAAATTTTGTTAGAATATTTATAAAAGTAAAAAAGGTATTAACAATTTTGTACATCAAGTTCCGCAAATATTATTTACTGAAATTCAAAATAATTTATAAAATCATGAATTTTCCGACAAAAATTTTACCATTATTAAGTAGTTGTATCATGAACAAAATTTTGTAAAAACAATTTTGTACCTCAAGTTCCAAAAATATTATTTACTGAAATACGAAATAATCTATAAAATTATGAATTTTCCCATGTTTTCATTGGAATTTTCCGACAAAATTTTTACCATTATTAAGTAGTTGTATCAGGAATACATGTACAAAATTTTGTAAAGATATCTGCAAGAATAAAAAAGTTATTAAATATCTGATAAATATTTACATGATTACTACTCTCCTTCGATGGAGATGGTGCAACGTGATGGAATGATTTTACATGGTTTACTAAAAAAAGGCTGCCAACCCGCTTACAAGCACTTAAAGAAATTTAGTGCCGAACCAATGTTCTACTGCACAGAATGGTTTTTGTGTGCTTACACCCGCACATTACCATGGGATTCCCTTTTACGCATCTGGGATATTTTCCTATGTGAAGGTATGAAAGTCCTTTTCAAAGTATCGCTAGTTATTCTAGCCGGTTGCTTGGGACCTGCGAAGAAAATATATTTTTAAATTTTTTACAACATCCCAAAACTTTCTTAAAATTTTACTTAATTTTTTATAACAAACTCCAGATGTGAGGAAAAACTAAGATTCGAATCTATGTAGATTCCTAAAAATTTCGTATTGTTGACTTGACTAAGTAATACACTCTTATCGCCGGGCAATCTGTCAAACATCATAAATACTGTTTTATTACTGTTTAGTATTAAACCGTTATATTCACACCACCGCTTCATCGATTCTATGTTGCTTTCGGATTTAAGACGTAATTCACTCATGGTGTTAGAGGACATTATTGTTGAGGTATCATCTGCGTAAAGTGTTGGAAAAGCCGATTCGAAATAATTAGAGAGATCATTGATATACAGGGTGATTCAGACCACCCGTCCCACCCATTTATCTCGAGAACGCGTTATCGTAGACGATTGAAATAAAAAATTTCATTACCAAAGCGAACTTAAAGAATCTATTGGTGAACTTATTTTTTTCCGGAACAACCCGGAACAATCCGGAACCGGAAGTAACTTTGTTTTTTTAAATGGCAACATAGGTCAAGTTTGGTATTGTTTGAAAGGTCTTTTAAAAAGAAATAACTTTTACTTAAATGTTTTTTTTAATAATTTGCATATTTACAATTTTATACGAAAAAAACAAAAAAAAATTCAAATTCAAATTTTGTTAAAAAATTCAAATACGAAATAAAATATGATACTTGAAGTAATTAAATAATGTTTAATTCGTTATTTTGTTCCAATAATTTAGAAATTTGCAGTTTATATCCGCTTTATTATTTTCCTAAACATCCCGGAACTGTCCGGAACTTTGTTTTTTAAGTGGCAACATAGGTCGATGTTGGGATTATTTGGAAGGTCTTTTAAAAATAAATAACTTTTACTGAAATATTTTTTTAATAATTTACTTAATTACAATTTTATATGAAAAAAACAAAAGAAAAGGATGAAATTTAAATTTTGTTAAGTAATACAAATACAAAATAAATGACATGACCAAACGTGTTGCCAATGGGATGTCATCAATGATGATTAAAATGTTCTCTAAAAAATCAGCGTACATCACACCAATTAACGACCCATAAAAAAAATACGGACCAATGATTTGGCCTCCCAAAATTCCACACCAAACATTAAGGTTCCAACGATGCTGATTATCCACTTCACGAAGCCAGTGAGGATTCTCAACAGACCAATAATGTGCGTTGTGAATATTTAAATCTCCATTACTCTTGAAAGAGGCCTCATCTGTCCAAAGTATTGTATGATGAAAATACGGGTCCTTACCCAGAAGCCATTCACAAGAATCCAACCTGTTTTGAAAATCTTCCCCTGTAAGTTCCTGATGTAGATGGATGTGGTAAGGATGAAATTTATTTTCATTTATAACCCTCCAAATAGTCGATTGGACAATTCCTGCATCAATCGCCAGTCTTCTTGTTGAAATTTGTGGTTCAACAACAACCGCAGCAAGAATATCAGGTGCTCTTTCATCTTGCACATGTCTCATAATATGACGATTTTTGTTGTGGCTTGGTTGAAGTTGACCATTTTGCTTAACTCGGTCTGCAAGCCGCTTAAAGACTTTCCTTGACTGGAAAGTTCGTTGAGGGTATCGTTCGGCATAGAGCCGCTCAGCAGCACGATAATTTTGATGGCATTCACCCAAAATCATCAACATATCAAAACCTTCGAGATTCGTAAAAACCATTTTGATACTTGGACACTACGATTTATTTTAACTCAAATGTGTTATTCATTTCTTTTTAAATTTTGGTCAACATGTGCAAGCAGATTTATTTTTAAATAAATAAAATAAAATAACGAATATGTTTTTTCATTATTAAAATTATCATATTTTATTTCGTATTTGGATTACTTAATAAAATTTAAATTTCATCCTTTTCTTTTGTTTTTTTCATATAAAATTTTAAATAAGTAAATTATTAAAAAAATATTTCAGTAAAAGCTATATATTTTTAAAAGACCTTCCAAATAATCCCAACATCGACCAATGTTGCCACTTAAAAAACAAAGTTCCGGATAGTTCCGGGATGTTTAGAAAAATAATAAAGCGGATATAAACTGCAAATTTCTAAATTATTGGAACAAAATAACGAATTAAACATTATTTAATTACTTCAAGTATCATATTTTATTTCGTATTTGAATTTTTTAACAAAATTTGAATTTTTATTTTTTTTTATTTTTTTCGTATAAAATTGTAAATATGCAAATTATTAAAAAAACATTTATGTAAAAGTTATTTCTTTTTAAAAGACCTTTCAAACAATACCAAACTTGACCTATGTTGCCATTTAAAAAAACAAAGTTACTTCCGGTTCCGGATTGTTCCGGGTTGTTCCGGAAAAAAATAAGTTCACCAATAGATTCTTTAATTTCGCTTTGGTAATGAAATTTTTATTTCAATCGTCTACGATAACGCGTTCTCGAGATAAATGGGTGGGACGGCTGGTCTGAATCATCCTGTATAAAACAAAAAGTAGTGGTCCAAGGATACTTCCTTGGGGTACCACTATTCTAGTAGCCGTCTTTTTTGAAAGGGTAAGATTTCCATCTGCCTTGCGCAAGCCCACAATCTGGCTTCTTCCTTGCAAATACGATTTAATCCAGTCTAGACTAGGACCTCTAATTCCTAGCCTATAAACCTTTTCCAGTAAGAGCTCATGATTTAATAAATCGAAAGCCTTAGTGAGATCGTAAAAGACACCTATTGATTTAGTATTATTATTAAAGTCATTTAATATTTTATTGAAGAAGCTGATTATGGCATCTTGCATTGACAGGCCTGCGCAAAAACCGAACTGTCGAGGTGTCAATAAATTATTTCTCTTGATAAATTCAATTAAACGTATGTAAAACGCTCTATTTGGCTGTAATTCTCAATATTCGATTTGTCGTTTTTTTGTGAACCGGAATAATTAAGGTCGATTTTAAATTTGTAGGAAATAGGCCAGCTTCAAACGAAGAATTTACCAAATGAGACAATGGTGACGCTAGGTGTAACGCGGCTTCTTTTAGAGGTTGATACCGAAATTATTATATCGAACATTTCTTGTTCATTAGTTGGAGATAAAAACATAGAATTTTTATTGAAAGGTGAAATTGCACAACAATTGCTATTTACATTTAAATCTTTTGTTAAACGCGCAACACATTCAATAAAGTGCTGTGAAAAGGCTTCTACTATTTCTTCCGTTTTTGTGAACGATTCATTATTTAAAGATAATGTACTTGGTAAATGATTACGATTTTTATTTTGATTTTCATTAATTATGCCCCAAGTAGTTTTATTGGCATTGTCAGATTTTTCTATTAGATTATTATAGTAGTCTTTTTTCGCATTACGAATATTTATTTTATGTTGCTTTTTTAAAACATTATATTGGTCTCTTAGGTTTGGATTTTTATGAAGAACTCTTAAATTATGGCCTTTCAAAATTAACTCATTGCTTATCCACTTATTTGTCGTATTATTACCTTTCCTAATATTAAAAAGTGTTAATGGGAACGCAATATTAAAAATTGAATAAAAATTCTTAAAGAAATGTTCAAATTTTAAAGCGCAGTCACCTTAATGATACATATCAAGCCAATTTTTAACATTTAACAATTTTAAAAAATATTGTTTGTTTTCCTGACAAAAGGATCGCTTTCGGAATTTAGTAAAGCTTTTAGAATTTTCATTTACCACATAACTTATTGAAAAATCCAGTTTTTTAAGTTGTGATCAGATAAGTGATTTGGGATTGTTTCTGCATTGACTTTTTCTTTACATAATTGGAAAATATATTGTCTATCAATGTTACGGCATTGTTTTGGTGACGCGAAGGCTCCTGGAAATGCTATTTATATTTGTACATTATAGACTGTTTAATAGTAAATTTGTGAATAAAGTTGTTTCGTAAACTTACGTAATTATTTCAATTTTACCTTTTATTTACAAAATCTAAAAAAAATTTAAGCATTTCAGTTCTTAAAAAGCATAATTTGTTCACAGAGATCAAGATTTTTTGAAAAATTGTCATAAATTAAATTGAAATGGTTGAATTTTTTAAACAAATGAAATATCCGAAGATGGAACTTCAGTTTCATTATTGATGATGATGGAAATATATTATTTAAATGAAGTTCTATCCGTTGATTAATGGCACTTCACTAAAAAAGCTAACAGTCTCATAAATTCTGTTGAAATTGTTGAATTTTTTTAATCAAATGAGGTTTCCGAAGATGAAACTTCAGTTTCGTTTCTGACGATTCATAAGAGCGTTCGCACATAACTCAAATATAGAACCTTCCGGGTGACCAAATAATCGCTATAAAAATAAAAAAATTTGCAAAATTTTTTTTTTACTCGTTTGTGATTTAAATAAACTGAAATGTAACGATAGATAAATTTTTTTAAATGCATTGAAAAGTTAAATATACTCACTTGAAATTGCATTAAATTTCAGCCGCTAGGATAAATCCTGCGAGTACCGCTTGACAGTATAATATCGACAAATAATAATATTTTTTATGCGGTTTATAAATCAGAAAAAAAAAATTGAAATCGAATAAGCAGAACCTAAGATATTTTGGCACATAAAAAGTGCGATTTCCTCATTTCGATCTACTTTTCCAACTAGCCTAATACACCACCTAGCGATGCGAATTTCAAGCTCGTAGGCTCCTCCCATCTTTTCTTATCAGAATAACTTGTCCACGCCTTGAACGGCAAGTATTTCATTCTGATTTTAGCTTTCGTATTTCGGAATTTAAAAAATACTGTAAACGTATTGCAGAAATGAATTCTAGCAACGATTGTTCTAGTCAAATTGGTGATTGTGATAATGTGCCCAAAACTAGAATTCCAAGACGAGTTGTAACGAAAAGAAAAAATATTAGAAGCCGAAAAAGACAATTAAAAATGGCTTTGGAAGCTCGTGAATTAAAAAGAAAAACGGTAAGATTTTTTATAATATTATACAAAAAAATACATTTTTAGCCATGCTTTTGTCTCATTAGTGCTTATATCCTAGTAAATTAAAACGACATAAATAACTACCAATGTGGGGATAATGTGGTTTCTCATTAGTAATATTATATATATTTTTTTACTTATTGTTAAACATTGGTACGTTCTAAATATGTTTGTGACAAAAAATGGCTAAATGGCTTGATAGCGGGACCATCTTAATTTTTTTATAATTTTCTCATTTCAGAACCATTTTACTTCTGAAGTTTCAACAAATGTAAATTTAGTTGTTGACAATGAGGATGATTGTAATTCTACAGATGAAAATGCTTTGGATTATGAACTTATAATTGAAAAGAACGACATCCCTAGCAATTTAAACAACAAGTTTTGTTTAGAAGGTAGACGTTTTATTGAAATTGGATCCTTCCTTGAGGATTTAAAGACTTTTTCCAATCATAAATCGCTATACAGCTGTTCCTTTAACGATATTGAGGTGGTCGGCGAAACTAACATATCAGGATTTTCCAGTTTCCTCAAATTTAAATGTAAAGTATGTAATTACACGGGAAGCATTCCAACGGATAGCTCAGGAACGACCAATGAGAGGGCAGTTATTGGCATAATGAGCATTGGATGTGGTTATCAAAATTTGACACAATTTTCGGCAGCTTTAAATAATGAGGTGCATGTCTTCCACTTTATATAAAGCATGTCATTTGAAAGTTTCTAAAGTTTTGACTGAAGCAGCCAAGAAATCCATGAAAGACGCAGCAGAGGAAGAAAAATTACTCTGCAATTATCCGGACAATAATAATATCACAGTAGTTTGTGATGGTACGTGGGCCAAAAGGAGTTATCGAAAAAATTACAACTCTTTGTCGGGTGCTGCTGCGATAATGGGTTTTAATTCAAGGAAAGTCCTTTTTCTCGGTGTTAGGAACAAATATTGTGAATTTTGCAAAAGAGCAAAATCTCAAAATGTAGAACCAGGAGAGCACATCTGCAATCGTAACTGGGGAGGAAGTAGTTCGGCCATGGAGGCAGACATACTGGTAGAGGGATTTTCGAAGAGCAAAGATTCTTATGCTCTTATATACAGCCGCTTCATTGCCGATGGCGACAGCAGCACTTATAAAAAAATATTAGATTTTAATCCATATCAAAACAATCTGGTAAGAGTGAAGAAAATTGAATGCAGAAACCATCTATTACGGAATTTTGTTAATAAATTGACGGAATTGTCAAAAAAAACGACAATGGGGCCCTTAGTATTAAGAAAGCAGATAGCAAAAAACGTTCTTCGAATGAGAAGAGATATTTGCAAAGCAATTTCTTTTAGAAAAGATGAGAATAATGAAGATTCTGAAATAAAAGCATCTTTGCTTAGAAAGGATATTCTGAATTCGTTCCACCATATACTGGGTGATCATAAAGCTTGCGACTCTTATTATTGCAACAAAGATGTTATAACAACAGATGAGTACAATTTTATACCAGATTTTAAAGAAACCGCATTATATATGAGAGTTAATAATATTTTTAAAACTTTGGCCAATAATGCCAGCAGCCTTATTTTTGATGCAGATAGTAATATGGTGGAACAATTCAATTCTGTAATAGTGAAATACACTGGTGCAAAAAGAATAAACTATGCTAGGGGCTCCTCTTATGGTACAAGATGTTTAGCTGCAGTTATTACATATAACACAAAAAAACCGCTAAGTCTAATTTTGGGAAAAATTACTGGAAATTATACGGATAAATATGTGGTACTCTGGGAAGCAAAATATCAGAAGGTAATAGATAGGAGAAATAAAAATAGAGACATTATAATTAACCAAAGAAAAACAAAACGTTATGAAATATTAAAGGAAAAACGAAAAGGTAAACAGAAAAACTCAGATTATGGCGAACATGCTGCAGCCCCTGATGTGGACCCTAAAGATTTTGAATTAAATAAAACTGAACACTTAAATTCTCTTCGTATGACGGATGAAGACATTTTGAAATTCGAGGAACTAACAAGGGATCAAAGAAGTTCAGATTTATGGTTGACGAAAAGGAAAGTTATGCTTACTGCTTCCAACTTTGGAAAAGTATGCAAAATGCGTCCAGATACTAGTTGCGGCAATACTGTAAATTCTATATTATTCCCAAAAGATCTATTTACGATACCCAGCATTAATTATGGAATTTGTCACGAAAAAATAGCCAGATCCGATTTGGAAAAACTTTTAAATAAAAAAATTTTAGACTGCGGAATGTTCATCTGCAAGGAACATCCTTATTTGGGTGCTACTCCGGACGGTGTAATTGAAAATGAGGATTGCATTGTAGAAATTAAATGCCCTTATTCAGCAAAGGACTTAACACCCGACGAAGGAATCCAACAGAAAAAAATTAAATTTTGGAAGATTGACTGTAAAACAGTGAACAAAAAAGATGTTTGGTTTTATCAAGTTCAGGGGCAATTACACGTGTCAAATAAAAGTAGATGCTGCTTTGCTTTATGGACTACAAAGGGCCTTAAAATAGAATTTGTTGAAAAGGATCATAATTTTTGGAAAAACCAAATGGAAGATAAATTAAAAACATTTTATTTAGAATGTATGGTTCCAGAAATTGTTGATGGTAGAATTAAACGAGGTTTAAACGTCCGTGATCCTCCATATATTTTAAGTGCTAAAGAAAAAAAAAAGAAGTGATCCAATTTAAAATATTAATTTATTAACTTTAATTTTGTAAAATTGTTTCAGCAGGAAAGTTAATATTATAAAAACTACCTACCTACATTATTTGTTTCGTTGTATTGTACAATTATACATAAATAAATTTATGAAATTATATACAAATGTATACTACTTTATTTTTTTTAATATCAGTAATATTGTAGTACCTCCAAAACATTTTTATAAAACTGAAAAAGGTAGTTTTTTCGTAATTTCTTTAAAAACTGATTGATGTAGAATTTAGAGATTTCAAATTCAAAACACGCCAATTATCAATTGGCTAGTTATTTTCATTCAAGAAAAGAAATATAATTTTTTTATTTAACAGATTTTAAACTTTTTTTTTATAAAAAAAACTATTTTTTGACGCTTGACTAAAAAATAAATGCTCTTTATTTTTTTTCGAAAACATTTTCTGTAAGGTAAGTAAGTACCTATTTACTTTGTTAGATATTTATTTGTCTCAACCGATAATACGGAAACCAATTACCGTTTTTCTTTAAAATAGCGACAAATTATGCCATACGCGAAGAAATATTTTAGAATGAATTGTAAATTGTAAACCGTAACCGCAGTATGTGAGTTGTAGACGCAAGTTACGTCACGCAACCTTTTCTTATCACCGCCCGACTGCCTCTAGTGATTTGATTGGATATTGCATTTTACTCTGGACTCCACCTCCTTGCTACCTCGTTCCTACCCGCGGCGTCCCTGAGAAACTGTTTGTCGGGAAGCATAACCTCAGATTTTTTCAGTTAAATGAAGTTCTATCCGTAGGAACTTCAATTTTATTTTTGATTATTAATGCTCTACTTTATTGATAAAGCTAAGATTCTCATAAATTAACTTCCAATTGTTCAATTTTTGTAGATAAATTAAGTTTTCTTAAAAAATGAAATTCATAAATAAATAAATAAATAAATAAATAATGTTTATTAACCCAACAGATCATACGATCCAATTACAGGGATAATTTTAATATTACATTTAGTTGACAGATTAATAATTTTAAATTACTTGATAATACAAAGATGATAATATTTGGATTATCTACATAATGAAAACATATAATAATATTTAATAATTAGATGAATAATAATTTAGCTATATAATCAGCACAAAGTAATACCTAGACACATATATCTATATTAAAAAGAAACATACAGTTAAGATATTTAAGAAATCTGCTAATTTATACATTCCAAGATTTTCTGTTTGAAAAGGTTGAAGTTAGGTTGAAATATATCTGCATTGTATTGGAGTTCGTGATACTTTCTGAACATTGTATTGAGCGGTGAGTTATAATGGTGTACAGTTCTTGATGTTGCATAGGAAAATGTCAGACTATTGCGTATCGAAGGGCGAGGTACATGCAGTTTAATGTTCCGTAGTAAACCAGGGTCGTCCACCAAACCATGTATAGTTTTATATAAGTATTGTACGGCAAATTTTTCATGATCCTGTTCGACCGAAGTGTAGGAGAATTGATGTAATAAACTGTTGTACGAAGTGTTTAATTCAGGATAGTTTTTATATACGAAAAAGTAAATATACTTTAAAAATTTTTTCTGAACTTTCTCCAACATAGATTTATATTTGCTGTATGAGGGTGACCAAACTACTGAACAGTAATTTAATCTACTATTTATAAAAGCAGAGAAAAGTGTAAGACAGTTAAAGACAAACATAAAGAAGTGTTGCGTAATGTCACACCCGAAAAAAATCGAAAATTATCTTCAACTATTCCATAAATGACACGAAACTTGATAGAGTGTGCGAGGTTAAAGACCTAGGTATCTACTTCGATGACCGTTTAACTTTTAACAACCACATCCAATACCTCTCAAGGGAATGTTACAAAATGCTGGGGTTTATCATTCGCACCACCAAATGTTTTAACAACGTGGAAACCTTCATCTGCAGTAAGGACTTCAGTTTCAATAATGAAGAATGAAGATAAATAATACGTTAACAAAGAGCAACTACTATTTATATCAACCAATTTAAATGTACTTGACAGGGTTTCAAACTTAAGTTTCAATCAATCATTATTGGTTTTTCCGAACGGCTTCGGACCTCCAATGAAGATCTATCAGTTGGAACATCAATTTAATTAGTGGTTATTAATGGTACTTCACTAAAAAAAGCTAACAGTCTCATAAATTCTGTTGAAATTGTTGAATTTTGTTGAATTTTTTAATCACATGAAGTTTGCGAAAATGCAACTTCAGTTTCATTACTGATGATTCATAATACGTAAAGTTTTAAGCAAATATTTTTATAAATTAACTTCAAACTTATAGATCTTTTCAGTTAAATGAAGTTCTATCTGTAGGAACTTCAATTTTATTTTTGATTATTAATAATGCTACTTTATTGAAAAAGCTAAGATTCTCATAAGTTATCTATAATTATAGAATTTTTGTAAACAAATGAAGTTTCTGCAGTTGAAACTTTTAGATTTTCTCATTTATATGAAGCTCTATCAATCATAACTTTAATTTTATTTCTATTTATTAATGGGACGAAAAATCCAATTTTTCCATAAATTGGCTTCATATTTTTGATTTTTTTTTTAATAAATCAAGCTTATCTGCAGTTGGGACTTCAATTTCGATAATGAAGATCCATAATATGTTAACAAAGAGCAATTACTATTTTTATAAATTAATTTAAATGAAGATCTATCAGTTGGAACTTCAATTTGATTTGTTGTTATTAATGTTACTTTACTAAAAAACCTAACTTTCTGATAAATTATATTAAAATTGTTGAATTTTTTTAATCAAATGAAATTTCCGAAGATGGAACTTTAGTTTCATTATTGATGATTCCTAATACGTCAAGAATTTAGCAAATATTTTTATAAATTAACTTCAAACTTTTAGATTTTTTCGGTTAAATGAAGTTCTATCCGTTTTAACTGCAATTTTATTAAAAAGCTAAGATTCTCATAAATTAACTTATAATTATTGAATTTTTGTATATAAATGAATTTTCTGCAGTTGGAACTTTTAGATTTACGTATTTATATGAAGCTATATAAGTCAAAACTTCAATTTTATTTCTATTTATTATCGGGGTACTTCAACGAAAAATGCATTTTTTTCAGAAATTGACTTCATATTTTTAAATTTTTCTTAATAAATGAAGTTTATCTGCAGTTGGAACTTCAGTTTCAATAATGCGAAGATCCATATAATACGGTAACAAAGAGCAACTACTATTTTTATCAATTAATTTAAATGAAGATCTATCAGCTGGAACCACAATTTGATTAGTGGTTATTTTAATGGTACTTCGCTAAAAAAGCTAAGATAACATTCTCATTAATGATGTTGAAATTGTTGAATGTTTTTAATCAAATTAAATTTCCATACATGGAACTTCAGTTTCATTATTGATGATTCATAATAAGTACGTCAAGTATATTAAGCAAATATTTTTATAAATTAATTTAAAAATTTTTGATTATACCTATCATTTAAATTAAGTTCTATCCATAGGAATTTCAATTTTATTTTTGATTATTAATACTATACTTTATTGAAAATGCTAAGATTCTCATAAATTAACTTCCAATTATTAAATTTTTGTAGACATATGAAATTTCTGTAGTTGGAACTCTTAGATTTTCACATTTATATGAAGCTCTATTAGTCAAAACTTAAATTGTATTTCTATTTATTAATGGGACTATCTAATATTTCCATAAGTTGACTCCATATTTTTGAATTTTTCTTAATAAATGAAGTTTATCTGCAGTTGGTACTTCAGTTTCAATAATGTGAAGATCCATATAATACGTTAACAAAGAGCAACTGCTATTTTTATCAATTAATTTAAATGAAGATATATCAGTTGGAACTTCAATTTATTGATTAGTGGTTATTAATGGTACTTCACTAAAATAGCTAACATTCTCATAAATTATGTTGAAATTGTTGAATTTTTTTAATCAAATGAAATTTCTGAAGATTATAAATTAATTTAAAAATTTTTGATTATATCATTTAAATGAAGTTCTATCCATAGGAACTTCAATTTTATTTTTTATTAGACTCTCATAAATTAACTTCCAATTATTAAATTTTTGTAGACAAATGAAATTTCTGCAGTTGGAACTTTTAGATTTTCTCATTTATATGAAGCTCATCTATTAGACAAAACTTTAATTTTATTTCTATTTATTAATGGGACTTCAGTGATAAATCTAATTTTCAACAAACTCGGATTTATTTTTTGTTCAATTCTCTAATTTATTCAAATCTACTGCAAATGTAATTCTAGCGCACTTAGTTATTTTTTATAAACTTTTAAAAACCTGCTTCCAAAAGTAAAATAATGCAGTTTTTACAAAATCTCAATTTTTTTAATGTTCTTCTTCGAATTTTTCCACAAACTCGAATTTTTATTTTTGCACAATTCTCTAATTTATTCAAATCTTCCGCAAAATTAATTCTAGCGCTCTAAGTTGATTCTTTATAAATTTTTAAAAATCACTATAGCTTCCGAAAGTAAAATAATGCAATTTTTACAAAACCTCAATTTTTTTAATGTTCTTCTTCGAATTTTTCAACAAACCCGGATTTATTTTTTGCACAATTTTCCAATTTTTTCAAATCTACCGTAAAAGTAATTCTAGCGCACTTTGTTATTTTTTTATAAATTTTTAAAAATGGCTTTACGGCTTCCAAAAGTAAAATAATGCAATTTTTACAAAATCCAAATTTTTTTAATGTTCCTCTTCGTATTTTTCAACAAACTGGGATTTATTTTTGCATAATTCTCTAATTTATTCAAATCTACCGCAAAAGTAATTCTAGCGCACAAAAATCACTACAGCTTCCGAAAGTAAAATAACGCAATTTTTACAAAATATCAATTTTTTTAATATTCTTCTTCGAATATTTCATGAAACTCGGATTTATTTTTTGCACAATTCTCTAATTTATTCAAATCGACCGCAAAATTATTTCTAACGCACTTAGTTATTTTTTTATAAGTTTTTAAAAATCACTTTACTGCTTCCAAAAGTAAAATTATGCAATTTTTATAAAATCTCAATTTTTTTAATGTTCTTCTTAAAATTTTTTAACAAACTCGGATTTATTTTTTGCACAATTCTCTAATTTATTCAAATCGACCGCAAAATTAATTCTAACGTACTTAGTTATTTTTTTATAAATTTTTAAAAATCACTTTACAGCTTCTAAAAGTAAAATAATCCAATTTTTACAAAATCTTAATTTTTTTTAATGTTCTTCTTTCAATTTTTCAACAAACTCGGATTTATTTTTTGCACAATTCTCTAATTTATTTAAATCTACCGCAAAAGTAATTCTAGCGCACTTAGTTATTTATTTATAAATTTTTAAAAATCATTTTACACTTTCAACAAGTAAAATGTGTAATCGTGTAATTTGTACAAAACCTCAATTTTTTTTAAAGTTCCCCGTGGAATTTTGCAAAAAACTCGGATTAATTTTTTACAGAATTCTCTTATTTTTTTTAAATCAGCCGAAAAATAAATTCTAGCCCACGTGGTTATTTTTATATAAATTTTTAAAAATCATATTGCATCTTCAACAACTTAAATAGTGCAATTTTTTAAAAATCTCATTTTTTTAATGTTCCCTTAAAATTTTTCAATAAACTCGGTTTCATTTTCTGCAGAATTGTTTAAGTTATTCAAATCGGTGACGCGTTAATTGATAGAAAGTTAACTGCTTGAATGAGAAAATGCTAGAACGTAAATTGCTAGAACCGTAAAGTGATCGAATCGGAAATTGATAGAATCGGAAACTGCTAGAAGCGTAAATTGATAGAACCGTTAAGTGATAGAACGTTAACTGCTAGAACGTTAATTGATAGAATCGTTCGGGCGGCTTCGGTCACGCCGTACATATTATCTTATATGCGGAGATGAAGCCGCGCGAACCGAAGTCGCCCGAGCGATTCTATCAATTAACGTTCTAGCAGTTAACGTTCTATCACTTAACGGTTCTATCAATTTACGGTTCTAGCAGTTTCCGATTCTATCAATTTCCGATTCGGCCACTTTACGGTTCTAGCAATTTACGTTCTAGTATTTTCTCATTCTAGCAGTTAACGTTCTATCAATTAACAGGGCACCTTCAAATCAACCGTAAAATTAATTCTAGCTCATGTAGTTATTTTTTTACAAATTTTTAAAAGTCATCTTACAGCTACAACAAGTAAATTAGTGCAGTTTTTACAAAATTTTGAAATTTCAAAAAATTTATAATCATGTTTTTTTGCAGATTACATAATAAAAATCATGTAAACATTTGTGGAAGTGTGCAGTGGAACATCACGGCTTTTTCCGATTGCAAGCTCCCGTGAAAGGACCTTCAGCTAGGCAAAATTTTTTCAGGATGGGTTCAAGATTTCGGTACTCAGGTCGAACTGAATATCAAAGTACCCATCAAAATAGAGCTAGACGAATGGTGCAACTTGAACGTAGGCCGAGCCAAAGGTAAACATCAAATGAATTTGTATTTTTGTTACAACCCTTTTTGTATTTTGACTCCAAAATTGGACGTTTATTACAAAAAAAAAACCTCAAAAACGGTGGTTTTTCATTCGATTTTTTAAAATAAAGTTGCAAATTATAGGGGAATGTTTATTTTAAGACTTGTAGTCAAATTATAAATATTACCTCGCAAAGTTTCAGGTAACTTAAATTTTTTTCTTAAGGTGGGTACAAAAAATTCTAGTTTTTACATTGAATGACCTATACGTGTGCTGCAGTGCTGAAAATATGTACTTTTTTTTGTTTTTTTCGACATCAATCAAGATTTAAACCTCTGAAGAAAAGGTTAATTTTCTAAAATTTAAAAAATATAGTTTTTTTAGGTGCTATTGTATCATCATTTTTTTTAGTTTGGTTAAAGTTCGGGTGGAAGCTTTTATCATTCAAACGAAGTTCTAAAAGTTGGAACTTCAAGTTCATTCGTGACTGATTTATAATAATACTTCAGAGAAAATGCTAACATTCTCATAAATTAACTTCAAATGGTTGATTTTTTTCTACACAAAGTTTTTATAGTTGGAACTTCAGTTTATCAATGATAATCGATATAATTCTTCAATAAAAAAGCAAATATTTTCATAAATTAACCTCAAACTCGTTTAAATGAAGTTTTCTCGGTTGAAATTTCAATTTTTCTAGTGATTATTAATGGAACTTTAGTTTCAATAAATATTTTCCATAATACTCCAACTAAAAAACAAATATTTTTATTAATCAACTTCAAACTTTTAGATTTTTTCATTTAAATGAAGTTCTATCAGTTGGAATTTTAGTATTGATTATTAATGGTACTTTACTGAAGAAGCTAAAATTCCCATGAATTAATTTCAAATTGTTGAATTTTTCTATACAAACGATTGACAATAATAAAGTTATTTGTTGTGATCAGAGTGTTAAATCCGACATTAAACTACAGTGCGCGGGCGCTGAAAAGGACAACGTACACATGTTACTTTTATTATTGCTCAAGATCAATTAAAATCTAAGAATGATACAATTGTTCTAAGGGATGAACTATTAAAAACCAAAGACGAACTTATCAACGAATTAATCATTATTAATTATTACCATAAAACTTGTATTATTTTAATTTAATTGTGTGGGAAATTAAAGAAAAATATTTTTAAGTCTTTGAATTACTATTGTTGTTTATTCTGGTTCATAAATTATTTAAATAAAAGAAAATTAGTATCCCGTGTAGAACATAAAATACCAACAAAACATACAATATATTATAAGATATAGAAAAGAAAATGTGACAAATTAAGAAAAATCATCGATCATCGGTGAGTGATTTTTAGGAAGATACATGGTGTTATAATCGTTCGATCCACCTCCATAATTATTGTTCTTCTTTAAATCTTTAGACCACTCATTTGTTTCAACATCATAACAAATAAATTTCGTAAAATTCATTATCAGAAGCTTCAGTATGAAAAGAATCTGCTAAAATATAAATTTCTGATTCCACGAAAATGGCGGTTTCAAAAGCAAGATGACCTGGAACTGTAGTAACAAACGTCCATGAATCCTTAGCTACATCATACACTTCAATATCCCTAACTTGTTCCGTCAAACGAAAGGTATCGGGATTTTCCCTTCTACCTCCGCACACATAAATTTTATCTCCATAGGTGATCATGGTGTGATTGGCAGGAGGTGATAAAAGTGGGGCACATGATAACCAAGTGTTGGTTAATGGCTTGTATTTCATCATTGAAGCTTCCGGGCGACCATTGCTAAGACCACCTGAAATGTATAGGATGTTCGCGAAATTTACAGAAGCATGCCACTGGCGGGGTTGTGGTAGGCTTGCAATATACCCCTAGGTTTTCATCATTGGGTTGTAACATTCAGCGGTGTTAGTTTCATTAAAAAAAATAACCAGATACGGTGATTTATTGAAAGCTTTAACTAATCCTCCCACCACATAGATTTTATCATCAACTTCGCATACACTTAACCTCCATCTATTGACATTCATACGGCCAATTGTTTCCCAATAATTGGTTTTATGTGAGAATTTCATAGAAAATGAATCTATAATACCGAAACCATCTGCAATCATATACAATTCATTGTTAAGTATTACTACACTTTTATAGTGCGATCCAGAAATATGAGGGATCTTGGTTAATTTCATCCACTTGCGGTCGTTAATAAAATTAAACACAATATTACTACTTTCATTTCTACCAACTTTTAATATCGCCTTTTTTAGACCGCGAGTACTGAATTTCGTCCTCAATGAATTGCATGGTAGAATCGACAGTTGCGTGATTTTTTCATGAATTGGAAGGATTGCACTATTTTCTGAAAATGTAATTTTCAGCCTTACATTCAATTCTTTTTTGAAAATTTCATAAAATCGGACATGACCCAACATATCTTCCACGTGTTTTAATTTCTCCTCAATTCTAAAACGTATAAATTACAAATATTGTAAATTTTGGTAATCAGGTTCAATGATTTGGGGAATAATTTCTTTAGAAAATTATTAGGCTTTAGGAAGAAAAAATACAGGGTGCGGAAAAAATCATGCATACTGTCTAGAACGTTTTTAATATTGGTTTGATGAAAAAAAAATCATATAAATGTTGCAAGATTGATGTATAGCTGTGACCTTGCTTTTGTTTTTCTACATCACGTTTCTGAATCCAACAACACGTAAAAGGTGACATTTATTTTCCAATTTTTATTTTTTAAAAGTTATTTTATCTGTATCCATGTTTGTAATGTCCTGTTATTAATATGCTTAGGGGTAGTGGTGAGAAGACCAAATAAAACTCTTAAATTCCTTAATTCAGCGACTAGTTTCGGTTCTGCCTAGAACGTTTATCAAGCTTTGAAAAAATTGGAGTGAGCTTCGTTATTAAAATTAAGTGTTACGAGAATAGAATACATTATGATTAAATTGTACCATGAGTAGCTGTAGTAGTTTCTTATTGTGTTAATCATTAACTATTTATTATTAATCCCATTAACATTTTTAAATTTACCATGTGCTTTTTGTGTATGCTGATTATTGCTTTTTATTAGATGTATTATCTGGTGTTCTCAGATTAATAATTAACATTAATATTTCATTCAATCTAATGAAATTACTTTAAATTTTATCTATTTTATGAATGATTGAAAACAAACAATTCATAAACAACCTCTACAACATTTAAATAACATGACAAAATGACACTAGAACATGTTTTAAAAGATAAAGAAATGTGAATTTTATAGCCCTAAATTTACTTAGAATATTTTTTTTTCCAAAAGTGAAGGAAAAATATGACTTATGGGGCATTCAGAAAATTGTGTAGAATCAAATTATTAAAAAAATGGTGGCCTATTCCATTTAAGATTTAAAACTTGACAGTCTTATCTCAGGGCGCGTTCCAGTAATGAACACTAAAGCCCACGACGACCGCAAAATCGTTCTACATAAGACCGCGATTTTTTCTTTCGTGCATCGATGGCGACCGCAAGAAGCTCACAACGACCGTATTTATTCGTGGATTTTTGTGGTTGTTTATTGAATGGTGACCTTTTGCGGTCGTGGTCGTGGGCTTTAGTGTTCATTACTGGAACGCGCCCTCAGTCACAGAGAAGTGTAAATTTTTAAACCTTACAACATTTATATGAAACATTTCTTTATAAAAGCAATATCAATAAAGTTATAGCCATTATTTAGGACTTTTCCCGCATCTCTATATTTTTTTGATACTTGTTCTTTTTAGACAAACATACTCACGTAAGATTGCTGGGCTTAAGTCCCCATTGTAAAACAGCCTCCAATAAATCCAACTCGGAATAGTTAACTATTTTATCAGCTGTAACGGCATGATAAATTTGCTTTGGAGTCAATTTATAAAAAAACTCGGTTTGAGAAACATCCCAAAAGTTTTCATCAATAAAATTAAGGGCATTAAGACCAGAAAACGAGTAGCACTCGGCGATATTCGCAACAGTACTACTGTTATATTCGTACTGGGTATTAATTAATATATACTGGTTAAATGCAAATGGCTTTATTAACTTAAAATATACAGTCTCTAATGAAAGGTTACATTGGCGCCATCTATATGCTGCGTTAGATAATATATGATCACAGAATCATAGAACAATTAGTATAACTACATATTACAACTACAATTATCAACATTCGACATTAAAAATTCCTCACAAAGTATAATTGCGTCATTTATTTGGATGTAATCGGCGATGGCAAGGATGTCCGAGACGTTTTCCATACAAATTTCAAGAACCAAATCGTGCATGAACCTCAAAATATTGCCAAATCCTCTCGACGAAATTCCCTTAATTTCAACTTGCTTAATTTTCGATTCCGGCAATTCGCTGGAAAACATGGCTTTGAAATAATTACTTTTTTCTGAAATGATTGCTTTATTTGCCATAAATTTTTCACCAGCTACAATTAACGTGATGTCGTTGTTCATGTATTTCCTGACCATAATGAGTTTATCTAAAAAATTAATCATGTATTAAAAAAAAATTTCGAGCAAAAATTGAATTTGACTTGTGTCAAGTTAGCAATAGATTTCATCCATTAGTTATTTCTTAAAACGCATGCAAAATATAAAGAAAAAAATGACCTTGCCCTTAACTACAACCACCCCTAAAAAATCTAGGGTAAAATTGGCGAAAATAAAAAATTTTGGATAGTTGATAGTTTAAACATGCAAGGGTGCACAAATTAGCGTAGAGCTAAAAATTGGTATGAATCTTCGGAACATCATTATCAATGAATGCCGAAAAGTCCCCATCGATCCCGTACCTGGAAAAAAATGTATTCATGGTCAAAGGTCTTAAAAATGGGTTTTTCGCGTTTTTCAGCAAAACGGTAAGTTTTATCATAAAATTAGGTCAGACAAAAATTGTATAATTATCTATTGGCGATTCAAATTAATATTTCCCGCGCAAATGTATGTTTGGTTACATATTCTAGTGACGTCACGTACGTGACAAAATAAATAAAAATTTAAACTTGCAAAGAAATAATCAAACGCATTTAATAATACAAAGTAAATTAGGTGAGTTGACGTTATATACTTGACTATAACAGACGTTAACAAACGTTAAACGCAAAATTCGTCTGCAAAACTATCACGGATGTGACGTCATTTCACAGTTCCGCGCTAGGCCGCAAGAGGGAGATCGCTTAGCTAGAATCGCCAATAAAAAATATCTTTGTACTTTTTTTTCCTAAGAGCCACCGTTTCTGAGATATAACGATTATAAAAGTTGTAATCTTCATAATATGCACATTATTCGTCAGATTCGCAATCGTCTAATATTCACGATAACGGGTAAATTTTTTAACCAAATTTCAAAAGCTCGGTAACGAATTAAAGGGAAATGCTTGTTCTATAATCCCATCGGAATGGGTTTTTTAAGCGACGGGAAAGCTTTCAAAAGCGCTCCCGAAATAGTCAATTTTTTAGCGGATTTTTTCGAGCGTCGTCCGCACCGACTTTGACAAATCGTAGCTCCACCGGGTTCGGAAACGAAACGACCAAATCGGATCTCCCTTTTTCCCACATCCTCATTTACTATATCCAAAATTTCCGACCCTCCTAGGTTAATCCTGTGCGAGGGCGAATTTTTCTTTGGAAATGTCAAATTGACGCGTTTTTTAGCGAAAAAAACAAAAAGGTGATATTGTTTAGCTTTTGACTGTAACCGGAGGAAAAAATCTGGAATGGCATTTTCGTAAAGAGGACAGACTTACGTACCCATAGCGGAGCACTTTTTCGAAATTTTTGTTTGTATCTCATATTCTGACGTTTGAACATCGGGGTACAATTTTGGACATTTTTTAACGAAATTTAAAAAATTGTAGCTACCAAACGACTGGACCGATTTTAACGTAACGCGGCTTATATTGTGGCTAAAAATATCGTTAATACCCAGAAAAATAATCGGTTTTCTCCGGCGCGCCCAGCGGTGTCGGGATTTTTTTTTCAAAAGCGTCGAAAAATTTCGATGAAAAACGGCGCGTAGAGAAAATTGGTAGAGGAAATTGGCCAAAACGGGACAAAAAATTAAAAATCGCTACACGTGACCTGCAAGAAGATTAATCGAACGAGGTCAGTTTGAAGTTTTGAAATCTCTATCTTATCATTTTACCTCACACTGACCTATTAAAGTCAAAATTGTGTTTTTCAACCCCCCAGCGACCAAAATAATTGCTGTAAGATAATGACACATCCGATCGTCTAACTAAAATATGCGTTGTAATAAGATTTGCAAGTACTACTACGCGACGCGTTGACATTTTTCAATTTAGAAAAAACCTCAAAATTTTAATTGCGCAAAAAACTTTGAAAAAAAAAATGCGATTTTGACAATTTTTTTTACCCACCTGCCCCTTCATCGATTTTAACGAATTATGGCTTATCTTAAAGGTTTTTGCGTAGGCTTTCACACAAAATAAGATTCGTTTTAATATCTTTATTCGTTTAGAAGTTACGACCGAATAACCGTTGAAAATTTGAAAATTTCACTTTTGAACGAAGAAATTGCTATGAAATTTTTGATTAATCGGAAAATAATTAATTTTGACCGAACCAGTTGGCCGACTAGAACGATTTATTGCTTACATTGACCAATAGAAAAATATTTTTACTTGTATTACAGTTACAGTGATGTGTATACGTGGCGTACTTATGCATATTATGAAGATTAAAACTTTTTCAACTTTTTTAATCGTTATATCTTAGAAACGGTGGCTCTTGGAAGAAAAAGTATTATTTTTAATTTTTGTCTGTCCTAATTTTATGATAAAACTTACCGTTTTACTGAAAAACGCGAAAACCCATTTTTAAGGCCTTTGAGCTTGAATAAAAAATTTTCCAGGTACGGGATCGATGGGGACTTTTCAAAATTCATTTATAATTGTGTTCCGAACATTCATACCAATTTTTTGCTCTAAGCTAATTTTTGCACCTTTACTACTATTTTTAGGGCTAAATTGACCGGAGTATGACTGATTTTTTAATTTTGGGAATTAAAATATACGTAATTATGAACAAAATATCGAAAAAGTAAATTATAAGAATTTTTTGTTTATTATTTATAACGCGAATAAAAAGTTTTGAAAAATAATCTACGAATATTTCTAACTTGAGACTAGTTTAGTTTTGTTGATTATCTCAAAATGTTAGCAAAGTAAATCCAAGCATGGACGTTAAAACTACTTTTTATAATGAAAATAAATAATTATACATACCTGATTTGTAACTCGAGAATTTTCAAATAAATTTGGAATATTTTCACTAGCACGTCTTGTTTGCAAGAAATACACTTTGCAACTAAAAATGCATCAAACATTGGTTAATTTCTAAATTGGAATGGAGGTGGAATTGGGGTGGGGATAATTCTAATTCAATTGGTCAAAAGGGTAGACTTATTACAGAAGTAGGGGTGAACGCAAAAGGTAGTTTTATACATATATACGTGCTTTTAAGATGGGGAAATTGTGAGAAAGAGAGAGAAGTATAGCAACCATGTGTATTTTATTTTTTTTTGCATAGTAACCATTAACAAAACTAAATCAAATTTACGTGATGCCCTTCCTTATAAATAACTCTTTGGGTTCCAGCATTTTTTTCTTTAAATATGTGCCCCTGGAAGAGAGTAGAAGTGGAACTAGCACATTTTTTTCCACATTTCATCGTATTTCCACTTCTACGCTTTCCCAGAATTTTATTTAGAAGAAAAATTAGGTAAAACTTAAAGTACTACTTATAATTATAAGGGTCAGATACTTTTTATCTGTTATTTTTTATGATTACTATGTAAAAATATTAAAATAACAAACGGTTGCTGTGTTTTCCTCTCTTTTTCACAATTCCCCAGTCTTAACCCAAAATTATCTTCAAATACTAAGAAACTAATCGACTACTGTAATTTTTATGACAACAATATTTCCAAAATTTATTACAGTAGTGGGCCATCGGGATCGGATTTGGATCCAGATTTTGTCGGAATCGATGTTAATTTTTTTGGAAAAACTAAAAGCCTGATTTTTACCAAATATTAAAAAAAAAATAATATTTAAATTTAGTTTTTTAGATTTTTTCAGAACGCCGCTAAACAAACAAACATTATTTGTAAAGAGCCGTGTGATTATTTGTAAGAAATTAAAAAAAAAAACTCCACTGGAAAAAAAATATGACCAAAAACACAAATATCAAAAGCGCTCAAATTTGTCGACTATCCTCTTTATACCTGCTTATCAAGAAATGAGAGGAAAAACCAGACGGGATTAGGGTAATTATAAGATATGTTTACAACTGGGGTTGTAAATTCGTAGGAATCGTTACTCGGCCATCTAGAAAACTACCTAATTAAACTTTTAAGGCCTTAAAATTTGAAGAATTGCCTATTTTATCAGAAAAACCTTTTTAAATGATACCTTCCAGAAACGAATTTGATTTCGAATTTCCTACGAAAGCATGCGATATTTTTGTACACAAAATATTTTATCAAATATATTTTAAAATACATCTAGATATTGTTTACTATCGCTGTAAAATTTTTAAGTTGTTGATTTTTCAATTTATGAAAAAAATTTAATTTAATAAGTAATTTTATTAAAATAAGAATTTTGGTTTTGGATGGAACGTGAAAAGCGGTAAATTTTTAATAAATTAGGAATTTGAGTTCTTTCGGCCATCGGCCCGACGAGCCTTTAACCCACTGACCCACCGGGAAAATCCCCATTTTCCCTTATGGCCCATCCGCTCCTGGTAATAGAACCGGCAATTGTGCTACATAAATTTTGGTTTGGTTTAACACACAGTTTGTTGGTTAAACGTATGTATTTTTTCTTTTATATAAATAATTCATGTTTGTATTATTTCCAACCGTCATATGTCATTTATTTATAATATTTTATTTTGTTATTTATTATATGCAACTAAATTTACACAGTAATTTGTTGATATCTTACTAATTTTAATCTATTTGTAAAAGTAAAAAAAACATTAATTTTAGTCCTGAAGAAGGAAGCAACAAAACATTCGAAACGTCGACTCCCTAAGAAATTTATTTAATAAAATAAAATAAAATGCGAAAATCTAAAAGTTCCAACTGCAGAAATTTCATTTGTCTACAAAAATTCAAAAGTTATAAGTTAATTTATGAGAATCTTAGCATTTTCAATAAAGTAGCATTAATAAAATCAATAATAAAATTGAAGTTCCAACGGATAGAACACCCACAAAAAATATTTCAATAAAGGGGGCGCCAAAATTTTATTTTGCATCGGGGCGCTGTATACCCTAGAGCCGGCCCTGCCTGTCAAGTACATTTAAATTGGTTGACATAAATAGTAGTTGCTCGTTGCTCTTTGTTAATGTATCATTATTGAAACTGAAGTCCTTACTGCAGATGAACTTCATTTTTTAAGAAAACTTAATTTGTATACAAAAATTGAACAATTGGAAGTTCATTTATGAGAATCTTAGCTTTATCAATGAAGTAGAGCATTAATAATCAAAAATAAAATTCAACCATTTCAATTTAATTTTTTCAAAAAATCTTGATCTCTGTGAACAAATTATGCTTTTTGAGGACTGAAATGCTTAAATTTTTTTTAGATTTTGTAAATGAAAGGTAAAATTGAAATAATTATGTAAGTTTACGAAACAACTTTATTCACAAATTTACTATTAAACAGTCTATAATGTACAAATATAAATATATGATACTTAAATGTGAAATATTTAAGATTATATAAAAATTGTGCTTTAATTCCTGTGGGAATGCTAATTAAAATAAATGCAATTAGTTTATATTTTCTTAAGACGAAAATACACAACAATAACATATTTGTTTATTAGTTAATATCAGTGCGTACAAATAAAGTGACCAATAATTCTCGAGCACTGCAAAAACAAACATTTTATTTACATATAAATATAACTCTCAAATTTTTATATACAATGTGAATTAAATAAAGTTTGATTTCAACTTTATAACCTCAGACTATTAATAGATCACTTTGTATTCAATTGGCTCCGTTCAAAATTAGAAAATAAAAAATAGAGCAAAAACTGAGTGTAAATTGTGCAACTAAAAAAACTATTCTATACTTGTCTCTAATTTTGAACGGATTTTAAATATAAACATTTCAAAAAATTAACAATTTTGAACTTTTCTGTGGGTGCTTAAAGTACATTAATTTACAACACCTACAACTTGAAGATAATTGATAATACTGGAGCTTGAATTTATTTCAAATTTTGGCACGAATTAAATTTTGATATTGCACTTGATCAGATCCAACAAGCCCTCATTAAGTCAGATAACATTTTTTCACTACCTAGTTTTATTCATTGCGTTTTTCCGTAGTTTTAAAGTTTGCCGTTGGTGTTCAACTGCAAAATCATGTTCCGTCAAGTTTAATTTTCCCATATTGTAGACCAAGTATTCTTCATTAAGAACTTCCTCGGGTGGGTTTCGCAGGAAATCTAAAGTTTCGCATAAGCCAGGGCATTGCTTACGATTCTTCGCAGGTCCCAAGCAACCGGCTAGAATAACTAGCGCCACTTTGAAAAGGACTTTCACACCTTCACATAGGAAAATATCCCAGATGCGTAATAGGGAATCCCATGGTAATGTGCGTGTGTAAGCACACAAAAACCATTCTGTGCAGTAGAACATTGGTTCGGCACTAAATTTCTTTAAATGCTTGTAAGCAGGTTGGCAGACTTTTTTTAGTAAAGCTTGTAAGATCATTCCATCACGTTGCACCATCTCCATCGAAGGAGAGTAGTAATCCTGTAAATATTTATCAGATATACTGACTAAGCACCAAAATGCTTGTTCCGCTGGCATGTGCATTAACAGAAAAGCGGCCACAGGAGCTTGTGCTTGACAATAGCCTACAACTGGATTGTACACAACATACGCTCTCAAAACGTTCGCCAATTCTTTTTGCCTGAAAACAAAGAAAAATCATTAATCTTTTTTTACAACGACAACAAAAGTGTTAATAACTATTTTATTCTTGCAGATATTTTTACAAAATTTTGTACATGTATTCATAATACAACTACTTAATATTGCTAAAATTTTTATCGATAAATTTCAATGGAAACAATAGTAATTCATGATTTTATAAATTATTCTGTATTTCAGTGAATAATATTTTTAGAACTTGAGGTACAAAATTGTTAATAACTTTTTACTTTTATAAATATTTTTACAAAATTTTGTATATTTGTTTATTATACTCCAATTTTTCAGTAGTAAAACTTTCGTCAAAAAATTCCAACAGAAACCTGAAAAACCATTGATTTTGTGAGTTATTTCTTATTTTTTAACGACTCGAGTTAAAAAATTTTTTATTCTTGTTAATATTTATAGCAAAGTTTGCAAGTGTATTCATGATACTCCAGTAGTGGATATTTACCGGTTCTGGATCATCCACAATCCACAATTTGGAAGCCCCGCCTCCCATGTAAAGTCCCCATAAGGAGTGTGACGCCCACCCCCCACCTAAATCCCTCCCACCTGAGCTCTGATTGGTCGATTCTCCCCTCCTTCCTGACGTCTGATTGTTCCTGCCCCACCTTAGCTCCTCCTTCTTGAGCTCCTATTGGTCCTCCAGTTGCCCCACTCTAATTTTATTGGACGGCGGCCATTTTCCTAATTATTGCCCCACCCCAAGTACGCTGATTGGTTACCTGCTTAAGTAAGTGCTGCCATCTGCGAATCGGTAGCTTAAGTTACTGATTCTAGTGGCGCCATCTGAAGTTTGCGGCAAAGCGCCAAAGCTTAAAAAAAACACTCGCCACCGTGAATCGAAGCCACAGTCTTTGTTTTGCGTTTTTTTAATTCCAACGACTTAGCGGTTGTGACCACCAAGCAGTTATCATTTCTTTAGTTAGAAATGTAATATATATCGTATTTTACCTGAGACATTGGTATGTGGGGTGATTAAACTCATCAAGGATGTGTGTAATTTACTTTTATTAAATATTTACGCAATAATTATTTTAAAATTTGGTAAAAACCCAAAAATTAATAACGGTAAAATTTTTGTCAAAAATTTCCAATGGAAACATGGGAAAACTCAAGATTTTCTAAATTATTTCATATTTTAATATCATTTTATTTTAAACTTTTTTATTCTTGCAGATATTTTTACAAAATTTTGTACAAGTATTCATGATACAACTACTTAATAATGATAAAATTTTTGTCAGAAAATTCCAATGGAAACATGGGAAAATTCATGATTTTATAAATTATTTCGTATTTCAGTAAATAATATTTTTGGAACTTGAGGTACAAAATTGATAATAACTTTTTTACTTTTATAAATATTTTTACAAAATTTTGTATATTTGTTTATAATACCACAATTTATTAGTATTAAAATTCCAACAGAAACCTGAAAAACCATTGATTTTGTAAGTTATTTCTTATTTTTTAACGACTCGAGTTATAAAATTATGAATAACTTTTTTATTCTTGTTAATATTTATACCAAATTTTGCAAGTGTATTCATGATACTCCTAATTAATAACGGTAAAATTTTTGTCTAAAAATTCCAATGGAAACATGGGAAAACTCAAGATTTTCTAAATTATTTCGTAATTTAATATCATTTTAGTTTTGATACTCGAGTTACAAAATTGTTAAAAACTTTTTTATTCTTGCAGATATTTTTACAAAATTTTGTACATGGATTTACAGTGAATTAAAATAGGTGTATGAAATTTTTCTTAAGTTGTTAAAAACTGGCAAATAGAATTATAAAAGAATATAAAATGTGGTGTGCATTGAAATGCCAAACTAAATAATGATGTTTTATTTATTTTGTGTACAACATAGTATCAATACATTAAGATTTATGAAAATAAATTTTAACTGGGTGTGAAAAAAAATAGGTGCAACAAACATTATTTGATTAAAGAAAGAAATAATTTGTAATTTCAATCTTATAAGTAAATTAATTGAATAGTATAGTTATTTGAAAGTTAGGTTTATTATTTGTCGCAAAAAATATGCATGATTTTATGATTTTTTTGTCAAAATGGGTGGAGAACATTGTAAACTGGAGGAACGTCGATTGATTCGAAAACTACGAGTAATTGGTAAGACCAACAAAAAAATTAGTGGTATCATGAGCTGCTCTCAAACTATGCTGGTGACAAACGCATTAAAACATCACCCACGAAAAGAAAACAGAGGATGGAAGAGAAAAATTACAGAAAAAATGGAACATAGGATTGTAAATCTTCTAAATAATCCATTTATGACAACAACTGCTCTAAAAAAGAATTTAAATTTAGAAGTTACAACAACCGATATCAGAAAAGTATTAATTAAAAATAAATTGCCAGCATAGTAGTCTTAGAAAGGTACCTCTTCTTTCCCAAGGAGACATACAAAGCCATTTAAAATTTGCGCATGAGCATTTGAATTGGCCTGTAATAACATTTTTACTTTTATAAATATTTTTACAAAATTTTGTGTATTTATTTATTATACTCCAATTTATCAGTAATAAAATTTTCGTCAAAAAATTTGGGTTATTTCTTATTTTTTAACGACTCAAGTTATAAAATTGTGAATAACTTTTTTATTCTTGTTAATATTTATACCAAATTTTGCAAGTGTATTCATGATACTCCTATTTAATAACAATAAAAATTTTGTTGAAAAATTCCAATGGAAACATGGGAAAACTCAAGATTTTCTAAATTATGTTGTATTTTAATATCATTTTAATTTTGATACTCGAGTTACAAAATTATTAATAATTTTTTTGTTCTTGCAGATATTTTTACAAACTTTTGTACAAGTATTCATGATACAACTACTTAATACTGGTAAAATTTTTGTCAAAAAATTCCAATGGAAACATGAGAAAATTCATGATTTTATAAATTATTTCGAATTTCAGTAAATAATATTTTTGGAACTTGATGTACAATTGTTAATAACTTTTTTACTTTTATAAATATTTTTACAAAATTTTGTTTATATGTTTATGATACTCCAATTTATCAGTAGTAAAATTTTCGTCAAAAAATTCCAACAGAAACCTGAAAAACCATTGATTTTGTGAATTATTTCTTATTTTTTAAAGACTCGAGTTATAAAATTATGAATAACTGTTTTATTCTTGTTAATATTTATAGCAAATTTTGCAAGTGTATTCATGATACTACTATTTACTAACTGTAAAATTTTTGTCAGAAAATTCCAATGGAAACAAGGGAAAATTCATGATTTTATAAAATATATCGAATTTCAGTAAATAATATTTTTGGAACTTGATGTATAAAATTGTTAATAATTTTTTTACTTTTATAAATATTCTAACAAAATTTTGTATATTTGTTTATGATACTCCAATTTATCAGTAGAAAATTTTTCGTCAAAAAATTTCAACAGAAACCTGAAAAAACGTTGATTTTGTGAGTTATTTATAATTTTTTAACGACTCGAGTTATAAAATTGTGAATAACTTTTTTATTCTTGTTAATATTTATACCAAATTTTGCAAGTGTATTCATGATACTCCTATTTAATAATGGTAAAATTTTTGTCGAAAAATTCCAATGGAAACATGGGAAAACTCATGATTTTCTAAATTATTTCGTATTTTAATATCATTTTAGTTGATACTCAAATTACAAAATTGTTAATTAGCGTAGACACATCGTTAAATGAATTTAACGATTGCAAATTATAATAATAAATGAAAACAAACCCAGGTTTATCTTCGGAACAAAACATTTCATGGAAAGGAAATTGCCGATGCAAATCTTTTTTAATATCATCCAAACATTTCGGATCAGCATCCTTTTCAAGGCACTTGTAATATTTGCCAGGAAATTCTTCCATCAATCTGAACCCACCACACAAGAAAGACCATGCACGTGGTCGAACGGACATTGGAATTCCTTAAGTTAAAAAACGTTAAATTTATGTAAATTAAATAGTGGGTAAATTACCTTTCTTGCATCTCTCCTTTATTTTCGGATAGTTTTTCTGCGTATAAAAAGTCCACTTCGAAAGCATTTTTAACCATTTACGCTCACGTCGTAAGGTGATTTCTGGTGGCGGCCCTGGTTTTGGGTCTGGTGAATACTGCATTCCACCCAAAAATCCATGTCGGTCCGGCATAGTTGATATAACACTTCCATCGAGGACAGTACTCGAGTCGGAACATTCTGAAGTATTGTCTTTTATAGACTCAGCCATTTTAATCAACAAATTTAATTCGCTTAATTTACGCCCACACGCAGGGAATCTTGCAGTTGCACTTGCTGTTCATTTTATGTCTGGTTTGTTTATATTTTAGTTCTATTTTTAGAGGACTTACATTTGGTATCTCGTACAGGTTAATGTTTATTCGAACGTTTAGTTTTTTTTTTACTTTTCGATTTTAGGCGTGAATTTATGCTCTGATTCGATTAATCATATTCCAATCAAATTTTGCACATACCTAAACACAGCAGGAATTAACAAGTGTCAAAACCATCAAAACACGGTAATTGTTCAACCTGAAGATGTCTACAAAAGTTTGACGTTGCATACGAAAAATTGTTCTATGGTGGAATTACTTTAAGAGTGCGTTCCACTAGTCGGCAAATTTGAGCGCTTGATTTCAAAATGGGCCTTTCCACGATTTTTTAATTTTTAGTCTTAAAGATAAAGTTAAAATAAAAAATAATATTCAATCAATTTTTTGACATCTTTTGTGTAAGAGCTAAAAATTTGAATTTATGAATCCGTGAAGTCATAATGTTCAAAAGTTCTAGTCCGGCAACGTTGTTGGTATCCCCTATCGCCTTGTCCACCGCAAAGCTCAATAAACTCTGTTTTGACAGATGACGGTTACACAAGTTAACCAACAAGCGTTGATTGTAGTATTAGGTAATACTTCAATCAACGCGACAAGGAAATAAATTTGGGAGTGTATATCAACAGCTGAGGTCGATTTAGCGCTACGTCTAAATCGACCGCTGTACTTTCTGAAACCTAACCTTAATGTTTAAAGATTCAACATTATTTCAAATAACGGCGGCTCTACAATCAAATGAAAGAAAGTTAAAACATGGGAACCCAATACACATATGCACAACAAACTCGAACAAAACGAGTTTGACGACTCCGACGGGAAGAGTTGGCGAAGGTTCATCTTTCCTGTTTGCGGGCACCGCTGAACATGCGTATTTTAAACATCAAATCAGCTTTTAGGTAAATTCTAACCACAATTTGTACTCGGATACGGTCTTGTTCTGCATCTACAGTTGAATCAGAATCCGTTGCGTCGATTCCGTTCTCGGGTTTCGTCTCGTTCGCGTTTGATTGTAGAGCCCAAGGGGCAACTACGACGCCGTCTTTTCAAACTTATGGAGAGCTGTTATGGGGTATCTCTGTTTCTTTCTAATTATGTTTTCCTCTGTCGCACTCCACTGTACTAGTCAGTAAAGTACCGAACTAGTCAAATTCATTTGTAACACGATTGGCTTATTTTAAATTCCCGCTCGATCGCGTCGGTTTCCGAATCATTCCGAGTGTTAGGGGGTCCCGATTGTCCCACAGGACGTGGATTCCTGTAATCTCACACAGTGAATGTTAAATTTACTTTCCTCGAGCGCATGCGCAAACTTTCACTCGTGAATCTTGATTCGCCTGTTTCAGACCAAATGAATTTGGATTCGCTGATGAGATTTTGACTCATGCGCTTCGAGGAAGGTGAATTTAACATTCACTGTGTGAGATTTCAGGAATTCAGCCCCAGGACGTGGATTCCAGAAATCTCACACAGTGAATGTTAAATTCACCTTCCTCGAGCGCATGCGCAAACTTTCATTCGTGAATCTTGATTCGCCTGGTTAAGACCAAGTGAATTTGGATTTGTGAGCATCTTTAAATTAGCGACTTTGTAATTATTTGGGGTTTTTCAAAATTTAATTAAAGTTTATTTAGTAAATTAATTTCGTTGAAAATTATAAGTTAGTAGAAAGATTCTCGCATGTTCTTAATAATAAATCTGACCGGGAGATGTTTATTTTGAGTAATTCAATATTTTTGGAAATAGTAAAGAACTCAAATACACTTAATTCTAAAAAGGTGTTGCTTAAAGAATGGTAATAAATTCCTAATGGAGGAAAAATATTTTAGAACATGTGGATAACATTAAGGGTGCATTAAAACATGCAGAGTTAAACTAATACATTTTAAACCTTGCGAGGGTCGTTCTAATTCAGTTAGAAAAAGGAGTTTCTAATATTTTTAAGTTTTGTTGTCATTGGTTGTCAGAAATACTTAAGTAAAGCTCCTAGTGGTATGACGCGTTTTTGGGTTGGGCTTAAGTAATAAAAGGGCAAAATTTTAACAGTTAAAACAATTATTAGAGATCATAATGAACAATCAGAACAATTTTTATAATTGCACAAGTGTTGCTCAGAAGTCACTCTGATTTTTAATAGTTGTGTTTGTTAATGTTAGTGGTGTTAATTATTTTGGGTAAGTCCAAAATGTTTTATTTCTTGTATGTTTAATTTTCTAAATAAATATATTTAAGTGTTATGTTAAAATGATGTCTTTGAATTTGTATCAATAACCGTAATCCCAACGAACCCACTAAATTTTAAACATGTGTTGTATTACTCTCGGTTGGTTTTTGAATTTACCAATTCAGAAATTATTAAGGTCTCCCTTTCAAACTAACATCTTACTCTTACAATCGGGGGTAGTTCACAACAACTCCAAGAATTTTAACAGATTGCGGGTTGTCCCAATTACGCTTTTCAGTGTAAACAGTAAACATCATTTTGATTGTTTTCTCTTCATTTAGCTTCAATTCATTTCATTTAAACCAATCGTTTGCTTTGGAGAGTGCCTCTGTATTGATAGTTACTAGGTCTTGAACTTGATTACCCTTACAAGTAATTGTTGCGTCATCGGCGAAGAATATCCAGTTCACATAATCAACGTTCTGTGGCAAATCATTAATATATATTAAGAAAAGGTGCGGGCCAAGTATGGATCCCTGAGGCACACCCATTGTAACTTTCATCCTAGAGGAGTACACATTATTTATGTACACAACTTGCCGCCGATTTTCAAGGTATGACTTTATGAATTTGATGCTATTTGTATCAAATCTATATGATTCTAGCTTTTCTAATAAGATTGAATGTGATATACAATCAAACGCTTTTGATAAGTCGCAAAAGGTCGACATAGAGTATTCATTTTTTTCGAAGCATTGAATTGTCTTTAATATAAAAGATGTTATAGCATCAGTAGTAGAAGAGTTTTTTCTGAATCCGAATTGTTGGTGGATAAATAAGTCATTTCTTTCAAAATATGCGGATATCTTATTGGCAACCAATTTTTCAATAATTTTTGAAAAGATTTGTAGCAAAGATATTGGACGATAATTTAGTCATGTTATCTCTGCTTCCTTTTTTATGAATTGGAATTATCTAATATATGTCTATATTCCTTTTGACTACTATTATTGGTAAGCCGTAAAAATCTGTAGACTTCGAGTTTTTTAGTGCCCTGATAACATCTCGCACTCGCCCAACGAGAAGGTTAGTCCAGTATTTACTTTGATTTGTTTTATAGTTATATTGCTAGCTGTGTTATCAGTAGACATTTTAATTTTTTTTTTGGTATATCCACAAAGAATTTGTTCATAATTTCGCTTGTGATTGATGTTGAATCGGTGTTGTCCTTAAAGGTGTCTTTACGTTTGCTGTTAATCACATTCCACATTGCCCTAAAGGTGGATTTATAACTATACATAAACATAAGGACGAAGTTACATAAAATCCAAACATAAGCATAAGAATTTTCCCTATTTATAACTTGACACAAGAATCTAACCTATTTTCATTGGTATTGCGTAGAGTTAAGTTAACATATGAAATGAATCCATATTTAAAAAATTTATCAGTAGTTTTGGGAGCAGTTGATTTGCTACATGAAGATGAAAAAGAAATAATTATATGTAATTGTATTGCTGAACAGCTTCAAGCAATTTTACTTCGAATTTAAATTGTTACATATTTATTAACAGTTGGAAACACAACACAAATAATATGATACTAACCATAATTCTAACCTCAAATAGTTCAATTGTTGTAGTGAAATGAACTACTTCCTAACTTCGAGTCTGTTCGAGGCGCAAATTTGACATAAATACCTAAGAACTTAAGAAATGAAATGAATTTATTTCTTATTGCGTGGTTCTTAGTTCTTAGGCATATGATATAAATGGTAGCATTAAAAGGTATAATTGAAATTTAAAGTATCTTAAGTCCTTGTGTTTATGTATAGTTATAAATCCACCTTTATGGGATTGCTAGATTCCTCAATTAGTTCATCATTCTGCTTCGTTTTGGACTCACAAATTGCTCTTCTATAATCTATTAAATCGCTATATTATACAGTTTGGGCATAAAGTAAATCCCCCCCCCCCCCCTGCAACTTTTGAACGGTTATGTTTTTGATTCTGAAAATTTGTCTACGGAGGACTCAAATCGCGAACTTTCTAACAAAGGTATTTTTGATTTTATGGAACTTCCGGTTATACAACTTTCTTATTTTAAATGGAACACCTAGTAAATTTTTGCATTTTCGTGTTCTCCATAAAAACACCATTAAATTGACCTAGCATAGTGTGGTCTACGATTAATACTTGCGGAATTACGCCCATTCGAAAAATCACATTTTCATGCAACTTCATTTACACCGGAAGTGGAAAATTAACGAACTTAAGGTTAACCATAATTTTGTTTAAATTTAATGTTATTAACTTAATTGCAAATGAAAATCATTTAAAATAAGGAAGTTGGGGCAGTTGGCTCCAACTTCCGGTGTAAATGAAGTTGCATAAAAATGTGATTTTCAAATGGGCGTAATTCCGAAAGTATTAATAGTAGAGCACATTACGCTAGGTCAAGTTGATGGTATTTTTATGGAGAACACGAAAATGCAAAAATATACTAAGTGTTCCATTTAAAATAAGAAAGTTGACATCCACTTCCGGTATAACAGGAAGTTCCACAAACTTAAAAATACCTTTATTAGAAAGTTCGCAATTAAATATTTTAGTGGACAAATTTTAAGAATCGAAAACATAACCGTTCAAAAGTTAGCAGGGGGGATTTTCTTTATGTCCGTACTGTATTTCATCAACAATTACATTTTCTTCTCTGTTTTTGATATTCTTTAATTTATTTATTTACTATAGTTATTAGGTATTTAGGTTTGTAGCCTAAATTTTCATTACCTCTTAAGACGGTTTCAATTCTATTTATTGGTTTACACAGAATTCGCCATTATAATTAGTTTTTAATGATTTCCTTGGAATTTCCCCCACCAGTATTAATAGGTCATTTATTTTACTTTAAAAGGTTACCTTTGGTTGATTGTAACATTCACGATCATATTTTGTTGGCACATATTAGTTGTTGCTGGAGTTTTATGTTATACAAAAAAGAAACACACTGTATAGGATTGCGCTCTTATTGTAACAAATGGAAAGCTACTCTAAACTACAGAACTAATTTTTTGTAAACAAAACAACCCTATAATTTTTGGGTGAATTATAATTATTTTTTATTAATAATTAGTGAAAAATAAACAATGTCCCGACGACCAGAATATACAGCTCCTCCAGAAATTGTAAGTTACGTTTTGTATAAAAAAATACCAAGTAAAATACACTTATAAATTATTTTAAAATTTTAGTTTTATAATGATGATGAAGCCAAGAAATACTCACAAAAGTAAGTTAGCTCCCTAATTCTTATCATTAATACTAATTAAATTTATTGATTTTAGCTCAAGAATTATGGAAATTCAGGTTAAAATGAGTGAAAGAGCGCTTGAACTATTGTTGCTTCCCGAAGACACGCCCAGCTTTATTCTTGATGTTGGTTGTGGTTCAGGGCTTAGTGGAGGAGTTTTGGAAGAAGATGGACATTTTTGGGTTGGTATGGATATATCTACCGCAATGTTAGGTACGTTTATGGCTTAAAAAATCAAGATTTAAATCACGTTTTTCTTAAACTCAAATTCTCTTCAAGTAATTAATTTACTTTCTCAAAGAAATAAAAGGCTTGTCAAACAAATATCACTAAATTTTTCAATAAATTTATTTAGAGAAACGAGTTTTGAGAATTTGAATTTATTTAAAAAATTTAGTGCGCTTATGGACCTTGCGATTAATAATTGGTGAAAATAGCGCTAACATATTATTTTTTTTTAATCTAGAATTTGGGAACAAAATTTTGTTTTTAATTTATTTTTTTTTGTTAGATATTGCAGTTGAACGGGAAGTGGAAGGTGATTTACTTCTGACTGATATGGGTCAGGGTTGTCCTTTTAGAGCGGGTACTTTTGATGGAGCTATTAGCGTTTCAGCTCTACAGTGGTTGTGCAATGCTGATAAAACATCTCATAAACCCGTGCAGCGATTATACAAATTTTTTAGTACGCTTTACGCTTGTTTGGTAAGTAAAACTCAAAACACTTGTTCAAACAAATAAAAAATTCTTCGTTTATAACTTAACTTATTGCTAGCGTTGGAAAAAAAATATTATTCCAATTAGTTTCTTATTTTTGTGGAAACCGCCGCTATGCGAACGTTTTTTGTAAAACCGTAAGAAACGTGGAAGGTTTTTTTTCGTATAGAATAGAAATTTTGTATAAAGACGGAGGAGAAAATTCTGTGAAAAAAGTGTAAATGTCCCTTTTCGATCGGACCACCCCGAAAAAAGTTATTCCACCCGGAACGAAAAATCGAATTCATCCCCCCAGTGTCCGAAATTTACCCCGAATCGCATCAAAATTTAGTATGTTATAGAGGACCAAATTCTGAAGATGAGGGTTTTGACCCGTCTGGACCTATCTATTAAGGGGGCGGAGATAAGACCCATTTTGTATTTTTACCCCAAAATCGGACGTTTTTTGCGCCGAGCCGCGAAAAGGGCAGTTTTTTTGGTCAAATTTTAAAAATTCCGGTTGCATCATGAAGAGGGATGCGGATTCTAAGCGGGGTTCGAATTTTAAATTTTTCCAACCACTCTAACACTCTGAAAAAAATTCTCGAAAATGGTCGATTTTTCTTGCTTATTTTCCGGTTTTCGCCGGCGTCAACTTTGAAAAATCGCACCTCCGTCCGGTTTTAAAGGGAAGCGACGAAATTTGGCCCCTTTTATTCTCACATCCTGGGGATGGACCATGGCCGTTTTTAAGTCTCCAGGCGTCGACGGCAGGGCGTCGCAGTGCCGGCACGCTGAGTGTACAAATTTAGCGTTTTCTCGGGCGGCAAAAGTGCTCAAACTGTGCGGCTTCGTTAAGAAGATCGGCAGGTGAAAAAAAATCACGGTTTTTTTATTCCATATGTACATACAATACTTTGCCTTGAAACGGGCGCTTTTTTTGATATCTCAATTTTTTCTGTACTTTTGGCGCCCTCAAATTTGTTGTTTGAAATTCGGGCTTTTTCAACTCCGACTTTGATAATTCGTAACTTTTGATTTAGACCTCCTCGAGACGTCGAATATTTTTTATTTGCCTCCACACTTTGTTCTTTATAACCAAAAAAATCGGCATATTTCAATTTTACCCCTGGACTTTGAAAAAAAATCGCGAGTAAAATGTTAAAAAAATGGGACTAAACGCGTTAAGTTGGGTGTACCACTTTTGGCCCCCAGTTTCCAAAAATGACTACATTTTTCTACACTATCCTATAAAGGAATAAGTTGTACATCCGGTAGCGCGTAGGGATTTTCTATTTTCGAAGGGGTTCGAAAGTTATGTCGAATTAAAGTCGAAATTGTGAATTTAGGGGTTGGCGGCTCCAGTCGGGCTATTTTTTAACCGATTTTGCTATTTTAAAAGCTCAATGGAAAGTACACCTCGATCTGAAACCGCCCACGCGTAGGGTTTTTTGAATTTCGATAAAATAACGAAAAATTATTTTTTTTAAGATCGCATTTAAAAATGTCGCAATTTTTGACGTTATACAGCTTCTTTGAAAGTATTTAATGTCCACTTTACGACAAAAAAAGAGTGACTTCGCTATCTCTTTTCGTTTTTGAGTTATCACCGAAAATGTAGCTAAAATAACCACAATCTCCGTTTGGAGCCAAAATTTCGATCTGAAATTTTTCACTTCTCACGAAATAATTAATATCTTCGAAACTGTTAGCACCACTGAGACGTTAAATAGCTCAAAATTCGCACCGTCACCTCCTCCACCAAATTCCGTGAAAATTTTAATTTTCGGCTTAAAATTGCGCCGTCCAGGGCCGTACCAAAATTTTCCCAAAATTTTGCGATTTTTTTCCAAAAAAAGTATTTAATCGATTTTAACCAAATACAGTTGAACTTCCATATAACGAATTTTTCTATATAACGAATTTTTTTTGAGAATCTTCACCTTGAAGGCGTTTTTAATGTATTTTTTACTCCTTATAACGAATTATTGTTTCCGTATAACGAATTTTTTTTATGTAAATATTAGAATCTTTCATAAATTTTAGTCAATGGGTGGCTAATTTTAAAAATTTCGGAGAATTTTATATTAGATTAGTGTAAAGAATAAGAGAAAACCAAGTAGGTAATTAGAATTTTTAGAAATGAACGTAAATTCCGAGATTTGTCGAGTCTTTTTATAAGGTTTACTTATAAGTTATATCTCTGACTTGGAGCAAATTGAGTTTTATAAAACATGCGCATTAAAAACAACGCCTTTTTATATTTTTAGTTAAAATAAAGAGCTATAAAGTAAATACCAAATTTTTTATATCAAAATTACCGGGAAAATTACAAATTTCTATATAGCAAATTTTCTATATAACGAATTTTTTAAGGTTCCCGTGATGAAACGTTATATGGAAGTTCGACTGTATTTTTTAAAACGTGTCTGTCCACGGTGTTTATTTTTGGAAAAAAATTGATACCGGTAACTTTTATAGTTTTCGAGAAAAAAAATAAAAACCGATTTCCATTAGAAATTTCAAGCCCGTAGCCTTAAAAATATCTCAAAAAATTTTTTCTCGAATTTTTATCAAAATAGACCCTGCAAATGAAAGATAATAAAAAATGGATGAAATGTAGGGATTCATTTGCATTGTACTCTCTAAAACCTCAAAAAAATCAATTTTTTTTTTAGGTAATGTATCTCAAAAAATAATTAAATTTAAAAAAATTTAATATGTTAATATCAGTAATTTTTAGAAATTTATCTGTACGAATTTTTGTTTCTTAATTTTAGTTATTAAGCAAAATAATAATTTTTCAAAATACACCTTTACTCATTTACCAGAATGCTATATTTTATATAAAAATTCATAACTTTTGAACGAAACATCGTAGAGACTGGAATTTTTTTTATTTTTTTCTTATTTCTTTACACTGCAACCTAAAATTATTAACTTTCAAATTTTTAATTTGAAACTTTGCACCCTTGTTTGTAAAACAAAAAAAGAAGAAATTGGTAGCCACAAAACTCATCTATACAGGGTGTCCCATTTCACGTTGGACTCTATGGGTATCTTTGTTATTATTGGAGATAGAAAGTCGGTTAAATGGACAAAGTAGTAGATTTTTTCGAATATTAATAATTCATTTACAAAAAGTTTGAATATTGCATCGTTCCAACGCTATCTTGAAAAAACAAGAAAATGCGATTTTTAAAATATGGCTATGACTTCTTCATTTTCTGTGGTACCAAAAAGTTTTTTGACATAATACAGACAATTTTTTGTGTACAATGTAGTAAAACAATTGAATATTTTTTTTTCGCTAACGGATTGACCGGAAATGAACCAAACTTATTTTTTTCTTATGGCAGCCATATTGGATTTACACATATTCGGAATCAGTATTTTTTTCTGAATAATTTGGTATACCATATGTCATATTTAAAACAAAATAAAATTATTTGATTTTACAAACTAACATTGGACTTAAGAGATGTAAATTGTCAATAACATAAATGTAACTATTTAAAATATTAAATGTAAAATAAATCTTAACACATGTAATGATAGTTTATATCTATTCAAGGCCATTTTTGGTTAGTAAAATAAAATTATTTCTATTTTTCTTAAAATATTACATATGATATATCAAATTACTCAGAAAAATACACTAATTCCGAATATGTGTAAATCCAATATGGCTGACATAAGAAAAAGATAAGTTTGGTTCATTTCCGGTCAATCCGTTCGCGAAAAAAAATATTCATTTGTTTTACTGCATTGTACACAAAAAATTGTCTCTATTCAGTCAAAAATTTTTTTTGGTACCACCGAAAATAACCAAGTTATAGCCATATTTTGAAAATCGCATTTTCTTGTTTTTTCAAGATAGCGTTGAAACGATGCGATATTCAAATTTTTTGTAAATGAATTATTAATATTCGAAAAAATCTCTACTACTTTGTCCATTTAACCGACTTTCTATCTCCAATAATAACGAAGATACCCATACAGTCCAACGTCAAATGTATACCAATAAATGAAATTTTAAAAAAGCTCCTGGAAAAAAAGTTACGACCAAAACCGCAAATATCAAGAGTATTTTAAAAACAAGCGCTCAAATTCACAGACTATCGCCTTAAGAGATAAAATGAAATGAGTTTTTTTATATACAAACTTTATTTTCAATTATATTACACTCAGTAAAACTCGACTCGATATAATCCAATAAATTCGCTGTAAAAGTTTCATTTTTAAATTTTTCAATCGTTAAATTAAATTTATTGTGTAAATTAGTGCAACTTTCTGGTGCAGAAAAATTAATGTCTACTAAAATTCCATTTTCGACTACTAAATTTAAAACAAAAATATACGAACGACTTTGTGTATAAATTATCTTTTGTGTAGTTCCACTTGACGCTGAACCGGTGTATTTAAATGCTTTACTCGCTGTAAATTTCGGCGCCCTTCCAAAAATCCACTTCCAACCTCGAAACTCTTCAATCATTTCGTTAATTCCTGGAAAGTTTTTTTCAGTCGGTGATACTAGTTGTAATTTTAATGATGAAAAATCTACTTTTTGAGTAACCGAGATATTTTCGTTTTTAATTTTACCATAAAATTCTGGAGTATTTTCTGTTACGTTTTTATTGTTGTGAAGTAAATATTGATTTCCGATGGATTTTAATAAATCACCTACTGTAATTTCTGGATTTTCTTCAGATAAATTTATTATTTTTGATTTTATTGATTTTGTAGCATTTGTTTTTATGTTCCAATCAATCTGCTGCAGGGATTTTCGTAGATTTTTTTTATCGGCTTTTATAAGAAGTGTGCAATGGTGGTAAGCGTTGGTTCTTGCTAATTTTGATGCAGTTCCGGATATCTAAAAAATATTAATCGAAATTTCAGCTAAAATTTCATTAAATTCACTAAAATTAATGAAATTTTTATTTTTGTTTAAATGGAATTAGAAACAAATTTATTTATTTACTTGACAAAATTGCACCCCCTTTAAAATTTTTTGGGTACGCCACTGTCGGAATAAAATTTTCCACTAAAATTTTTTAATTAATTTAACAAAATTTTATTAAAATATTTATAACAATAAAAAAGTTATTAACAATTTTGTAATTCAATTATTGAATAATCCATTATGTAGTTATTTGTATTAATAAATTTATTATAAATAAATAAAGGTGTATCTGTATACTTATATCTATATATATCTTATATCTATACTTATATCTATATACAGTATACAGATACACCTTTATTTATTTATAATAAATTTATTAATACAAATAACTACATAATGGATTATTCAATAATTGAATTATTAAATGCGAATCTAGCAGATAAAATCCGAAAATACAAGAAATGGTTTAATAACAAAATAAGAACAGAAAACAGATTGTGGTTTTTGAATAAATGTAAGAAATATAAAATATACCCAAAATTTATTACAAGAAAATTCTACGTGAAGAATAAAAACAAAATGAATTTAGCAGACCTTAAAGCTTTAAATACAGCATATAATGTTCTTCTTAATACAGAAATAAGAAAAGCTTACCATCTACGTGACAACATTTACTCGAATCTTTGGATGCTTCATATAAATCTATCAAGTGAACTTCATATGACAGAATGGGATTGTTTAGATTTTAATGTGCGAGAGAATGGATTAGATTTTGGAAAAAAGCTTAGACATAAATTACAGAAGAAATTAAATGATGTACTATATTTAAATAATCAGCAAGTCGTCAGTGCTAATTCACAAAAGGTTAATGTCAATGCATCAAATTCTGGTAACAATATTTTTCAAAATTCTAATATTAACAAAACTTTTCAAAATTCTCAGTCATATCGTAATAAATGTTACTTTAATTTTGAATACGATTCAACAAAAATTATTAGTGACTTAAATCCATTTGAATTTAAAATTAATTCTTTTCATCCAAGAATGAAAAATTTAACCAATGTTTCGTTTAATGAAAACGAAACTAGAATACTAAATTCTGGTTTAAAATATTCTCCAATTTTACCAAAGAAAGAGGCTGAAATTAAAAACTTTATTTTTGATACAGCATTAATTTTAGATAAAGCCAAAATTATTAGTAATGATTATACAATTAATGAATGTTGTAATAATATTAATGAATTTATTATAAATAGTAAAAATAACAGAAATGTATACACAGAAAAACAAATTATTAAAACTATATTAAAAAAATCAAATGATAATGATATTTGTTATAGTAAAGCAGATAAAGGCAATTGCCTAGTTATTATGCATAAACATGATTACTTTAAAAAAGTTGAGGATTTCATTTCTGAGAATAATTTTGAAAAAAATAAGATTACTGTTTTTAATAAATTCAATAATAATTTGAAAAGTGTGATTCAAAAATATGCTCATTTAAATTTATATAAAACATATCATATTTTATTAATGAATCCAATAATTCCAAAATTGTATGGTTTACCGAAAATACATAAATTAAATTCCCCTATTAGACCAGTTGTTTCCTTTATAAACTCACCCGTTTATAAGCTTTCAAAATTTTTAGATAAATATTTAAAAGAAAATATTAACTTTGATCTAAAATTTAGTGTTAAAAATACTAAAGAAGTTATAAATAAATTGAATTTATTAAACATTAATTATTCTGAAGTTGTATTAATTTCATTTGATATTATAAATTTATTTACTTCAATTCCTCCTAATGAATGTATCGAAATTCTAAGTGATTACATTTTTAATTCAAATCTTGATGATTTAACATCAGAAGCCATTTTAGAATTAACTAAAATTGCAATTAATCAAAATTTCTTTCAATTTAATAATCAAATTTATGTACAAAAGAATGGATTAGCTATGGGACATCCATTATCACCTTTATTTTCAGATATTTTTATGGACAAAATTGAAAGTTTAATTTTTTCTAATCTATTTTTCAATAATAATTGTTTACTTTGGGTAAGGTATGTGGATGATATCTTTTGTATCATTAAAAAAGACACAAATATATCTGATACTATTTCTTTTTTGAATTCTATCCACAAGAATATTAAGTTTACCCATGAAATTGAAAATAATTTTTGCATTCCTTTTTTAGATATATTAATAATGAGAAATGCAGAAGATAATTGTCTAAATTTTAGTATTTATCGAAAACTGACTCACACCGATCACTGCATTGATTATTTGTCTAATCATCCTCTTTCACATAAACTTGCATTTTTTAATTTTTCGTTTCACCGATTATTTAATATTCCTCTTAATTATAATAACTTTAGAAAAGAAATAGAAATTATTTTTTACATTGGTTTTCGAAATCATTTTCCCAAAGAAATTTTAGTTAGAACTTTCAATAAAATGAAAAAAACTTGTTTTCAAAAAGAAATCGGTGATCCTAATAGAAATTTTCAATCAAATTCACAATTTTTATCAATCCCATTTATAAATAATCTTTCATTCAAAATTAAAAAAGTGGTCGAAAAATCAAATAAAGAACAGAAGTTTCATTTTTCATTTAGTAGACCAACAAATTTACAACAAATTTTAGGAAATAATAAAGACAAAATTGATAAATTACAAAAAAGTGGAGTTTATTTACTGACTTGTGATTGTGGCGCGGAATATTGTGGGCAAACTGGGCGAAATTTTGATGTTAGAATTAAAGAACAAAAAAAAAAAAAAAAAAAAAAAAATAAAAACGTTATTTGTATACAGATACACCTTTATTTATTTATAATAAATTTAACAATTTTGTAACTCGAGTATCAAAACTAAAATAATATTAAAATATGAGTTTCCCTTGGAATTTTCTGACAAAAATTTTACCGTTATTAAATAGTAATACCATGAATACACTTGCAAAATTTGGTGTAAATATTAACAAGAATTAAAAAGTTATTCACAATTTTATAACTCGAGTCGTTAAAATATAAGAAATAACTCACAAAATCAATGGATTTTCAGGTTTCTGTTGGAATTTTTTGACGAAAATTTTACTACTGATAAATTGGAGTATCATCAACAAATATACAAAATTTTGTAAAAATATTTATAAAAGTAAAAAAGTTATTAACAATTTTGTACCTCAAGTTCCAAAAATATTATTTACTGAAATATGAAATAATTTATAAAAGCATGAATTTTCCCATGTTTCCATTGGAATTTTCCAACAAAAATGTTACCATTATTAAGTAGTTGTATCATGAATACATGTACAAAATTTTGTAAAAATATCTGCAAGAATAAAAAAGTTATTAACAATTTTGTAAGTCGAGTATCCAAACTAAAATGATATTAAAATACGACATAATTTAGAAAATCATGAGTTTTCCCATGTTTCCATTGGAATTTTCCGACAAAAATTTTACCGTTATTAAGTAGGAGTATCATGAATACACTTGCAAAATTTGGAATAAATATTAACCTAAATAAAAAAGTTATTCACAATTTTATAACTCGAGTCCTTAAAATATAAGAAATAACTCACAAAATCAATGGTTTTTATTCAGGTTTCTGTTGGAATTTTTTGACGAAAATTTTATTACTGATGAATTGGAGTATCATAAACAAATATACAAAATTTTGTAAAAGTAAAAAAGTTATTAACAATTTTGTACCTCAAGTTCCAAAAATAGTATTTACTTAAATACGTAATAATTTATAAAATCATTAATTTTCCCATGTCTCCATTGGAATTTTCCGACAAAAATGTTACCATTATTAAGTGGTTGTATCATGAATACATGTACAAAATTTTGTAAAAATATCTCCAAGAATAAAAAAGTTATTAACAATTTTGTAACTCGAGTATCAAAACTAAAATATTAAAATACGAAATAATTTAGAAAATCATGAGTTTTCCATGTTTCCATTGGAATTTTCCAACAAAAAATTTACAGTTAGTAAATAGTAGTATCGTGAATACACTTGCAAAATTTTGACAAAATATCTCCAAGAATAAAAAAGTTATTAACAATTTTGTAACTCGAGTTCCAAAAATATTATTTACTGAAATACAAAATAATTTATAAAATTATGAATTTTCCCATGTTTCCATTTTAATTTTCCGACAAAAATTTTACCATCATTAAGTAGTATTACCATGAATTGCCATGAATACATGTACAAAATTTTGTAAAAATATTTGAAACAATAAAAAAGTTATTAACAATTTTCTACCTCAAATCATAAAATTCGTATCTAAAATATGGATATTCTTCAAACAAAACACGAATTTTCCAAGGTTTCCATTAAAATTTTTCAGTAAAACGTTTTGCATTATTTTTCGATGTAGACAAAATTTTGTAACAATGAAAAAGTTATTAACTATATTTTCTTACTAGACTCAAAAAATTCGACTAAAATAATATTTTTAAATCAAAAACTTTCCCAAAAAAATTATACCGTTAAATTTAATAATGGCGCCTATATTTAACATATATTTTTTTAAATTTTCAACAACATTTTCATCAACAATCGTAGAAAAAATCAGGAAACTGCTTGCAAGTCCCCATCTTTTATCATTTTTTTTTAAATTACGGCAGAAAGTGGAAAACCACTGGCGTACCCAATGAGGGGGGGTTTGGGTACCTGAGCACCCCCCTCTCAACTGACAAATAATTGTTTAAAAGGAAGTAGAAATAAAGTGTACCCCCCTTTAAAAATTTCTGGGTACGCCACTTATGTCCAAAAAAAATTATAATAATAACTTTGATTGTCAATGTACGGGTTTTCAGGCTGTTGGAACAAACCTATTATATTTAATTGTGAATTTCGATTAACTGTAGGGGGCGCTGTTTTGACAGAAACAGTTGATCGAAATGAGTAAAAAAATTTCTCATCTTACCTTATAATTTCGTAGCATTAAATCTTCTCTTTCCGAAATGTCTACTTTTAATTTATATTTTTTTAAAATTGTATTGGCGATAAGTTCCAAATTATTGTGTCTATTATAATGCTGATTTGCTGTAAAAAATGTCATGTTAAGATTCCCAGAATCATGATAAACCGTCCCTCCTCCACTATTGCGTCTTGCTAATTTTATTCCAGCACCATTTAAGCTGGCTACATTCGTTTCCACCCAAGGGTTTTGATGCCTACCTTAAAAATATTAAGTTTTTTAATAAAATTTAGCGAATGCTTCAGCTTAAATCAATTTATTTACATTAAACTTAAAGGAAAAGCAACGTAACCTAACCATAAATTTTTTGATTAAATGACTTTTCTCCCTTTTGCCGCCGAATGTGGAACTAATGGTTAGTTGCGAGTTGCCATCACGTTGTCATGATTGCCACTAAACTTTCAGTTGTCATCGAGATTAAGCCACTTTGTACCAACCTACTTCTGACATCATTTTTAGTGGCAAAAATTATTTTGAATCGCCAATATTTTGGTACTAAAAGTAATAATTACCAATGACAACACATGGATCATTCACCCATAACATAAGCAATTGTTTATCTGTAAACTCTTCATTTTTATAAAACCAATTTTCCAGAGCCAAATTTGTGTAGATATCGCTGGAATTTGAAACAATCACCGCTTTTTTTAATGGAGGAATAAGTTTCGTTTTTTTCGTCACCTTCGTGCAAAACTGCCTATTCAGTAAATGAATTTTCCTAAAACAAATTTGCAAGTTTAGAAACTGATGAATACGAAAAATAGTTTTGCGTAATTAAAGCCTAATTTCTCCTACTTTCCTTGAAACCTAACTAGATCTCAAGCTGTGTCTTAAAATATAAGCTTAGCTTATTTTATTGCAAAACTCGTCTTTTTATCATCAATTGAATTTTCACAAAAATTTTGATTTTTGATATCAATTTTGTTGAATTTGTTTTAGTTAATTTTTAAAGAATTTTCCCGAAATTTCCACCATTTTAGCTAAAACATGCAGAAATTTTCTAAAATTAGCTTTAAGTTATTATCTGTTTTAACCCTCGGATGACCAAGGTATTTTATATGTATTACACGAATAGCCAGGTGGGGTCAAAAATGACCCTATTTATTTTTTGTAATAAAGCAACTGGAAATAATTTTTAAACATTATTTATTATTAGATAAGGTAAGCAAATATAATATCCGAGTACACGAGATAAAAATAACACGAAAAAACCAAATATAGTATTTCAAAAACGAAATAAAAAAAAATTTGCACAAGTTAAAGATTAACATTGAAGTTTTTACAAATATTGTTTTTTTTGATAGTTGAATGTTGTTTACAAACAAAATACTTGTATTTATTGCACTTTTTTTGTACATTTTGTGCCCGAAGCACGTGAACGCATTTGACAGCGTCCACGTTTTCGTGGATTTTCATGGGATTCAGATTCACTACCTTTATTTGGAATTTCATATTCCAATGTTTTTATTATTTAATACGACAAAATACATAAAAAAGTCAGCTAGAAAAAAATCCAACCAAAAAACTTTAATATTTTGAGTTATATTTAAAAAATCAGAGAATTGGGGTTACTAATGACCCCACTTGCTCATCCCAGGGTTAAAAGATGACTTATTACAATAAACTAGTAAATTCTCACATATTTTGTTAAAAAATTCAAGATATTTCTGTTTTAAGTGAATATTTTCTTGCACGAAATCAAGTTGTTTTCTTTGGTTTTAAGTGAGCTTTCATCAAATATCGAGGAATTTCCATGTTTTAAGCTAATTTAAGTGAATTTCTAATGAATTCACACGTTTTCAAATTTAAAAATGCAGTTTATTTCCTCAATTGTTACTGAATTTTCAGTAATTTATAAAAAAGTTTTAACGTTTGCTGTTGATTTTATGGGATTTTCTTTTTCTAAGCAAATAAATTACAAAATTTCTCTCGATTTAAAATAAATTTCCACCAATTTTCAAATAAGTATGTATGTACTTTAGTTTTTACTGCAAAAACGAAGAAATTTCTTTTAATTGTAAATAAATATTCATCAAATTTTAAACTTTTTCATAAAAAAAATCGAGAATACCAACAATTTTGATTAAAATTTTTAAGTTTCTTAAATTTCATTTGCAGTTCTTTTCTTATCATGTAAATTTTTACAGAATTTCGAACGAATTTTAACATAAAAATGCAGGAATTGAAGTACATTTTTATCAATTTTGAAAAAATATATATTTTTGGTTGAATTTTTAGACAATTTCGAAGTAAATGATAAAAATGTAAACTTATCCAATTATTTCAAGTGAAATTTTAGTTAATTTACAGTAAATTGCATTTTTTACCTAATTTTGAATGAATTTTCATATTTTTAGTGCAAATATTCTTGAACTTTGATTTTTTTTACAATATTCGCACAATGTCCGCGATGTTAGCTTAAAAATGCAGGAATTCCCCCAAATTTCAAGTAAGCTTTGAACTATTCCTTTATTTTAAAATTTCATAAGCAGTAAATTCTTACTAAATACGTAAACAAGTAAATACGTTTCTTTAGTGAATTCGCGTATTTAATAATAAAAAATGCAGTTAATTTCTTAAATTTTTACTGAATTTTTTTTAATTTATGGAAAATTTATTTTGCTTGATTTTTCAGAGAATTTCTACGTTTTTTTTGTATAAAAATTATTTTAAGTGAAATTTTATTTTATTAAATTTTTATTGTATTCAAATTTTCTATTTCACTAATATTTTTTACAGAGCCGTTCTGCGAGAGCTGTATTTCAGTTTTATCCTGAAAATGGAGATCAGATGGAATTAGTGACTTCACAAGCCATGAAAGCAGGTTTTTATGGTGGTGTAGTTGTGGACTATCCAAATTCTACCAAAGCTAAAAAGTTCTTCTTAGTTTTAATGACTGGGGGTAACATGCCTTTACCAAAAGCCTTGGGCACAGAAGAAGATTCAAAAGGTATTATTTACTTTATGTAATTTCATGTTTTTAGATGGTTTTTATTAAATTTTACAAAATTATAAGCAAATTTCTATGTTTTTGCTATGATTTTAAGTGAGTTTCCCTAAATTTTGAGAAATTTCTATGTTTGAAGCTAATTTTATAGAATTTCTAGTGAATTTACACGATAAAATCACAATCATACATCAAAATCGAAATTTCGTTATATTTTCTTTTATTTTCACGTCATTGTTGGCAGTTTTTTTGAATAACTCAAAAATTACAAGAGATGGAAAATCGCAATAGACATTTTTTGAAACCTAAATAAATACTCGAGATTATAGGACCTAAATTTTAGTTAGGGCTTTAATAAAAAAAATCGCAATCGTGCATCAAAATGGAAAGTTCGTTATTTTCTCTTATTTTCAACTCGACGCGTTGACATTTTTTAGAAAAATCAAAAATTATAAGGGGTAGAAAAATAAAATAAATATTTTTTAAAATCTTAATAAGTACTCGAGATTATAGGACTTTAATTTTAGTTAAGGCTTTCGTGATAAAATGACAATCAGGCGTCAAAATTGAAATTTCGTTTATTTTTCCACATGTTCATGTACAACTCTGTAAACTTTTTTTTAATAACTCAACAATGATAAATGATAAAAAAATAAATTATACATTGTTTAAAACCTAGATAAGTGCTTGATGTTATGGGACCAAATGTTTGGTCAAGGTTTTAGGAACAAAATCACAATCGTACATCAAAATCGAAATTTCGTTATTTTCGTTTATTTTCACGTCGATGTTTTCAGTTTTTTTGAATAACCCAAAAATACCAGGAATTAGAAAATCAAAATAAACATTTTTTGAAACCTAAATAAATACTCGAGATTATAGGACCTAAATTTTAGTTAGGACTTTAATAAAAAAAATCGCAATCGTGCATCAAAATGGAAAGTTCGTTATTTTCTCTTATTTTCAACTCGACGCGTTGATATTTTGTAGAAAAATCAAAAATTATAAGCGGTAGAAAAATAAAATAAATATTTTTTAAAATCTTAATAAGTACTCGATATTATAGGACTTTAATTTTAGTTAAGGCTTTCGTGATAAAATGACAATCAGGCGTCAAAATTGAAATTTCGTTTATTTTTCCACATGTTCATGTACAACGCTGTAAACTTTTTTTTAATAACTCAACAATGATAAATGATAAAAAAATAAATTATACATTGTTTAAAACCTAGATAAGTGCTTGATGTTATGGGACCAAATGTTTGGTCAAGGTTTTAGGAACAAAATCACAATCGTACATCAAAATCGAAATTTCGTTATTTTCGTTTATTTTCACGTCGATGTTTTCAGTTTTTTTGAATAACTCAAAAATACCAGGAATTAGAAAATCAAAATAAAAATTTTTTGAAACCTAAATAAATACTCGAGATTATAGGACCTAAATTTTAGTTAGGGCTTTAATAAAAAAATCGCAATCGTGCATCAAAATCGAAAGTTCGTTATTTTCGCTTATTTTCAACTCAACACGTTGATATTTTTTAGAAAAATCAAAAATTATAAGCGGTAGAAAAATAAAATAAACATTTTTTAAAACCTAAATAAGTACTCGAGATTGTAGGACTTTAATTTTAGTTAAGGCTTTCGTGATAAAATGACAATCAGGCGTCAAAATTGAAATTTTGTTAATTTTTATAATATATACAATGCTGTAAACTTTTTTTTTAAAACACAATAAATGATAAAAAAAATAAATTAAGCATTTTTTGAAACCTAGATAAAAGTGCTTGATATTATGGGACCATATGTAGAATATATGTTAGAATATGCATGAATTTGTTTCGATATTAAATAATTTTTTGTAGGTGTGTCTTACACTTCCAAGAGAGAACAGGCAAGAAAAGGCAAGGGCAAAGTATTAAAAAAATCTAGAGAATGGATTTTGGAAAAGAAAGAGAGGAGAAGGAGGCAAGGTAAAGAAACGAAAGCTGATACAAAATACACTGGAAGAAAAAGGAGTGGTAGGTTTTAAGATTGGAAAAACATATTTTTATGTTATCATAAGTTTATTTTGTACATAATCTTCCAATTATTTATAAAACTTTAAAAACATCGAATGTATTTAATTTTATTTCTGGCCCTTAAACCTAATTCCAGTTAAACTTAAAGTGATAATTTTTAAGTTAAAATTACAAAATGTCTACAAATCACTATATTTTAATATAATTTCCTTATATAAATTATTTAAAAAAATTTTAAAAATTTGACAAACTGAAAATTTGACATTTTTTTGACAATTTTGAAAATTTGTCAACTTTTAAAGATCTGACTATTTTGTAACGGTCAAACAAAAAATACCAAAAATATACTTCTTTGCTTATTTTATTTATTAGTTAAAATTGTAAGGAGTTTACATAAAAAAGTGAAGTTTATTTTTTTTTTAAATTTTTTATGATCTTTTTGACATCTTTTTCTAGCATTTTCAAGAATTTGTTTGATCCGTTGTAAAGACCAAAAAAAAATTTCAAAAATTTAAAAAAATCAGTTTACATAAGAAAATGAAGTTTATTTATTTTTTTCATTTTTATGATTGTTTTTGCAATTATTCGCCACATTTTTAAACATTTTAAGTTTGTAGCGTCGTAACGCTCAAACAAAAAATACCAAAAATAAATTTCTTTGCTCAATTTGTTTATTAGATATAATTGTAAGGATTTTACATAAAAAACAGTAAGTTTATATTTTTTTATGTTTTTTTTCGCATCTTTTTGCTGCATTTTTAAGAATTTTTACGTTTGAAACGTAACGGTCAAACAAAAAATTCTAAAATTGTATTTCTTTACTCATTTTGTTTATATAATAAATATAATTGTAAGGAGTTCACATAAAAAAAATGAAGTTTATTTATTTTTTTCTTTCATTTTTTATGATTTTTTTGACATCTGTTTCTTGCATTTTCAAGAATTTGTTTGATCTGTTGTAAATGCAAAAAAAAATTTCAAAAATTTAATAAAAGCAGTTTACATAAGAAAATGAAGTTTATTTATTTTTTTCATTTTTATGATTTTTTTTTGCAATTATTCGCTACATTTTAAACATTTTAAGTTTGAAGCGTCGTAACGCTCAAACAAAAAAAAACAAAAATATATTTCTGTGCTCATTTTGTTTATTAGTTATAATTGTAAGGATTTTACATAAAAAACAGTAAGTTTATATTTTTTTATGATTTTTTTCGGATCTTTTTGCTGCATTTTTAAGAATTTTTACGTTTGAAACGTTGTAACGGTCAAACAAAACATTCTAAAATTGTATTTCTTTACTCATTTTGTTTATATAATAAATATAATTGTAAGGAGTTCATATAAAAAAAAGAAGTTTATTTATTTATTTTTTTTCATTTTTTATGATTTTTTTGACATCTTTTTCTTGCATTTTCAAGAATTTGTTTGATCCGTTGTAAAGGGAAAAAAAATTTCAAAAATTTAATAAAAGCAGTTTATTTATTTTTTTCATTTTTATGATTTTTTTTGCAATTATTCGCTACATTTTTAAACATTTTAAGTTTGAAGCGTCGTAACGCTCAAACAAAAAAAAACAAAAATATATTTCTGTGCTCATTTTGTTTATTAGTTATAATTGTAAGGATTTTACATAAAAAACAGTAAGTTTATATTTTTTTATGATTTTTTTCGGATCTTTTTGCTGCATTTTTAAGAATTTTTACGTTTGAAACGTTGTAACGGTCAAACAAAACATTCTAAAATTGTATTTCTTTACTCATTTTGTTTATATAATAAATATAATTGTAAGGAGTTCATATAAAAAAAAGAAGTTTATTTATTTATTTTTTTTCATTTTTTATGATTTGTTTCGCATCTTTTTGCTGCATTTTTAAGAATTTTTACTTTTGAAACGTTGTAACGGCCAAACGAAAAATTCTAAAAATGTATTTCTTTACTCATTTTGTTTATTCATTATAATTGTAAGGAGTTTACATAAAAAATTGAAATTTATATTTTTTTTCATTTTTTATGATTTTTTTGACATGTTTTTCCTGCATTTTCAAGAATTTGTTTGAACTGTTGTAAAGGCCAAAAAAATTTCAAAAATTAAAGAAGCAGTTTACATAAGAAAATGAAGTTTATTTTTTTTCATTTTTTATGATTTTTTTGACATCTTTTTCCTGCGTTTTCAAGAATTTGTTTGATTCGTTGTAAAGGCCAAAAAAAATTCAAAAATTAAAAAAAAAGTAGTCGGATAAGAAAATAAAGTTTATTTATTTTTTTTTCATTTTTATGATTTTTTTGCAATTATTCGCTACATTTTTAAACATTTTAAGTTTGAAGCGTTGCAACGCTTAAACAAAAAAAAACAAATATAAATTTCTTTGCCCAGTTAGTTATAATTGTAAGGATTTTAAATAAGAATTTTTACGTTTAAAACGTTGTAACAGCTAAACGAAAAATTCTAAAAATGTATTTGTTTACTCATTTTGTTTATTAATTATAATTGTAAAGAGTTTACATAAAAAAATGAAGTTTATTTATTTTTTTTACATTTTTTATAATATTTTTGACATCTTTTTCCTGCATTTTCAAGAATGTGTTTGATCCGTTGTAAAGGCAAAAAAAAATTTTAAAAAAGCAGTTTACATAAGAAAATGAAGTTTATTTATTTTTTCATTTTTATGATTTTTTTGCAATTATTCGCTACATTTTTAAACATTTTAAGTTTGAAGCGTCGTAACGCTTAAACAAAAAAAACCAAAAATAAATTTCTTTGCCCATTTTGTTCATTAGTTATAATTGTAAGGATTTTACATAAAAAACAGTAAGCTTATATATTTTTTTCATTTTTTATGATTTTTTTCGCATCTTTTTGCTGCAGTTTAAAGAATTTTTACGTTTTAGAAAAAAGAAGTTTATTTTTTTTTTTAATTTTTTATGATTTTTTTGATATCTTTTTCTGCATTTTCAAGAATTTATTTGATCCGTTGTAAAGGCAAAAAAAAAATAAAAAAAAAGCAGTTTACATAAGAAAATAAAGTTTATTTTTTTCATTTTTGTGATTTTTTCTGAAATTCTTTTTGCTGCATTTTTAAGAATGATTACGTTTGAAACGTTGTAACGGCCAAACGAATAATTCTAAAAATGTATTTCTTTACTCATTTTGTTTATTAATTATAATTGTAAGGAGTTTACATAAAAAAATGAAGTTTATTTTTTTTTTTTTTCAATTTTTTATGATTTATTGACATTTTTTTTCCTGCATTTCCATAAATTTGTTTGATCCGTTGTAAAGGCCAAAAAAATTTTCAAAAATTTAAAAAAGCAGTTTACATAAGAAAATTAAGTTAATTTATTTTTTCATTTTTATGATTTTTATTCGCTACATTTTTAAACATTTTAAGTTCAAGTTCTAAGAATTTTTATTTTTGAAACGTTGTAACGGCCAAATGAAAAAAATCTAAAAATGTAATTCTTTTCTCATTTTGTTTATTAATTATAATTGTAAGGAGTTCACATAAAAAAAGTGAAATTTATTTTTTTTTTCATTTTTTATGATTTTTTTGACGTTTTTCCTGCATTTTCACCAATTTGTTTGAACTGTTGTAGAGGCCAAAAAAAATTTCAAAAATTTAAAAAAGCAGTTTGCATAAGAAAATGAAGTTTATTTATTTTTTTCATTTTTATGATTTTCTTGCAATTATTCGCTACATTTTTAAACATTTTAAGTTTGAAGCGTCGTAACGCTCAAACAAAAAGAAAAAAAAATAATTTTCTTTGCCTATTTTGTTTATTAGTTATAATTGTAAGGATTTTACATAAAAAACAGTGGGTTTATATTTTTTTTTCATTTTTTATGATTTTTTTCTCACATTTTTTTTTGCTGCATTTCTAAGAATTTTTACGTTTGAAACGTTGTAACGGCCAAACGAAAAATTCTAAAAATGTATTTCTTTACTCATTTTGTTTATTAATTATAATTGTAAGGAGTTCACATAAAAAATTGAAATTTATATTTTTTTTCATTTTTTATGATTTTTTTGACATGTTTTTCCTGCATTTTCAAGAATTTGTTTGAACTGTTGTAAAGGCCAAAAAAATTTCAAAAATTAAAGAAGCAGTTTACATAAGAAAATGAAGTTTATTAATTTTTTTAATTTTTATGATTTTTTTGCAATTATTCGCTACATTTTTAAACATTTTAAGTTTGAAGCGTCGTAACGCTCAAACAAAAAGAAAACAAAAAATAAATTTCTTTGCCCATTTTGTTTATTACTTATAATTGTAAGGATTTTACAGAAAAAACAGTGGGTTTAAATTTTTTTTCATTTTTTATGATTTTTTTCTCACATTTTTTTGCTGCATTTCTAAGAATTTTTATGTTTGAAACGTTGTAACGGCCAAACGAAAAATTCTAAAAATGTATTTCTTTTCTCATTTTGTTTATTAATTATAATTGTAAGGAGTTCACATAAAAAATTGAAATTTATTTTTTTTCATTTTTTATGATTTTTTTGACATGTTTTTCCTGCATTTTCAAGAATTTGTTTGAACTGTTGTAAAGGCCAAAATAATTTCAAAAATTTAAAACAGCAGTTTACATAAGAAAATGAAGTTTATTTATTTTTTTCATTTTTATGATTTTTTTGCAATTATTCGCTACATTTTTAAACATTTTAAGTTTGAAGCGTCGTAACGCTCAAACAAAAAGAAAAAAAAATAAATTTCTTTGCCCATTTTGTTTATTAGTTATAATTGTAAGGACTTTACATAAAAAACAGTGGGTTTATATTTATTTTTTCATTTTTTAGGATTTTTTTCTCACTTTTTTTGCTGCATTTCTAAGAATTTTTATGTTTGAAACGTTGTAACGGCAAAACGAAAAATTCTAAAAATGTATTTCTTTACTCATTTTGTTTATTAATTATAATTGTAAGGAGTTCACATAAAAAATTGAAATTTATTTTTTTTCATTTTTTATGATTTTTTTGACGTTTTTCCTGCATTTTCAAGAATTTGTTTGAACTGTTGTAAAGGCCAAAATAATTTCAAAAATTTAAAACAGCAGTTTACATAAGAAAATGAAGTTTATTTATTTTTTTCATTTTTATGATTTTTTTGCAATTATTCGCTACATTTTTAAACATTTTAAGTTTGAAGCGTCGTAACGCTCAAACAAAAAGAAAAAAAAATAAATTTCTTTGCCCATTTTGTTTATTAGTTATAATTGTAAGGACTTTACATAAAAAACAGTGGGTTTATATTTATTTTTTCATTTTTTAGGATTTTTTTCTCACTTTTTTTGCTGCATTTCTAAGAATTTTTATGTTTGAAACGTTGTAACGGCAAAACGAAAAATTCTAAAAATGTATTTCTTTACTCATTTTGTTTATTAATTATAATTGTAAGGAGTTCACATGAAAAATTGAAATTTATTTTTTTTCATTTTTTATGATTTTTTTGACGTTTTTCCTGCATTTTCAAGAATTTGTTTGAACTGTTGTAGAGGCCAAAAAAAATTTCAAAAATTTAAAAAAGCAGTTTACATAAGAAAATGAAGTTTATTTATTTTTTTCATTTTTATGATTTTCTTGCAATTATTCGCTACATTTTTAAACATTTTAAGTTTGAAGCGTCGTAACGCTCAAACAAAAAGAAAAAAAAATAATTTTCTTTGCCTATTTTGTTTATTAGTTATAATTGTAAGGATTTTACATAAAAAACAGTGGGTTTATATTTTTTTTTCATTTTTTATGATTTTTTTCTCACATTTTTTTTTGCTGCATTTCTAAGAATTTTTACGTTTGAAACGTTGTAACGGCCAAACGAAAAATTCTAAAAATGTATTTCTTTACTCATTTTGTTTATTAATTATAATTGTAAGGAGTTCACATAAAAAATTGAAATTTATATTTTTTTTCATTTTTTATGATTTTTTTGACATGTTTTTCCTGCATTTTCAAGAATTTGTTTGAACTGTTGTAAAGGCCAAAAAAATTTCAAAAATTAAAGAAGCAGTTTACATAAGAAAATGAAGTTTATTAATTTTTTTAATTTTTATGATTTTTTTGCAATTATTCGCTACATTTTTAAACATTTTAAGTTTGAAGCGTCGTAACGCTCAAACAAAAAGAAAACAAAAAATAAATTTCTTTGCCCATTTTGTTTATTACTTATAATTGTAAGGATTTTACAGAAAAAACAGTGGGTTTAAATTTTTTTTCATTTTTTATGATTTTTTTCTCACATTTTTTTTGCTGCATTTCTAAGAATTTTTATGTTTGAAACGTTGTAACGGCCAAACGAAAAATTCTAAAAATGTATTTCTTTTCTCATTTTGTTTATTAATTATAATTGTAAGGAGTTCACATAAAAAATTGAAATTTATTTTTTTTCATTTTTTATGATTTTTTTGACATGTTTTTCCTGCATTTTCAAGAATTTGTTTGAACTGTTGTAAAGGCCAAAATAATTTCAAAAATTTAAAACAGCAGTATACATAAGAAAATGAAGTTTATTTATTTTTTTCATTTTTATGATTTTTTTGCAATTATTCGCTACATTTCTAAACATTTTAAGTTTGAAGCGTCGTAACGCTCAAACAAAAAGAAAAAAAAATAAATTTCTTTGCCCATTTTGTTTATTAGTTATAATTGTAAGGACTTTACATAAAAAACAGTGGGTTTATATTTATTTTTTCATTTTTTAGGATTTTTTTCTCACTTTTTTTGCTGCATTTCTAAGAATTTTTATGTTTGAAACGTTGTAACGGCAAAACGAAAAATTCTAAAAATGTATTTCTTTACTCATTTTGTTTATTAATTATAATTGTAAGGAGTTCACATGAAAAATTGAAATTTATTTTTTTTCATTTTTTATGATTTTTTTGACATTTTTCCTGCATTTTCAAGAATTTGTTTGAACTGTTGTAGAGGCCAAAAAAAATTTCAAAAATTTAAAAAAGCAGTTTACATAAGAAAATGAAGTTTATTTATTTTTTTCATTTTTATGATTTTCTTGCAATTATTCGCTACATTTTTAAACATTTTAAGTTTGAAGCGTCGTAACGCTCAAACAAAAAGAAAAAAAAATAATTTTCTTTGCCTATTTTGTTTATTAGTTATAATTGTAAGGATTTTACATAAAAAACAGTGGGTTTATATTTTTTTTTCATTTTTTATGATTTTTTTCTCACATTTTTTTTTGCTGCATTTCTAAGAATTTTTACGTTTGAAACGTTGTAACGGCCAAACGAAAAATTCTAAAAATGTATTTCTTTACTCATTTTGTTTATTAATTATAATTGTAAGGAGTTCACATGAAAAATTGAAATTTATTTTTTTTCATTTTTTATGATTTTTTTGACGTTTTTCCTGCATTTTCAAGAATTTGTTTGAACTGTTGTAGAGGCCAAAAAAAATTTCAAAAATTTAAAAAAGCAGTTTACATAAGAAAATGAAGTTTATTTATTTTTTTCATTTTTATGATTTTTTTGCAATTATTCGCTACATTTTTAAACATTTTAAGTTTGAAGCGTCGTAACGCTCAAACAAAAAGAAAAAAAAAATAAATTTCTTTGCCCATTTTGTTTATTAGTTATAATTGTAAGGACTTTACATAAAAAACAGTGGGTTTATATTTATTTTTTCATTTTTTAGGATTTTTTTCTCACTTTTTTTTGCTGCATTTCTAAGAATTTTTATGTTTGATACGTTGTAACTGCCAAACGAAAAATTCTAAAAATGTATTTCTTTACTCATTTTGTTTATTAATTATAATTGTAAGGACTTCGCATAAAAAATTGAAATTTATTTTTTTATTCATATTTTATGATTTTTTTGACATGTTTTTCCTGCATTTTCAAGAATTTGTTTGAACTGTTGTAAAGGCCAAAAAAACTTTCAAAAATTTAAAAAAGCAGTTTACATAAGAAAATGAAGTTTATTTATTTTTTTTTATTTTTATGATTTTTTTGCAATTATTCGGTACATTTTTAAACATTTTAAGTTTGAAGCGTCGAAACGCACAAACAAAAATAAAACAAAAATAAATTTCTTTGCCCATTTTGTTAATTAGTTATAATTGTAAGGATTTTACATAAAAAAACAGTGAGTTTATATTTTTTTTTCATTTTTTATGATTTTTTTCTCACATTTTTTTTTGCAGCATTTCTAAGAATTTTTATGTTTGAAACGTTGTAACGGCCAAACGAAAAATTCTAAAAATGTATTTCTTTACTGATTTTGTTTATTAATTACAATTGTAAGGAGTTCACATAAAAAATTGAAATTTTTTTTTTTTCATTTTTTTATGATTTTTTTGACATGTTTTTCCTGCATTTTCAAGAATTTGTTTGAATTGTTGTAAAGGCCAAAAATATTTCAAAAATTTAAAAAAGCAGTTTACATAAGAAAATGAAGTTTATTTATTTTTTTCATTTTTATGATTTTTTTCTCACATTTTTTTGCTGCATTTCTAACAATTTTTATGTTTGAAACGTTGTAACAGCCAAACGAAAAATTCTAAAAATGCATTTCTCTTCTCATTTTGTTTATTAATTATAATTGTAAGGAGTTCACATAAAAAATTGAAATTTATTTTTTTTTTCATTTTTTATGATTTTTTTGACATGTTTTTCCTGCATTTTCAAGAATTTGTTTGAACTGTTGTAAAGACCAAAAAAAATTCAAAAATTTAAAAAAGCAGTTTACATAAGAAAATGAAGTTTTATTTATTTTTTTCATTTTTATGATTTATTTTTGCAATTATTCGCTACATTTTTTAACATTTTAAGTTTGAAGCGTCCTAACGCTCAAACAAAAAAAACAAAAAATATATTTCTTTGCTCATTTTGTTTATTAGTTATAATTGTAAGGATTTTACATAAAAAACAGTAAGTTTATATATTTTTTTTTTAATATATATGTTTTTTTTCGCATCTTTTTGCTGCATTTTTAAGAATTTTTACTTTTGAAACGTTGTAACGGCCAAAATTCTAAAATTGTATTTCTTTACTCATTTTGTTTATATAATAAATATAATTGTAAGGAGTTCACATAAAAAAATGAAGTTTATTTATTTATTTTTTTTCATTTTTTATGATTTTTTTGACATCTTTTTCCTGCATTTTCAAGAATTTGTTTGAACTGTTGTAAAGGCCAAAAAAAATTTCAAAAATTTAAAAAAGCAGTTTACATAAGAAAATGAAGTTTATTTATTTTTTTCATTTTTATGATTTTTTTGCAATTATTCGCTACATTTTTAAACATTTTAAGTTTGAAGCGTCCTAACGCTCAAACAAAAAGAAAACAAAAAATAAATTTTTTTGCCCATTTTGTTTATTAGTTATAATTGTAAGGATTTTACATAAAAACAGTGGGTTTATATTTTGTTTTTCATTTTTTATGATTTTTTTCTCACATTTTTTTTGCTGCATTTCTAAGAATTTTTATGTTCGAAACGTTGTAACGGCCAACGGCCAAACGAAAAATTCTAAAAATGTATTTCTTTACTCATTTTGTTTTTTAATTATAATTGTAAGGAGTTTACATAAAAAAGTGAAGTTTATTTCTTTTTTTTTCATTTTTTTATGATTTTTTTTTCGCATTTTCCGCTGCGTTTTATTATTTTTTTTAATAAGTTAAAAAATAAGTGCTCATATTTCGGGAGAAGACCAGTTTTTGTTGAATTTTGTACTCGGGGACCGCCAAAGGTATTTTAGCCCTCCACGGCCTAAATTCGCTCCTGTTATTTTGTACTTATTCAGAAATGTTGGGGAATCAATTGCGCCAGAATATTTAGAAAAATGTTAAAATTTATCAAAATAGGTTTTAAATAAAATTTGCTGAATTTTCTTTTTTAACGAATTCAAAGAGAATAAAAAGTTTGGTGTAAACTAAAGTAACAAATTTTCTTGATTTATTCGATTTAATAAAAAAAATTCAACTGGGCCTGTCCGGGATTTGAACCCGGGACCTCTCGCACCCGAAGCGAGAATCATACCCCTAGACCAACAGGCCGTTGTGACGTACTGAAGTTAGATATATACAAAACTGCAAGGGGGTGTGTTGTAATAAATAATTATTTCTAAACAGAATTTTATACAAGAAATTATTTAATGGACTAAAGATTATATAAAAAATACTTGTGTTTTAAATTATTTTTATATTTTATCGATTTAATTTAAGGTTATCGCTTTTTTTATAATTTATTGCAAAATGGCACACAATATTTTTAACTATAATTATTGAAAGTATTTATTAAATTTATGAAATGTTTTTTTTTTGTATAATTTATTATTCTCATCGAAAATAGAAAGTGAGGTTATGTTTCGTATGAAACATCTTATTTTCGTTTCGCTTTTTTTTTAAGAAGAATTGCAGAGGGGTGGCTGATTTATTTTAAGAAATTATATAATTATAATTATTTTTATAAAACTTACGTGGCCATGGAGGTTTATTATGTTTTTATTTGGTATTTGGAACTTAATATTTTAAAATATGTGACAAGTTATAATATTATGAGTAGCTAACTTAGATAATGAGAATAAGAAAAAATCTATTTTATAGATTATGGTTTTTTAATGGAGGGGTATGCGGTAGGCAGAACGATGTCGTGGCGTTAAGCTAAATTATTATCACTAATATGTAATTTCTAATTAAGTACTGTCTTTTGAAGGATAAATATCTGCTTGCTTTTCATGTAATTTTGGTTGCCTAGGTTAATATGCTGGATGAAGGATTTTTTTCTCTTAGGAAAAAAAAATAAAATAAATACATAAATGCACCAACTAAACAGGAAATTTTATTAAAAAAGTTCATAATTAAGATTTATTTTAATACATAATAATTTTAAGTTTTTCGAATTTTGAAGGGTTTTGGAGATTTTTGAATCTTTTCGTTGTTATGGCTACAAAATCGAAATGCTTGCCTAACTTTCTTGATTATAAACCGATTTTAATGATTTTCTATTTTGTGGTCAAATCCATTATTTTAGGAAAATGAAGTTTTTAAATTTTGTTACTAATTTTTGTAATTTTTACACTTGTCTTGTTTTTAGAAAACCACCTATAAAATCAAATAAAATGACTAACACTCTAAAGTTAATATTAAAATTTTTTAATGTTTTTGAAATAAAAATTGGATTTTTAAGTTTTTCGAATTTCGAAGGATTTTAGAATTTTTTTGTTTATAAACCGATTTTAATGATTTTTTATTTTGTGATCAAATCCATTGATATCTCATAATAAAAATTAAGAAAATGAAGTTTTTAAATGTCTTGTCTTTAATTTTGATTTTTTTAAATTTTCTCTCGTCTTGTTTTTAGAAAATCATGCACCTATAAAATCAAAAAATGACTTTAACACTAAAGATAATACTTAATTTTTTTTAATATTTTTCAAATAAAAAAGGGATAACATAATAATTTTAAGTTTTTCGAATTTCCACGGATTTTCAAAATTTTAGAATTTTTTTGTATATAAACGGTTTTAATGATTTTTTATTTTGTGGTCAAATCCATTAATATCCCATAATATAAAATAAAAAAATGAAGTTTTTAAATTTTTTGTCTTTAATTTTGATTTTTTGTAATTTTCACTCGTCTTTTGTTTTTAGAAAATCACCTATAAAATAAAAAAAAAATGACCAACACTCTAAAGATAATATTTAAAATTTTTTAATGTTTTTGAAATAAAAAATGGATTACATAATATTTTTAAGTTTTTCGAATTTCGAAGGATTTTAGAATTTTTTTGTTTATAAACCGATTTTAATGATTTTTTATTTTGTGATCAAATCCATTGATATCTCATAATAAAAATTAAGAAAATGAAGTTTTTAAATGTCTTGTCTTTAATTTTGATTTTTTCTAATTTTCTCTCGTCTTGTTTTTAGAAAATCATGCACCTATAAAATCAAAAAATGACTTTAACACTCTAAAGATAATACTTAATTTTTTTTAATATTTTTCAAATAAAAAAGGGATAACATAATAATTTTAAGGTTTTCGAATTTCCAAGGATTTTCAAAATTTTAGAATTTTTTTGTATATAAACGGTTTTAATGACTTTTTATTTTGTGGACAAATCCATTAATAATAATATAAATTAAGAAAATGAAGTTTTTAAATTTTTTGTCTTTAATTTTGATTTTTTGTAATTTTCACTCGTCTTTTGTTTTTAGAAAATCACCTATAAAATAAAAAAAAAATGACCAACACTCTAAAGATAATATTTAAATTTTTTTAATGTTTTCCAAATAAAAAATGGATTACATAATAATTTTAAGTTTTTCGAATTTCGAAGATTTTCGAAATTTTAGAATATTTTGTATATAAACCGATTTTAATGTTTTTTTTATTTTGTGGTCAAATCCATTATTTTCTCATAAAATAAATTAGAAACATTAAGTTTTTAAATTTTTTGTCTTTAATTTTGATTTTTTGCAATTTTCACTCGTCTTGTTTTTAGAAATCACCCATAAAATAAAAAATGACTATAACACTCTAAAGATAATACTTAAATTTTTTTAATGTTTTTCAAATAATTAATGGATTGCATAATATTTTTAAGATTTTCGAATTTAGAAGGTTTTTAGAATTTTTTTGTTTATAAACCGATTTTAATGATTTTTTATTTTGTGATCAAATCCATTGATATCTCATAATAAAAATTAAGAAAATGAAGTTTTTAAATGTCTTGTCTTTAATTTTGATTTTTTCTAATTTTCTCTCGTCTTGTTTTTAGAAAATCTCCTATAAAATCAAAAAAATAACTATAACACTCTAAAGATAATACTTAAAATTTTTAAATGTTTTTTAAATATAAAATGGATTACATAATATTTTTAAGAATTTTTTGTTTATATACCGGTTTTAATGATTTTTTATTTTGTGGTCAAATCCATCAATATGTTATAATATAAATTAAGAAAATAAATTTTTTAGATTTTTTGATTTTAATTTTTATTTTCTGTAATTTTCACTCGTCTTGTTTATAGAAAATCACCTATAAAATAAAAAAATGCCTATAACACTCTAAAGATAATACTTAAAAATTTTTAATGTTTTTCAAATAAAAAGTGGATTACATCATAATTTTAAGTCTTTTGAATTTCGAAGGATTTTCGAAATTTTAGAATTTTTTTGTTTATAAACCGATTTTAATGATTTTTTATTTTGTGGTCAAATCCATTAATATCTCATAATATAAATTAAGAAAATGAAGTTTTTAATTTTTTGACTTTTATTTTGATTTTTTGTAATTTTCACTCGTCTTGTTTTTAGAACATCACCTATAAAATAAAAAAAAATGACCATAACACTCTGAAGATAATACTTAAAATTTTTCAAATAAAAACTGTATTACAAAATAGTGGAATTGTTAAATTGTTTTTAAAAGTTTTTCAAATAAAAAATAGATTACATAATAATTTTAAGTTTTTGGAATTTCGAAGGATTTTCGAAATTTTAGAATTTTAAAATTACAAAAGATTTTAATTAAAGTTGGAACTTCAATTTAAGTAATTTATATTTGTTTTCAAAAGGTACATTTTGATTTTAAACCATTTTTTGACAAAAATTAAAGAATTTCTGTCCCAAAAATCAAAAATCTTGTATAATTTTTTGGTAACCAACCTATTTTAATAATTCTTGTTTTCTTTTGCGCATATTTTTCTACGCGTAAAAAAATAAATTTTAATTCTTGATTGCAATTTTTATTTTTTATAATTTTGAAATAGTGTAAGTTCTTAAAAATACAATCTAAACTATCTAAAGTATTAAAAAAAAGAAGTTTAAGTAAACGTAAACGTCGCATAGAATTTTATTTACCATTTTCGAATTATAGAGGGCTAACATAATAATTTTAAGTTTTTCGAATTTCGAAGAATTTTCGAAATTTTAGAATTTTTTTGTTTATAATCCGATTTTAATGATTTTTTATTTTGTGGTCAAATCCATTAATATCTCATAATATAAATAAGGAAAATGAAGTTTTTCAATTTTTTGTCTTTAATTTTGATTTTTTGTAATTTTCTCTCGTTTTGTTTTTAGAAAATCACCTATAAAATAAAAAGAATGACAACATTCTAAAGATAATACTTAAAATTTTTTAATGTTTTTCAAATAAAAAAGAGATTACACAATATTTTTAAATTTTTCGAATTTTGAAGGATTTTCGAAATTTTAAAATTTTTTGTTTATAAACCGATTTTAATGATTTTTATTTTGTGGTCAAATCCATTAATATCTCATAATATAAATTAAGAAAATGAAGTTTTTAAATTTGTTGTCTTTAATTTTGATTTTTTGTAATTTTCACTCGTCTTTTGTTTTTAGAAAATCACCTATAAATTAAAAAAAAATGACTAACACTCTAAAGATAATATTTAAAATTTTTTATTGTTTTTCAAATAAAAAATGGATTACATAATAATTTTAAGTTTTTCGAATTTCGAAGGATTTTTGAAATTTTAGAATATTTTGTTTATAAACCGATTTTAATGATTTTTTATTTTGTGGTCTAATCCATTATTATCTCATAAAATAAATTAAGAAAATGAAGTTTTTAAATTTTTTGACTTTAATTTTAATTTTTTGTAATTTTCACTCTTGTTTTTAGAAAATCACCTATAAAATCCAAAAAATTACCATAACACTCTAAAGATAATACTTAAAAAATTTTAATGTTTTTCAAATAAAAAATGAATCACATAATACTTTTAAGATTTTCGAATTTCCAAGGATTTCCAAGGATTTTCGGGATTTTAGAATTTTTTGATTATAAACTGGTTTTAATGAATTTTTATTTTGTGGTCAAATCCATTAATATCACATAATATAAATTAATAAAATGAAATTTTTAAATTTTTTGTCTTTAATTTTGATTTTTTGTTATTTTCACTTGTCTTGTTTTTAAAAAATCGCCTATAAAATCAAAAAATGACCATAACACTCTAAAGATAATACTTAAAATTTTTAAATATTTTTCAAATATAAAATGGATTAGATAATATTTTAAAGTTTTTCGAATTTTAATGATTTTTTAATTTGTGGTCAAATTCATAATATAAATTAATAAAATGAAGTTCTTAAATTTTTTGTCTTTAATTTTGATTTTTTGTTATTTTCACTTGTCTTGTTTTTATAAAATCGCCTATATAATCAAAAAATGACCATAACACTCTAAAGATAATACTTAAATTTCGAAATTTTTGAATTTTTTTGTTTATAAACCGATTTTAATGAATTTTTATTTTGTGGTCAAATCCATTAATATCACATAATATAAATTAATAAAATTAAATTTTTTGACTTTAATTTTTATTTTTTGCAATTTTCACTCGTCTTGTTTTTAGAAAATCGCCTATAAAATCAAAAAAAATGACTATAACACTAAAGATAATACTTAAATATTTTTTTAATGTTTTTCAAATAAAAAATGGATTACATAATAATTTTAAGTTTTTCGAATTTCGATGGATTTTCGAGATTTTAGATTTTTTTTGTTTATAAACCGATTTTAATGATTTTTTATTTTGTGGTCAAATCCATTAATATCATAATATAAATTAAGAAAATGAAGTTTTTAAATTTTTTATCTTTAATTTCGATTTTTTGCAAATTTTCACTCGTCTTGTTTTTAGAAAATCACCTATAAAATAAAAAAAATTACTATAACACTCTAAAGTAATACTTAAAATTTTTTAATGTTTTTCAAATAAAAAATGGATTACATAATACTTTTAAGATTTTTGAATTTCCAAGGATTTTCGGGATTTTAGAATTTTTTTGATTATAAACCGGTTATAATGAATTTTTATTTTGCGGTCAAATCCATTAATATCACATAATATAAATTAATAAAATGAAATTTTTAAATTTTTTGTCTTTAATTTTGATTTTTTGTTATTTTCACTTGTCTGTTTTTAGAAAATAGCCTATAAAATCAAAAAAATGACGATAACACTGTAAAGATAATACTTAAAATTTTTAAATATTTTTCAAATATAAAATGGATTAGATAATATTTTAAAATTTTATTTTGTGGTCAAATCCATTAATATCTCATAACATAAATTAAGAAAATGAAGTATTTATATTTTTTGACTTTAATTTTTATTTTTTGTAATTTTCACTCGTCTTTTGTTTTTAGAAAATCACCTATAAAATAAAAAAAAAGACTAACACTCTAAAGATAATATTTAAATTTTTTTAATGTTTTTCAAATAAAAAATGGATTACATAATAATTTTAAGTTTTTCGAATTTCGAAGGATTTTCAAAATTTTAGAATATTTTGTTTATAAACCGATTTTAATGATTTTTTATTTTGTGGTCAAATCCATTATTATCTCATAAAATAAATTAAGAAAATTAAGTTTTTAAATTTTTTGTCTTTAATTTTGTTTTTTTGCAATTTTCACTCGTCTTGTTTTTAGAAAATCACCTATAAAATAAAATAAATGACATAACACTCTAAAGATAATACTTAAAATTTTTTAATGTTTTTCAAATAAAAAATGGATTACATAATACTTTTAAGATTTTCGAATTTCCAAAGATTTTCGGGATTTTAGAATTTTTTTGATTATAGACCTGTTTTAATGATTTTTTATTTTGTGGTCAAATCCATTGTTGAAGAGATAAAATTCGGAACGTCATCTCATTGAAAAGTATGCTGTGTGAATAACAAAAGAGAGTTGTTATGTAATTGTCATGAGTGTGATTGAAGACATCAAGACGTGTTATTAAGATCGTATTTTGTATCGTACTGTTCTAGATTTGTTTACTTACATACTTTACGTTAAACTGTTCTGTATTCTTATCAAGAATATACTCTGTTTTTATTAGATTGAGTTATTTTTACTCCTTTTAACATTAACATCCATTAATATCACATAATATAAATTTATAAAATGAAATTTTTAAATTTTTTGTCTTTAATTTTGATTTTTTGTTATTTTCACTTGTCTTGTTTTTAGAAAATCGCCTATAAAATCAAAAAAATGACGATAACACTGTAAAGATAATACTTAAAATTTTTAAATATTTTTCAAATATAAAATGAATTAGATTATATTTTAAAATTTTTCGAATTTCGAAGGATTTTTGAAATTTTAGAATATTTTGTATATAAACCGATTTTAATGATTTTTTATTTTGTAGTCAAATCCATTAGTATCTCATAAAATAAATTAAGAAAATGAAGTTTTTAAATTTTTTATCTTTAATTTTGATTTTTTGCAAATTTTCACTCGTTTTGTTTTTAGAAAATCACCTATAAAATAAAAAAAATGACTATAACACTCTAAAGTAATACTTAAAAATTTTTAATGTTTTTCAAATAAAAATGGATTACATAATACTTTTAAGATTTTTGAATTTCCAAGGATTTTCGGGATTTTAGAATTTTTTTGATTATAAACCGGTTTTAATGAATTTCTATTTTGCGGTCAAATCCATTAATATCACATAATATAAATTAATAAAATGAAATTTTTAAATTTTTTGTCTTTAATTTTGATTTTTTGTTATTTTCACTTGTCTTGTTTTTAGAAAATCGCCTATATAATCAAAAAATTACCATAACACTAAAGATAATACTTAAAATTTTTAAATATTTTTCAAATATAAAATGGATTAGATAATATTTTAATGTTTTTCGAATTTCGAAGGATTTTCGAAATTTTAGAATTTTTTTGTTTATAAACCTATTCTAATGCTTTTTTTATTTTGTGGTCAAATCCATTAATATCTCATAACATAAATTAAGAAAATGAAGTTTTTATATTTTTTGACTTTAATTTTTATTTTTTGTAATTTTCACTCGTCTTGTTTTTAGAAAATCGCCTATAAAATCAAAAAAATGACTATAACACTCTAAAGATAATACTTAAATATTTTTTAATGTTTTTCAAATAAAATATGGATTACATAATAATTTAAAGTTTTTCGAATTTCGATGGATTTTCGAGATTTTAGATTTTTTTGTTTATAAACCGATTTTTATGATTTTTTATTTTGTGGTCAAATCCATTAATATCTCATAATATAAATTAAGAAAATGAATTTTTTAAATTTGTTGTTTTTAATTTTGATTTTTTGTAATTTTCACTCGTCTTTTGTTTTTAGAAAATCACCTATAAAATAAAAAAAATGACTAACACTCTAAAGATAATACTTTAAAATTTTTAAATATTTTTCAAATATAAAATGGATCAGATAATATTTTAAAGTTTTTCGAATTTCGAAGGATTTTCGAAATTTTAGAATTTTTTTGTTTATAAACCGATTTTAATGTCTTTTTATTTTGTGGTAAAATCCATTAGTATCTCATAATATAAATTAAGAAAATGAATTTTTTGATTTTAATTTTGATTTTTTGTAATTTTCACTCGTCTTGTTTTTAGAAAATCACCTATAAAATAAAAAAAAATGACCATGACACTCTAAAGATAATACTTAAAATTTTTTAATGTTTTTCAAATATAAACTGAATTACAAAATAGTGGAATTGTTAAATTGTTTTTAAAAGTTTTTCAAATAAAAAATAGATTACATAATAATTTTAAGTTTTTGGAATTTCGAAGGATTTTCGAAATCTTAGAATTATAAAGTTACAATTTTAATTAAAGTTGGAACTTCAATTTAAGTAATTTTTATTTTTTTTCAAATTATACATTATGATTTTAAACCATTTTTTTGACAAAGATGACAAAGAATTTCTGTCCCAAAAATTAAAAATCTTGTATAATTTTTTAGTAACCAACCGATTTTAATAATTCTTGTTTTCTTTTTCGCATATTTTTCTACGCGTAAAAAAATAAATTTTAATTCTTGATTGCAATTTTTATTTTTTATAATTTTGAAATTGTGTACGTTCTTAAAAATACAATCTAAACTATCTAAAGTATTAAAAAAAGAAGTTTAAGTAAACGTAAACGTCGCAAAGAATTTTATTTAGCATTTTCGAATTATAGAGGGCTAACATAATAATTTTCGAATTTCGAAGGATTTTTGAAATCTTAGAATTTATTGTTTATATACCGGTTTTAATGATTTTTTATTTTGTGGTCAAATCCATCAATATCTCATAATATAAATTAAGAAAATAAAGTTTTTAGATTTTTTGATTTTGATTTTTATTTTCTGTAATTTTCACTCGTCTTGTTTTTAGAAAATCGCCTATAAAATCAAAAAAATGACTATAACACTAAAGATAATACTTAAATATTTATTAATGTTTTTCAAATAAAAAATGGATTACATAATAATTTTAAGTTTTTCGAATTTCGATGGAATTTCGAGATTTTAGATTTTTTTTGTTTATAAACCGATTTTAATGATTTTTTATTTTGTGGTCAAATCCATTAATATCTCATAATATAAATTAAGAAAATAAAGTTTTTAAATTTGTTGTCTTTAATTTTGATTTTTTGTAATTTTCACTCGTCTTTTGTTTTTAGAAAATCACCTATAAAATAAAAAAAAATGACGAACACTCTAAAGATAATATTTAAAATTTTTTAATGTTTAAAAAAAAAATGGAGTACATAATAATTTTAAGTTTTTCGAATTTCGAAGGATTTTCGAAATTTTAGAATATTTTGTTTATAAACCGATTTTAATGATTTTTTATTTTGTGGTCAAATCCATTATTATCTTATAAAATAAATTAAGAAAATTAAGTTTTTAAATTTTTTGTCCTTAATTTTGTTTTTTTTGCAATTTTCACTCGTCTTGTTTTTAGAAAATTACCTATAAAATAAAAGAAATGACTATAACACTCTAAAGTAATACTTAAAATTTTTTAATGTTTTTCAAATAAAAAATGGATTACATAATACTATTAAGATTTTCGAATTTCCAAGGATTTTCGGGATTTTAGAATTTTTTTGATTATAGACCGGTTTTAATCATTTTTTATTTTGTGGTCAAATCCATTAATATCACATAATATAAATTTATAAAATTAAATTTTTAAATTTTTTGTCTTTAATTTTGATTTTTTGTTATTTTCACTTGTCTTGTTTTTAGAAAATCGCCTATAAAATCAAAAAAATTACCACAACACTCTAAAGATAATACTTAAAATTTTTAAATATTTTTCAAATATAAAATGGATTAGATAATATTTTAAAGTTTTTCGGATTTCGAAGGATTTTCGAAATTTTAGAATTTCTTTGTTTATAATCCGATTTTAATGATTTTTTATTTTGTGGTCAAATCCATTAATATCACATAATATAAATTAATAAAATTAAATTTCTTAATTTTTTGTCTTTAATTTGGATTTTTTGTTATTTTCACTTGTCTTATTTTTAGAAAATCGTGGTAAAATCCATTAATATCTCATAATATAAATTAAGAAAATGAATTTTTTGACTTTAATTTTGATTTTTTGTAATTTTCACTCGTCTTGTTTTTAGAAAATCACCTATAAAATAAAAAAAAAATGACCATAACACTATAAAGATAATACTTAAAATTTTTTAATGTTTTTCAAATATAAACTGGATTACAAAATAGTGGAATTGCTAAATTATTTTTAAAAGTTGTTCAAATAAAAAATAGATTACATTATAATTTTAAGTTTTTGGAATTTCGAAGGATTTTCGAAATTTTAGAATTTTAAAATTACAAAAGATTTTAATTAAAGTTGGAAATTCAATTTAACTAATTTTTATTTGTTTTCAAAAGGTACATTTTGATTTTACACCATTTTTTGACAAAAATGAAAGAATTTCTGTCCCAAAAATCAAAAATCTTGCATAATTTTTTGGTAACCAACCTATTTTAATAATTCTTGTTTTCTTTTCAGCATATTTTACTAAGCGTAAAAAATAAATTTTAATTCTTGATTGCAATTTTTATTTTTTATAATTTTGAAATTGTGTAAGTTCTTAAAAATACAATCTAAACTATCTAAAGTAATTAAAAAAAGAAGTTTAGCCGCAAAGAATTTTAGTTACCATTTTAGAATTGAAGAGGGCTTCACTAATATAATAAAAAATTTTGTAAAAAAAGTATTTTGTATTTCAAATAAAACAAAATAGTATTTTACCCAAGATTTCAATGCTCGTGTTTTTCAAAGTTCGAATTAGAGATTCTGTTTTTAAAATTTGTCGTTTTGCTCATTATTTTTCAAGAAAAATGTGGCCCTCCAACACCCGAGGTCCCCGGCCAGTGCCCGGGTTGGCCCTCCCTCCAATACATAAAAATGTTAAATTGGGCAGAATTGAAACAGGGAATGTCGATTTTTATAAAGCTGTTACTCAAACTTTAAATCTGGGTAATTCAGAAAATTTAATTATTGATTTTGGTGAAGGAGACACTCAAAATTTAGTTGATAATAATTTAGAAAATTTAAGTAGTGATTTTGGTGAAACTTAATTTAATGTAATTAAGAGAATTTAACTAATGAGTTTGGTCAAGCATTTAGTCAAAATTCAAGTGAAGGCAAATTAAGAAAATTTAATTAATGATTTCAGTCAAGCAGGTAGACAAAATTTAATTGAAGGTAATTCACGGAATTTAAATTATGACCCTAATGACTCCACTGAGGTTATTGATAATTTTTAATTTATTAGTTCCAAGGAAGACGTCATGTATACAGGGTGTCCCAAAAAGAAGTGCTTCGAATTTTGTTCCCACAGAAAATGTCGTTAAATCGAAATTGTGTTATAGGTCATAAACTATTTGGTCAATTTAAATGAATAAAAATGTAAAGTAAAGCTAATTAATGCCACTTTGGCTTGAAGTTATAAAATCATTACCAAAAAATTATTTTAATAGAAAAAAAAAATAATGAAAATTCACTTTTTTTCTTGATATATTGGCTCATATCTTTGAAATAACCTCCATAAAAATACCAATTTTTTACCTTTTTTTTCTATCAACATAATGTTTTTATGATTATTTTTTAACTTAAAGTCAAAGCGTCATTAATTAGCTTTACTTTACATTTTTTTCGTTTAAATCGACCAAGTAGTTTATGAAATATAAGAGAATTTGAATTTAACGAGATTATCTGTGAGCACAAAATTCAAAGACTCGTCAAAAAAAAACGACACGGACTATTGTCGATAAAATCTCCTCTATTTTCTAGGATTTTCTTCTGAGCACTTCTTTTTGAGACATCCTGTATAATTCATAGGAAAATAGAGAGTAGGGTTCGCTAATTAAAAAAGACTTTAGAAAAGGATCGTAATAGTTACAGCGTTTAGTGGAGCTTCAAAATTCAGACAATTTATGAACGAAAGGCTAAACGAAGTTACAAAAAATTTCATTTATTCCCAGTTATGAAATGTTTCCAAAAGTTACTATATGCTTTTCCGATTTTTTAATTTAATTTTATAATATAATTGTAAAGATATACCTTTTTATATTTTTAATTATAAAATTAACTAATTTTTTGCAAATTATTAGAGGACATTAAAAAAATACCAAACTATGACACCCACACCACTAAAATTCATAAAGCTATACCATGTATTCCGCGACTGTGATGAAAAATTTAGAGACGTCGTTAACGTTAAACACGTGATTAAAAAATATTTCTTCTTGACAAATATTTTTTTAAAGACGTCTTTAACGTTAACGACGTCTCTAAAATTTTCATCACGGTAGCTGAATCAGGCTTATAGCTCTAAAACTAAAAACCTAGATCCCCACTTTTTTGAGTTTTTATCGGTTAAATTTGGTCTAGTTTCTAACCCCGATGTTTGGTGAACCCTGAACGGAACACCCTGTACTTATCTAAATATTTTAATTACAATTTACAATTACATTTAAATTTAGAATTTAGTGTACCTACACAATAAGAAATAATAGGAATTCAAGGAATATAAGGGATAATGGATAAGGGATAATCCTCTCGAATAGTTGTAAATATTTATTAAATTAGTTTTAGGAATTGTAATTGTATTTAAATTGATACAATGGATGAAATGAAGGACAGGAAAACCCCTAAATATTGTAAAGGTACTTACCACAAGTATTTTAGAAACAATTACTAGGTTTTCTTTGTTTTCTTTGACATTTTTGGGGGTAGGGGTAGGTAAATATATAAACTACGTTAGAAGCAATTTATGTCCTAGTATCGAGCGAATCTCTGACAGTTACTATTATTTAGTTTTAATCTATCTGTTAACAGTTACGGTAGTCAACACGCAAAAACAAGCATAACCTAAAATATTTAGGATTTTAATACAATCTCAAAACTTTTAGTTCAATTTGCCTAATATTATATTGTGTAAAAAATGGAAGGAAAAGTCATAGTTGATAATTTACCCTACATAGACATGGAATATGATGATGAACCCGGGATATTCGGAGATAGCGAACTTGTAAGTATAGTTTTATTATAATTATTATATTACAAGTACAATATGCTTCACAGAGATGTAGCACACAAAAGAAATGCTAAGCAGCCAATAAGACTCTTTCATGCGGTTTGAAATATTCCTTAGACCCGCCCATCGTTAATCAGTAGTAAGAAAAACCATATTACAAGTGTGTTGCGTTGCAAATTAAAAACTTGAAATTTAATAATTTAAAGTTGTAGTTTAATGAAATAAGAATAAAATAAAAAATCATGTTTCATTCAAAAGTTATGAATTTTTATATAAAATTATTAATTTTTTTAAGGTACGTTACCTAAAAGTTTTTGGGGTGTAAAATTTTTTTTTTAAGTGTAGAGTAACCACCTATATTTCATCCATTTTCTATTATCTTTTATTGGCGGGGTCGATTTTAAAAAAAATCGAAAAAAAATTTTTGGAAATGTTTTTTAACGGAAATCGGTTTTTACTTTTTTTCTCGAAAACTATAAAAGTTACCGATTTCAAATTTTAGCCAAAGATAAACATCGTGGATAGACGTATTTTAAAAAATAGTTGGTTAAAATCGGTTAAACAGTTTTTTTTTTTTTAAATCACAAAATTTTAGCAAAATTTTGATACAAATACGGCTCTGGCGCAATTTTGAACCATTTTATTTTTATTTTATATGAATATTTATAGAGGGGCTTTAGGGGAGAATTTTGAGCCATTAAACGTCATGGTGGTGTTTATAGTTTCGAAAATATTAATTATTTTGCGAAAAAATCGCGGTTTTTTGATTCGTCATGTGTATTCAATTTACTGTTGCTTAGACGAGTGCCTTTTTTGATATCTCATTTTTTTACCGGCGAGATGTTAGCAATAAGTATTTTACATGTAATTCTCCATAAGAGGTTTTTTCTAAATAACTTCCTTGCTTATCAATTCAAAAAAGTTATAAATACATCAAATTAAAGCACAACTAAATCCCTACAGAGTGGTGGTACCCACTTTGCTTGTCCGTCCCGATTTTTATACCACCCCAATCAAACCTCTACCACGTATTTTAAAATTTTTAAATATTAACCTACGAAGACAAATGATATGTCTATGGATATAATTTTTCATGTAGATGCCGATAATATTGGTCACTTTGCTTGTCCGGGCCAATTAAGTGAGTAATTAACAAAATATTAATTTCTTCAACATTTATGGAGTTTGAACGCTAATTTATTAACGCAGTATTGTTGCATAAAAAAGTTAATTAGACAAAAAGATCAGAAATTTAATTATGATTACGGTGATGTGCCACACTTTGCTTGTCCGTTCATAATTAATTACCTATAAGCCAGCAATAACTTTTAGAACGCAAAATTCCAATCAAATATGCGGCGAAAGTCAATCAAAGAAAACAATGTTTAATAATTAACTCAAAGAAACAACTTATATGTACAGAGACAGGATTTTTAAATTGGGTTACGATGGTATTGGTCACTTTGCTTGTCCGGGCCAATCAAATGACTAATTAACAAATAACTCTATTTTTTCGATATTTATGAAGTTTGAACGCTAATTTAATAACGCAGTATTGTTACATAAAAATGTTAATTAAACCAAAAGATCAGAAATTTAATTGTGATTACGGTGGTATATTGTCACACTTTGCCTGTCCGTCCATAATTAATTACCTATAACCTATAAGCCAGCAATAACTTTTAGAACGCAAAATTCCAATCAAATATGCGGCGAAAGTCAATCAAAGAAACAATGTTTAATAATTAACTCAAAGAAACAATTTATATGTCCAGAAACAGGATTTTTAATTTGGATAACGATGGTATTGGTCACTTTGCTTGTCCGGCCCAATCAAATGACTAATTAACAAAAAACACTATTTTTTAGATATTTATGGAGTTTGAACGCTAATTTAATAACACAGTATCATTGCATAAAAAAGTTAATTACACCAAAAGATTAGAAATTTAATTGTGATTAAGATGGTATGTGACAGTTTGCTTTTTCGTCTATAATTAATTAGCTATAAGCCAGCAATAACTTTAAAACGCCAAATTCCAGACAAATATGCGGCGTTCTAAAAGTTATTGCTGGTTAATAGCGAAGTAATTATGGACGGACAAGCAATGCGTTACATACCACTGTAATCACAATTACATTTGTGATCTTCTGGTGTAATTAACTTTTTTATGCAACAATACATATAAATCGTTTCTCTGAGTTAATTATTAAAAAGTATTTTCTTTGATTGACTTTCGCCGCATATTTGTTTGGAATTTGGCGTTCTAAAAGTTATTGCTGGCTTATAGCGAATTAATTATGAACGGACAAGTAAAGTGTGACATATCATCGTAATCACGATTAAATTTCTGATATTTTCGTGTAATTAACTTTTTTATGCAACAATACTGCGTTAATAAATTAGCGTTCAAACTTCATAAATGTCGAAAAAATAGTGTTTTTTGTTAATTATTCAATTAATTGGCCCGGACAAGCAAAGTGACCAATACCATCGTTACCCAAATTAAAAATCCTGTCTCTGGACATATAAATTGTGTCTTTGAGTTAATTATTAAACATTGTTTTCTTTGATTGACTTTCGCCGCATATTTGTTTGGAATTTGGCTAAGTTATTGCTGGTTAATTTAATAGGGAATTAATTATGGACGGACAAGTAAAGTGTGACATACCACCGCAATCACAATTAAATTTCAGATCATTTGGTATAATTAACTTTTTTATGCAACAATACTGCGTTAATAAACTAGCGTTTAAACTTTATAAATGTCGAAAAAATTATGTTTTTTGTTAATTACTCACTTAATTGGCCACACATGGCCAATAGCATCGTCATCTACATGAAAAATGATATCCACAGACATATCATTTGTCTTTGTAGGTTAATATCTAAAAATTTTAAAATACGTGGTAGAGGTTCGATTGGGGTGCTATAAAACACTAAATCGGGACGGACAAGCAAAGTGGGTACCACCACTCTGTAGGGATTTAATTGTGCTTTAATTTGGTGTATTTATTTCTTTTGTGAATTGATAAGCAAGGAAGTTATTTAGAAAAAACCTCTTATGTAGAATTACATGTAAAATACTTATTGCTGGAAAACTTATTGCTAACATCTCGCCGGTAAAAAAATGAGATATCAAAAAGGCACTCGTCTAAGCAACAGTAAATGGAATACAGATCACGAATCAAAAAACCGCGATTTTTTCGCATTGGTGGATCTTGGGATGAGACTCGTATAGATTTGGTACTTTTGCCGCCCGAAAAAACTGCTAAATTTGTACACTTTGCGTCTCGGCTCCACGCGGTTGCGCCTGGAGACCTAAAAATGGCCACGGTCTATCCTAAGGATGTGAGAATCAAAGGGGCAAAATTTTGTCGCTTCCTTTTAATACCGGACGGGGGTGCGATTTTTTAAAGTTGACTTCGACGAAAACCGGAAAAAAAGCGAGAAAAATCCAACGTTTTTTGAATTTTTTTTCAGAGTGTTAGGGTGCTTGGAAAAAATTTAAATTCGAATCTCGCTTAGAATCGACATCCTTCTTCATGATACAATCGGAATTTTTCAAATCTGACGAAAAAAACTACCCATTTCGTGGCTCCGCGCAAAAAACTCCGATTTCTGGGCAAAAATACAAAAAGGGTCGCACGAAAGCTTCTTATTGGCGCTAATATTTCTTTTGTGTTACATCTCGTTGAAGCATATTGTACAAAAAATACAGTTTCGTTCTGATTTATAACAGAACAGTGTTTCGTTATGAAATAGTTTGCCTTAAATATAAGAGGTGGCGCCACAAGACAATTTGCACTTTTAAATGTTATTATTCTATGATCTTAACTTTAAAAATTAAATAATGCAACTTTTAATTTCTTTCAAGTTTTAATTCTGATATAAGAATTTATTTATTTTTTTAAGTTTTAATGCTGAATATAAGAATATATTTTTTTATTTTATTAAACATTTTAGTTGAAGAAGGAATATTATTTTATTTATTAATAGTAAAATTAAAGGTAGAATTTGTACATTTATTAAAATGAAGTAAGTGTACAAATATAGGTTGGTAGCGCAAAAAAATACGTTACACGGTCTTTAAGTGCGATATGACATGCCTCGAAAAATAGAAACTTAATAACGCATTTACCGACCTTGTATCGTAATATACTATTACCGATTACGGTCCAATGTCGCTTATATTCCGATATGACGTGAACATGACCGTGCCGCGTATTTCCGCAACCTGTAAAAATTTATAGAACTGCAAAGGCTTAACACCTAGTAAATTTTGAAATTACTTTTTTAGGTATTTGCAAAGCTTAAAGAAGAATATCGTCGTTATTGCCCGAAAAACTCTCTAGAAACCATCTCTCCGTTAATCCTCTTAAATGCTTTCGAATCTCCTTTTGAGAGTCGACAAAAACGAAGATACGAGCTCCAACCACCTCCCTGTGATAAAATAAAAGAAGGGCACGTATTTGATTTATTATCAATGCTAGACTATTGTAGTCCAGCATGGCAACGCTATTTACAAGCTTTACAAGATGGTGAAATTGATTTAAAGAAGTTCGTGGAGCTTAAGCAGCACTTGCCAGAGAACAATTGGCAGAGGAAGTTGTTGCAAATGAGGGAGAAAGTGTTGGAGGGTGTGGAAGAGAAAAGGGTTTCCTTAGACAGGAAGTATCCAACATTTAAAAATAAAACTTAAAAATATGTAAAATTTATTTTATATTCATTTTAAATTTCTTTGTATTTCTGTATCAAAATTAAAAAAAAAAAACAGTAATTATTATTAGATATGCTTTTATTACACCCTGTATAAAATGAATTCCCTATAGTAAACTTAAAAGGATAGTCGTCAAATATGAGGGCTTGATTTTGAAATTCGCTTGACATTTGCTGTTTTGCTTATATTTTTTTTCATTGAAGTATTTTTAAAATTTCTTTTTGTGGTATACAGAAGAGTCCTGTGGCTACCAATTTCTTCTTGTTTTGGTAAGTCAAACCAAATAACCATACGCCAGCAGTAAAGTGGACTCTTTTCAAAATACGTTCGCTTAGCGGCGTTCTCCACACAAATAAAAAAATAATTAAAATAATATTTTTTCCCAACGCTAGCAATAAGTTAAGGTATAAACGAAGAGTTTCCCATTTCGTATTTTGTTTTAGGTTTATTTTTAAACTTTTTACTTAAGCCCCAAAATTTCTTAAAATTTTACTTAATTTTTGGGATGCTGTAAAACGTTTAAAAATATACTTAAAACAAAAAACGAAATGGGAAACTGTTTGTGTATACCTTAACTTGTTGCTAGCGTTTTGAAAAAAAATATTATTTTAATTAGTTTTTTATCTGTGTGGAGAACGCCGCTAAGCGAACGTATTTTGTAAAAAGCCCGTTTTACTGCTGCCGTATGAGTATTTGGATTAAATTACTAAAACAAACAAAGAAGAAATTGGTACCCTCAAAACTCATCAGTGTACCAAGAAAAGAAATTTTAAAAAAGCTCCACTGGAAAAAAAGTTATGACCAAAACCGCAAATATCAAGAGAATTTCAAAATAAAGCGCTCAAATTTGCCGACTATCGCCTTAAGCGGTTAAAGGCCTTTTATATAGATTTTTGGGTCAAAATAAAAATACCCAAAACTTATCGAAATGAACAACAATATTCCTAATATTAATTATCAAGGGCGTATTCAGGATTTCATCCCAAAATTTTTTGAAAAGAAAACCCAGGTAAATTTAACCTAACCTTATATTTTTCTAATTTTGCAAACGAAAATGGCGCAAGAGCTCTCCAGTACGTTGTTGGAAACCCTTCAGGGAGATCTTCAGAAAAATAGTAAAAAAAATCCTCTTGACCAATTGACCGAGATATGAAAAGAGAAAGTTGGAAATTCAACTTTTTTTAGCATGAATTTTGAAAACCCGCTAGTTGTCCTGTAAAGTTTGGAGTCTTTAGTCGTAATTAAATTAAATTTAAATCGTATCAAATTAATTTCATAATTTATTTTTTTTTAAATTAAAAATTATAACGGGTAATTATTGTAAGTAATTTTAAATTAAAAAAAAAATAATTGAAATCCCAACATTGTCTCTTCATATCACGGTCAATTGGCCAAGAGGTTTTTTTTAACTACTTTCTGATGATCCCTGAAAGGTGGAGCTCTTGCGTAATTTTTGGGACATCCTGTAATTTAAATTTTTTTAATTGAAAATAATTATAGTGTATCCCAAAAAGAATTGATGAGAAGAATATCGTAGAAAGTAAACTAGAAAAAAACAATTTTTTTGGAGAGACTTTTTTCCACAGAAAATCTCGTTGAAAATTGTACCATGGTTCATACACTATTAGGTCAATTTAAATGAAAAAATTGGAAAGTAAAGCTAATTAACGCCTAAGGTTATAAGATCATTTATTTTGATGGAATTTTTTCAAAAAATAAATACGAATTATTGTTGGTATTTTCGCTCATATCTTTGAAGTAAGCCCCATAAAGGTACCACTTTTTTGAGTCCATAAAGTTTTACAGAAAACTCTATCAATTTAAAAAGATTCAGTGTTATTACCCTTATACGTTTTATTTCAAAGAATGAACGAAAACAAATAAAAATGCCAAAGAAAGAAAATATATTTTTTTGTTTTTTCAGTTTTTGATTTTTTCCAAAATATGACCCATTAAGCTTGTATTTTTTAAGTTTTCTTAAAGTTCTTCATATTCTCAACAAATCAAGGAAAAATTTCAAATCGAAACTTTTTTTCCTTTACTTACTATAACCTTCTGAAGTTACTCCTACAAGAAGTGTTCTAAGCACAGTCAGATACCGTCATTTATACTCTACTTGACAGACCCCATTTGACAAACCGTACAGCCAGTGGTGTAGTCCCAAAAAAGAGGTACTGGTACGCGTTCCGGCTTCCCTAAAAAAGCCCCACTACACCACTGCGTACAGCCTACATAAACAAAGCAGGTTATCCGCTTTTGCCCGCTTTCAGATTACCGGCGCCGATTACACGCGCATTCCTGAGTCAGTCCGCGCCATGCCATGGACATACAAAAAGTGAGTAAAGGTAAAAACACAAACAAAGCAGGTAAGTCCATAGCGGACTGACTCAGGCATGCGCGTGTAATCGGCGACGGTAATCTGAAAGCGGGCAAAAGCGGGTAATCTGCTTTGTTTGTGTTTGACAAATTATGCTCAGTACTAAAAATATAAGAAACTTCAGTAGACTTTACTAAGTAAAGAAAAAGAGCTACGGTTTCAAAATTTTACCTGGTTTGTTAACAATAGGAACAAGTTTCAGAAAATTTAAAAGAAGATAAGCGTAATGGGTCTAATCTTGGAAAAAAAATTCAAAAACTAAATATTTTTTTAATTTTTTTAGCAACTACTTTTGTAGTTCTATTGTTACCAGTTGAAATAGGATGGTTTTAGCTTTGTAATGATAATTTTACAAAATTGGATAAAATGTAATTAACATTTGTGATTTTTGACAAAAATCGGTGACCTAAAATTCAAAACGCCGTAGCTCCAAAACTAAAAAAGATAGACTTTTTTGTTCCTTCTATAATGGAACACCCTGTATAAATTGGTATTTTTATTTAAAAATTATTATTTACCCCTATTTGCTAAAGATATGTCATGTAACTATAAGTAACCTATAAGCAAAATTAAAATTTATTTCCGTGAATATTTTAAAAGATCAGGAACGGCTTCGTTGGGATTTGTTCTAATTAACTGCAAAAATTGCCCTCGTATCATTTCTAATTGTGACGTAAAACGTAGATCGACTCCGAACTGGTCGCAAGTTTTCTTTAAAGTTGGATAAAGCTTTCGCAAGGTAGCATGACTCATGGTAGGAAAAAGGTGGTGAAGTCCATGGTCTCCGAAGTTGGTTAAAGAGAGAAAAAGTGAATCATTGATTTCACTTCTATCCATTATTGCATCCAATTGACATATACCCCAGTCTTTATTCTCTCTAAAAGTAACCAAGATTAATAACTAAAATATTCAAACATTTCTCCAAAAAAATGTGATAAATCGATCTAAAAATTAATTAATGCATATTAAATGGTAAAAAAATAAAATAAGAAAAAAAAATAAAAAATAAAATAAAAAAAATAAATAATTAAAAGAAAAAATAAAATAAAAGAAATATATAAAAAAAATAAAAGAAAAATAAATAAATTAATGTTTTTTTTAACATTTAATAAAATTTTTTGCAAAAGTTAATTTTACAGAGTTTTCATCAAGATATTTTCAGATTTTTTTGAAAAATTGAACTAATAAATTATCTTCAACAATTGGGGCCTCTGGGTAAGGAAGTAATTAACTTACCTGACAGCATCGCCATCGTGGAAAATATCAGGGTGGTGATGTGCTGAATTTAACCCAACAAACGCAGAATGAAAGCTAGCCATAAACATGATACAATTCCACATCACAAAACAACTCGATAAACTCTGGCCACTGAACAAATACATCATTAGAGGTAAGCTCAAGGGAATGAAGTCAGTTTTTTTAAGGTGATCAAATTTTCCTTGAAGTAATCCTGGACAAATTCTAAACAAATATTGAACTTGTTATCAATAAATCAAATCAAATTTGAGAAAAACAAACCTTTTAACGTAGGTTTTATGAAATAAGACGAACGTTATGAAAAAAAAACCAAACCACGATAAATACTTTTTAATAGTTCCCTTTGAAGTTGGTAAATATTCCAAAATTGGTTCAAAAAGAGAGATTTCCAGGTCATGTATTGTGTTTGTGAATAAATGGTGGCTTAAAGCATGACTTATCCTCCATTCCCTAAAACATAACCAATGAAATAAATCAATAAAATTTCCACTCAAAATGTATTTGGAATTTGTAACAAACCTTGATTCCATCATCGATAAATCAAAATAGTACATCCTAAAATTATCACCTCGATGAAAATAACTGTGGCCTGTTATAATGGCGCAGGCTAGCGCATATGCTGCAACTATTGCCAAAATAAAGGAATGAAATTTACAAGCTAATATAGCCACAATAAATGCGGTTAAAACCAATGAATCGGCTATAAAATTTTCTTTGTACGCATCAGAAGCTTCCTCCAAAGTTGGAAGCACGTCCCTAACGTTTCTCTTGAGGGTTCTAAAGAATCCATCGTCTTCAAAAGTGTAAGGTGAGTGTCTTTTGGTCTTAGCTTTTCTTACAAAAAAATTTGGTAAGATATTTTCAGCTTTTTCTGTAATATGATGAACCTCAAACGCTTCAGTGATATCTGTGCCCTATAAAAAATATTTTCTTTGTATTTAAAAGCCAATATATGATCCAGTAATATTTTGGAGAATAAGAAATAGATTTTTTTATCACCTTTGTTAACTCGTGCCACATTTTTCCTCCAGGATGCTCATCCATGTAATCGGTTAAATCATAAAGATTGTCGCCAATTCTCCATAACCCTTCTGCCCCATCTTCGTCACGCTTGTCATCCAACCATAAATGTCCACTTTTCGATGGCGAGTCGCGATTTTTTGGGTATTTAAAACCTAAAGAAGACGCAGCAAAATCCTCTTTCGGCGCCATTCCTAATAATACTGATCTTATATCACTTTTCATATTTCTACTATTTTTTATCATATTTTTATTATTTTATTTTTTTATTATTTTATTATTTAAGGTATTTTCCAACATTGTAACATTAAAACATTTAGTGGTGTGGACTAACAGTTTCGTCTTGGAAATTTCGCGTCGATCTACTTACAAATTTACAACTCTACGCAAAAAACTGATTTTGTAATGACCTTATATGAAAATCGTACATGTCATTCATAATAATTAGGAATTTTTAGATTCCAGATTTATAATCTAAATTGATTACACTACATCCTGCCAGAGAGTTACCTTCCACAACCTAGCACAAAATTAATTAGTTAAGGTACTTTTAGATCACTATATTTTTTTTGTATATTTTCCAATTTTTTTCCTTCTGGCAAAAATTAAAGAAATGACTTCTAAATTAACTACAAAAAAATTATACAAAAATGTTGTTCGTACTAGCTTTTATGACTGCAGAACTAAACCACTATATTTACCGTTTAGGAAATTGCTCTTAATGTTGAGAACTTATAAATTACTTTGTTACTACTCATCGATAACTGGAAAATTGGCGTATTTTGCAATAGCATTTATATCAGAAGAAACTTTTTTAAATTAAAAAAAAAATGTATTGGTAAATTTAAAAATATTTGTGTAAATGACCTTACGGTATTTCTAATTGACAAAGATTTGACAGAAATTTCCGCTATACGAGAAATACTTTCTTCGTCAGTTATCTTGTTGTGTAAATTTCATGTGATCAAATATGTACAGAAATTAATAGCCTCTGCATATAACTGTCATATAAATTTAAAAAAAGAAATATTACAATTGTTTAAAAAAGTGTTATATTCAAATACACCTGAAAAATATACTTTAAGTAAAGGCGAGTTGGAAGATATTTCAAAAAATGTTAAAGTATGTACCCAAAATAAATATGTCTTGTTTATGGATCAGTTTAATAATAATTGGGATTCTTGTAAAGAAATGTATTTTGCTATTGCTATTGCTATGGATCCTGATCCAGAAATTAAAAATTATCTTGATATAGCATCAACCAAATTAACATTTGGTTTAAAATTGTATCACAAATCTTTAGACTCATTCAAATGTTGTAAATCAAATATGATTTTAAAGACAGATACTGTCGTAGTAGAAAATTTTAAAGGTGGTACATGGACGGGCACGACCGAACTGTCTCCCAAAAACTAAAATTAAAGATATGATCAATCAAAAATTACAAATTAAATTGAGTCGGGAAAATGGAATAAATTCCAAAAGTCAGAGACGGTAGGATTTAAAAAAATGGCAAGATACGTCAAATAATGTTACTAATTGCGAAGATATCTCGCTATTAAAAATTTAAGTGACGTCATTGTGCAACGGCCTCGTGACGTTATCATTTTTTTTTCACGGAAACCCTCAATTTTAAGTAAACTTTACTGTACTTTTTTGAATAAAAAACCAAAAAATTAAGAAATTAATAATTTTCAGATAAAAATAATACATTAATGTATTTACCAACAAAGAAGATTTATTTAGAAAAACTAGTCAAAGTAAATGTTCAAAGTGTTCTCCAGTTTGAAGTTGGCAGTGCCCTAAGCGAACATAAAATGCATTTCGCACATTGGTCAATATACTTTCTGAAATTAATTATTCTGTCTTTTAGCTGCTGCAAATCAAGTGGAGTGAGGTCAGGAGACCTCGATGGCCATTCCATGGCTCTCCTTCCTATCCAAGTGCCTGGAAAAACTCGGTCCAGATAATTACGAACAAGTATAGAATAGCGTGGAGGCGCGCCAACTTGCTGAAACCAGATATTTTCGCTAGGAAGATTTTGTTCTGGAGGATTGGGAAACATAACGGCAAGATTTGGAACGAGTTCCTCTTGCAGAAATTCTAAATATCTTTCTCCATTTAAATTATTTTCAAAAAAATTTGAACCTATAATGGGGTTACCAATAATTCCACACCAGACATTGATTTTTTGTGGCCATTGAGTGTGCAATTCTCTGATCCAGTGGGGATTATTATGCGCCCAGTAACGACAGTTCTGCCTATTTACGTTTCCATTTAAGGTAAACGTTGCCTCGTCCGAAAACAGAATATTTTCTTTGTTGATTTCATTTCTGTCAATTAGAATCATCATTTGGTCACAAAATTCAATTGAATCGTCTTCAGTCAATTCCTGTAACATTTGAATATATATGGATGATATTTTTCATTTTTTAGAATCCTAGCCGTTTAACCATGGTTGATGTCATTTTCTCGGGCTAATTGGCGAGTTGAAATATGAGGGTTGTCCTCCACACAAACATTAAGTTTAACTTCATCACTTAGTCCGCTTTGACGTTTACTTTTTGTGTATCTAACATGTCAATTTTCACGAAATTGAGCCTCAATCCTACTTACAGTGCTTTGAGAAATGACTGGTAAATCACTAAATCAGGGTACTTCTGTGCAAACAAATGAAGCACTTCATTTTGAGTTCTGATCTTATCCCCGTAACCTATCATTATCAAGATTTCTGTACGATGGAATTCAGTCAAAAAACGCATTTTTTATGTGAATTCTACGTTAACCCCTCAGCTAACCCTGGGTCTAGATGATTAAAATAAAAAAAAATAAAAAAAAAGAAATTACGAAAAAAATTAAAGGCAGCGAATAAAATTATTAATTTTAATGGGTTCTTTTTAAAATGGTTGGGTTAACGTCACAAATAACTAAAAATTTTAATTAATAGAATTTTTAAAGACCCTTTTTAAATTTTAACTTACAAAATAAATAGTAAACGTCCAATGCTGAGAATTTGTATTTTTCTTGCTTTTATTTAGAAAATAAAAAAAAATTATCTTCACCTACCTTATTTCCCTGCAGAGTTGAAGGGTGACACTTATTTAAACCAATTAACCGTTTTAAGGTAATTTGTTTCTTAGATTAAAATTTGAAATTCAAAGAGTAAAAATAAAAGAAAATAAATTGAACAATAAAAAAAAACTATATTTATTCAATTAAATGGAACAAAACAAAAAAAAAGAAATTAAAATTTAACCCTGAGGTTTAATAATAGAAATAAAAAAAAATAATACTTAAAATGGAAAGTGAATAATAAAATTACAGAGAGCAAAAAAAAAATATATAAAAATTGAATTAAAAACTTGCACTTAAAAGTCGGTCAGAAACAAATTATTACCTTAAGAACTCAAAAAAAAATAAACTACTCAATAATGAAGACACAACTCAAAAAGGACGTACTAAAATCACGGCGTGAATTAAAAATAAAATTAAAGAACATTCCCTTTTATAGCTTAGCCAGTCTCTTGACTTAAGACGCCCTCTACACACGAGCATACCACTTTTACCCTGGAACTAAACTAGAAAAGGGGGTTGCCTATGATCTAACCCTACGCGCGAATTTTCGAATTTACTTAAGTTCTTTGTAATAATGTATTTCTGACTTCTGAGCTTTATCTTAAATTACTAATAATACCTACAAAAACAAAATAAACCAATATTACTATTTTATAAGTACTGGGTTCAAAAAATTCCTTATATCCAACTTGATCAAGTTGGATATAAGGAATTTTTTGAACCCAGTACTTATAAATATTTATCCAAATCTTTTGCAAGTTCACATACATCTATTACTATTTTAGTTTACTGAAATTACAAATACAATTAATTGTATTACCAATTTTAATTATAAAACCATCCAACAGGGGTTTTAACCAATATATATGTATAGAAATATTAAATCCATAAATTTAAGTAAACTAAAAATAAAATTACAATATTATCAAAGTCGTTTTGTTTAAATTTTTAATTCATATTTTAACTAAACAAAATGATTTTAAATCATTGTGTAAACAACGCGTGAGAACATCCCCTGTAACGCGTACAAGGGCACCCCCTCAACCGATGTCTAGACTCAATAAAATACAAATATTATAAGTAAAAGTGAAAGCACAGATGTGTTGAGTTATGGTTAAAAGGGGGAAGGTTTGGATTAAAAAATCTCAATATATCTTGACTCAACTTTATTATATTCTAGGTGCTAACTCCGGTTTGGTTTGTCAGGTCAAACCTGAGTTAGTACCAGTATTGCGATCGATTTCGAGACCTAGTCTCATCATCAGGCATAGAATCTATAAAATTATACAATCAGTAAACGAACAACAAATAATTAAAATAACAACTTACATTGGGCGAAACTGGAATCACATTACAAAGACATTAAAGTATAAGGACTCCACCACTTATGGCATCTGATCCTGACAGGTGTTAGGTCAAGGATTGTCTGTAGATGAAAGTTGAATTTTAGTTTTTGGTTTTATTTTATTTTCTCATTTTATTTATTTTATTATATTTTTTGATTTTTGAATTAATTTTGATTTTTGAATTAATTTTGATTTTATTTGTTTATTTAATTTTTTTTTGGGTTTTTGAATTTTTATTTTTATTTTAAATAATTTAACAGCTTTAAGATTTTAATTAATTTTACAACAATTTTAAACATTTTATCAATTTTAACAACAATTTTAACAACAACACAATCTAGTCAAACACCAAAGTACAACAATACCGTTCTCGTTCCTGTAAAGTCGAATTTCAGAGTAAGTAAAATAAAAATAAAAATAAAATAAAAATAAAAATAAAAATAAAAATTCAAAAACCAAAAACAAAAATTAAATAAACAAATAAAATCAAAATTAATTCAAAAATCAAAATTAATTCAAAAATCAAAAAATATAATAAAATAAATAAAATGAGAAAATAAAATAAAACCAAAAACTAAAATTCAACTTTCATCTACAGACAATCCTTGACCTAACACCTGTCAGGATCAGATGCCATAAGTGGTGGAGTCCTTATACTTTAATGTCTTTGTAATGTGATTCCAGTTTCGCCCAATGTAAGTTGTTATTTTAATTATTTGTTGTTCGTTTACTGATTGTATAATTTTATAGATTCTATGCCTGATGATGAGACTAGGTCTCGAAATCGATCGCAATACTGGTACTAACTCAGGTTTGACCTGACAAACCAAACCGGAGTTAGCACCTAGAATATAATAAAGTTGAGTCAAGATATATTGAGATTTTTTAATCCAAACCTTCCCCCTTTTTTACAAATATTATAGTTAACATATGTGGATTAGAACAACAAATCCCTTAACTTGACGATACTTAAATTTTTCTTTAAAAAGTAATAAAAACGCGTTCTCACCCTGGGAGTGTGAGAAATATTCCGAAATGATCTAAACAAAACGACCCCTTATTATTTTCTTATCTTAATATTTAGAAATGCTTAATTCACATTTACAAGACAACTTTTTTTATGGGATCTTCTTTCCATATGCTCATTTTATACAGGTGTTGTCGCAGTGAAAGTCCTGTTAATAGTCCTGTTATTAGTCCTGTCACAGACTTTAGTTGCCCCCTGCTAAGGTGCAGTGCTTCGGTAGCACGTTTGTAAGACGGATTACGCATCATTTTCTTGCTGTGTTGGTGTCCACTCGTTTGCGTGTGGATTTAGTAATTCCTATTTCTGGTCTATGGCCAGTATAGTTTTCTTCAGCACCTTTCTTTGCCAAGGCGTCTGCTTTCCTTTGCCTTTTATCCCATTGTGCCCTGGCACCTATGCAAGGGTGACCTTGTTGTTAGTTGCCAGGGTTTTAAGGTCTTCAAAGCAGCTCCGGATTTGTTTGGATTCAATTCGATGGCATGCTAACGCCTTTATAGCGGCCTGGCTGTGCGTAAAAATATGGATTTCACTATTACTAGAGTCCTTCCTTATGTTGTCTTGAAAGCAGGCGTGTATTTCTGCCTGAAAAACCGAGCACGAAATTCCCATTGGTATAGACACTCCATACCTTGAGGCTTGTCCATAAATTCATGCTCCGGTGCCTCGATCGGTTTTGGAACCATCGGTGTACCATTTGAACCCTTTTGTTCGATCACGTGTAGCTTTGGTATTGCCTTTACTTTCCTCTCATTAAAACTGGTATAGGTAACCGTCGTTTTGCGCCGGTTCGCTTTACGCCGATTCACAATTTCGCCGGTTGGTACCGACGTGGGATTTTCCGAGTTTCCGAGTTAGTTTTCGTTTTGTTTTAAGAAAAACAAGAAGACCACCATCCACTAACACTAATATTCAAGGACACAAACAACATGGCATATGATTATATTTTTTATTTTATTATAAAATTAAAAGAATATTCAATTTGTAGTTTCATTATGGGCAACAGTAGTGATTCAGAACCCAAACATTGTGCGAAAAAAGCACGAAAAATATGTGTTGATTTTACTCCATTTTTTTTACGCCGGTGTCTCTCGGAACGGAACCCCGGCGTAAAACGACGGTTACCTGTATTTGAAATGAAAACCTTGGCCGCATATCTGTTTCAAGTAGTGGGTTTTTTATTTCATCGCTTATTTTTGTATGGCCTGACGTTGTTACAAGAGCACTACATTCTCCATTAGAACGAATGAAAAATTAAACAATAAAAAGAATTGTATTAATTAATGTAAAACTGTCCGCTTAGGTACCAAAGGAGAAATTATTCAGAAAAAATATATTTCAACAACGTTTTTAAAATTTAATGTGCTTACAATTTGCTATCTTAATTTGAATTACAGGCTCAAATTTGATCCATTGTTATTTTTTATTGTTAAATTTTGCATAGGTATTTAGATTTATGCTCTTAAAATTTGTTTATTTAAAATTGAAGGTTTCATTTAAATTCAAACCTCCTTAACTTCTCGAATTTCTTCCAAGTTACCGACTCAATTTAATTTACATCTTCTGATTGGACATATCTTCGGAACGAGCGGTGAGAAGTCAAGAAATTTTGCATGGGTATCCAGGTCTAGATACATTTTCTATTTCTTTACTTAAAATTGGGGGTTTCCATTACAAAAAACGTTGACGTCACGGAGTCGTTGCGCGATGACGTCACATAAATTTTAAAGTACGTAATATCTCCGCAATTATTAACAATATTTGACGTATCCCGCCATTTTTTTTAATTCCAACCGTCTCTGACTTCTGGAATATTCTATTTTCCCGACTCAATTTAATTAGCAATTTTTGATTGACCACATCTTCGGATCGGATGGTGCTAAGTCAATGAAATTTTGCATGGGTACCCAGGTTAAGATACCCGTTCAATTTGTTTATTTAAAATTGGGGGTTTCAGTTTAAAAAAAAATATGATGACGTCACTGGCTCGTTATGCGATGACGTCACATAGATTTTATGTAGCTCAAAATGTCCGCAATTAAAAACATCAATTTGACCTGTTCAACCGTTTTTCTAAAAATCGTACCGTTCTTAACTTAACTCTTACAGACACACCCTGTATAAAAATTTGGAAACCATATCAGTATCTTTTGGAAGGGGAAAACTAATGACGTAGAAAATTTTATCCTAAATATCGGCCTATTTCCACAGCCATCTTTACTTTAATACTTTTAATTAAAATCATTTCCAAAAAATACCTTCTTCTCTTAGTTTTTATTTTAAAAAATAAAATTTTCGATTTGAGAAAAGTATACTTACGAAATAAAAAGTTTTATTAAAAATCTGTTTACTAATTAAAACTCACTAAACAAGCAAAACGACAAACACACCCTCAAAAAAATTAAATTCTCTATCTACCTGTGCAAAAAAAATTAAATTCATCAAAAGCACAAAAAGTTATTTACCCGAAAGCACAATTTTCAAAGATTTCGACACGATTGTTTTTTCTTAAGTTTGATTATAAATTCTAATAATTTAAAAATTATTTTTTGCGTTGATCGTTTATTAAAGACTATTTTTAATGTATACAAAATCATTCATTAATGACCCCTATTAATGCATGATTTTTGTTTAATAAATGATTTTGGAGGTGCCCTCTGTTGATGGCGTTTCTAACGAAATTTTATACGAAGTATATGACAATTTTGAATATAAAGTTAATTTAATTTGTTTTAACCTAATTAAAATTATAAATTAAATAAATACATGTAATTTAAATACACTTCAAATAATGGGTACACCAATACATTTTATATTTATTTTATAAATGTGAGGTTATGTACACATCAAGTCATCATTAAATGACTATAGAACTCTCTGATAATAGTTCGTTTAATTCGACTTCGGTTATGATCGATCGGATTCGTATTTTTTAATGGTGACATTTCGAAAAATCTTGTAAAAATGATAGTTTTTTTCTAGTTAATCAAAAGCACGATCAACGAAAAAATATTGTAACCAACTCGTAGGTTGAAAAGCGATTAATAATCTCGAAAATTAACGCACTCGCGTTCCGCTCGTGCTTTAAAATTTCTCGATTATTAATCGCCCTTTTTAACCAACTCGTTGGTTAAATAACTATTAATAACTGTGTTATCTGCAGTAACGACTGCTTGACTATAGAAATGAAAATCTGAAAATATTTCTACTACTTTTATTATTTCTCTATAATACTAAAACCGTCCGATTTTAAGAATTTCGGTTTCGAAGTAAAGAGGGATGTTGATTCCAAGTGTGGTTCGAATTTTAATTTTTTTGGACTTCCCCGACACTTTGAAAAAAATTCCCGAAAATGGTTGACTTTTCTCGCATTTTTTAGAATTTTCGGCGGCGTTAACTTTGAAAAATCGCAACTCCGTCGGATTCCAAAGGAAAGCGAAATTTGGCCCCTTTTATTCTATCATCCTGGGGATTACCTTGACCTATTTTTAAACCTTCCAGAGCAAAGGTGTTACGTCACGGCCCCGAGATGCAAACTGTACAATTCTACCGTTTTTTCGGAAGGAAAAAGTTTTACTTTTTGGCTTCCATTAGAAGTTCGGCAGGAGAAAAAAAACTGCGGTTGCTTTATTCCTCATGAGAGTAACTTTTCGTTCGTAGAGATATTATAATTTATTCCTCATCTAAATTCCACGTTTTACCTTATAACGAGAGTTTTTTTTTGATGCGTTTACTCTTTATGTCGTTTTGGTGCCCCCAAAGTGACGCTTTGTTTTTCGCGCTATTTTGGGGCTGACTTTGAAAATTCGTAACTTTTCATCGGAACAACCTGTATTACTCGAATATTTTTTATTTTCCTTATTAGGTATTTACTTATGAAAGAAAAAATCGGCACCTTGAAATTTTTACACTTTAGAATCTACTCTTTGAACCGAAAGCTCCCACGCATAGAGTATTTTAAATTTCGAAAAAATAACAAAAAAAAAATTTATGTCGCATTTTTTAAAGTCTGTGGGTCAAATTGACCCTTCAAATTACATTTCATTACTTTTTTATGCACCTTCCCAAAAAGCGGTGTGAAATTTTTCACTTTTTAGAAAATAATTAATATCTTCGAAACTATTAGCACCACCGAGACGTTTAATAGCTTCAAATTCGTACAGTCACCTCCTCCATCAAATCCCGTTAAAGTTTTAATTTTCGGTTTAAAATTGCGCCGTCCAGAACCGTATTTGTACCAAAATTTTGCCAAAACTATGCAAATTTTTTCCAACAAAACTATTTAACCGATTTTAACCAAATATTTTTTAAAACGCGTCTATCTACAATGTTTACTTTTGGTAAAAATTTGAAATCGGTTACTTTTATAGTTTTCGAGTAAAAGAAAATAAAAACCGATTTCCATTAAAAATTTCAAGCTTTAAAAATATCTCAAATTTTTTTTTTTGATTTTTTTCAATATCGACCCCGCAAATGAACGATAATAAAAAATGAATGAACTGTAGGGGTTCACCTGCCCTCTACACGCCCCTCAAACAAATCTTACTACCGAAAAACTCAAAAAAATCAAAATTTTTTTAGGTAATGTATCTCAAAAAATAATTAAAATAAAAAAAATGTAATATGTAAATATCAGTAATATTTAGAAATTTATCTGTACGAATTTTTGTTTATTTGTAGTTATTAATCGAAATATTAATTTTTTCAAAATACACCTTTACTCATTTACCAGAATGCCGTATTTTATATAAAAATTCACAACTTTTAAACGAAACATCGTAGAAACTTAATTTTTTTTATTTATTTCTTTCTTTAAACTTTAAATATAAATTATTAACTTTCAAATTTTTAATTTGAAACGCCACACCCTTGTTTTTTTTCTAAAGCGAATAGAGAATTAGTTATTGAGGAAAAACCTCTTATGGAAAAATACATGTTAAAGTTTTGTGGCTGGAAGGTTTGTTGGTAATTTCTCGCTGGTCAAATAATAAACAAATTTTAATCATTTAAAAATTATTTTTAATTCCTGTGTTATCTGCAGTAACGACTGCTTGACTATAGAAATGAAAATCCGAAAACATTTCTTCTAATTAATTATTATTTGTTATCTACTACTTAATAGGAGATTAATTGGCTTCTATTAAAAATAAAAGTTTAAAGCAGCATTTTTGGAACAATTTTAGATAAAACATGTTTGTAAAAATTAACAATAATTCTTTAAAATCAATTTCTTTTTTTAATATATTTGTTTGGAGAGAATATTAATTAAAAAACTAAATTAAATAAATTATAAATATTTTCAAAAATGAAGAGCAAAAAGGAGATCGAACTGATTTTCAGTAAACAATTCTATACTAGATTATGTAAGAATCTACAGCAAGGGGTGTTTCGTTTAAAATTAAAAACGTCATGAGTTTTTACCTCAATATACAGGGTGTATCTTTCGTGGTCACCAAACTTCAGCGCTAGAAACTAGAGCAAATTTAATCGAAAAAAGGAGGGTTCTATCTTCTCCAATTCTTTTAAAATGTTTTAATATTAAACGATTTTTAACCAGACACTGATTAATCTGTGTATTCCCAAATGGAAGCTCAGTGGAAACTACACTAAACTATCTATGTCCACCAAGAGCTGCGTCAAAGAAATAAGTCTTTTAAAATGATTACCAATCTCGTAGTTAACAAAGACACAGGCTTAACTTATTTCCTTTCCGAACAAAAAAATCAACAACAAATATTAAAAATCACCACGTGCAGTTTTAAGAGCAATCTTATAATTCAAATTTCTAAGCACGTTTTTATCTAAAACATAAGCTTTCAAAACCAAAAAATAAAATATTACAAAGATATATGATGTTTCTGAACAAGTGTCGAATAATCTAGGAATGGGTTTTCGGACCAATTTTATGCCAAAAAGTAGGAATAATTTTTTGTGCTAAATTGCTCCATTTCGGAAATGCGGGGCATTGAAGTTTACTAATGTTTTTTCAATTTTTTTAACATAAAATCTATATTTTTAATAATAATTGACTCAAATTTTGCATTAAGAGTAAGGTATCTTAGCAGCCGCCTTGAGATGAATTAGCAAATATTCAAAAAAAGTTGGAGTAAAGTTTTTCGGGTGAATTAACCCTTTGTACCCTCTTTAACTTTGTTGTACAGCATCATAGTAATGAAAAAAATTAAGTATTCACTTTTTTACACGTTTTTTCACTTTTTGCTCTCTTTAACCTTTTTGATAACTTGTGGTATTTTCTAAATGTCTACAAAATTAAATAAAGTTATTTTATTTCTGTGCAAAATAAGATAAAATTAGGAATGTTTAGGAATGTTTAGGAGAATACAAAGTTTAATTAAGAGTCTAAAAATAAAATATTTATGTAAAAATCTTCCATTTTAGAAATACCGGGTGTTTACTTACTTGCAGGTGTTTTCAACCTTTTAAGAAAGATTTTTGCGTTTTGAAATTATGTGACAACGTGTACGCCATTATGTAGTACATAATCATTGTTCAATATGTGCACAAATAAAATATGCACAATAAAAGCACAGATGTGAATATATTTCAAAAAATGAAATACATATGAATTTTGTCGTTACGTTTATATTGCCCAGTTATTGAGAAGTGTTTAATTAAATTAACTTACTATAACTCATCTTTTGATTAATAACATTAATTGTAAAATGCGCATTTCAAAGTTTTAAAGTGGTTTATACAAATGCAGAGATATGCGATATGCGTTTTTGTTATGGCCTTGCTAATGGTGTTTCTTTGGAAGCAAGACGTCTGTATGGACAAAGATATCCCAATCGGATATTACCATCTGATAAGATGTTTAGTCATCTCCAACAACGTCTTCGAGAAAATGGAAGTTTCCAAAAAAAATAATATACATAACGGCCGCCCATGTGAAGTTAGAACACCAGAAATAGAAGAAGCTCAAGTAAAATCGCTTCATTATTAGACATATGTTCATAAGTAGTACCACTGTATGGAGGATATTAAAAACACATAAATTATATCCATACCACATTCAAAGAGTGCAGGCTCTTCTGTCATGTGATTTTCCCCAAAGACTTACCTTTTGTAGATGGCTTCAAGAAAGAATTGTACAAAATCCTCAATTTGTAACTACAATCTTTTTTACTGATGACGCTTATTTCTCCAAGGACGCCATTATGAATTTTCATAATAACCACACTTGGGCTGAAGAAAACCCACACGAAATTTCAGAAGCCCATCATCAACAACAAATTATTGGAGATCATTTGATCGGTCCATACTTTTTGCCGGCGAGGTTAACTGCAGAAGTTTATCGCAATTTTCTGAAAAATGAAGGATTATTGGAAGAAGTTAATTACCAATTAAGATTCCAAATGACGTTTATGCATGATGGCGCTCCAGCGCGCATTTTTGTCTCATTGTTCGTGAATACCTAAATCAAGTATATCTGAATCGTTGGATAGGTTGAGGAGGACCGCAACATTGGCCCCCTCGCTCCCCAAATTTAAATTCTTTAGATTTCTTTCTATGGGGTCACTTTAACTCATAAGTCTACAACAGCAAAATAGAAAATATTGACGAATTGAGGGAACGCATAATTGCAGCTTGTGAAACAATTTGAAATACTCCAGATATTTTTGAGCGGGTTCGACAATCAACAAGAAGACGGATTGAATCATATATTTTAGCTGGAGGTGGACATTTTGAGCAATTATTATAATTTAATATTATTTATTTTACGAGGTACCTACATGCATAATTTTTTTTTCAGACTCTTTATTAAACTTGTATTCTTCAACACATTCCTAATTTTATCTAATTTTGCACAGAAATAAAATAATTTAATTTTGTAGACATTTAAAAATTTTAAGCGGTTTATTTTATCCCATAACTTCTAAACGCAACAAGTTATTAAAAAGGTTAAGGAGAGCAAAAAGTTAAAAAACGTGTAAAAAAGCCAATACTTAATTTTTTCATTACTATGATGTTGTACAAAAAAGTTACAGAGGGATCAAAGGGTTAATTCACCCGAAAAACATCAGCCTAACTTTTTTTTTGAAAATTTGCTAATTCATCTCAAGGCGGCTGCCAGTAATAAGAAAGGTGCAAATTTTAGACAATTATTATTAAAAATGTAGATTTTATCTTAAAAAATTGAAAAAAATCTCTAAAATTATTAATGTTCACTCAGGTGTACCGCAAGGGTCCCATTGTGGACCTGTTTTATTTCTGTTATATATTAATGATATTGGACTGAGCATTAAAAATTGTAACGTTATGCTTTACGCGGACGATCTTAAATTATTTAGACGAGTCGAATGTTATTCTGATTGATCGTTAATTCAAGATGACATAAAAAACCTTTTAAATTGGTGCGAGTATCATAAATTATATCTTAATGTAAATAAATGCTACTAAATTTCATTTACGCGCAAAAAACAACCAATCGAAAATACTTACATCATGGACGGCAATATGCTAGAAAATCTAGAGGAAATCAAAGACCTTGGGGTTGTTTTTGATAAATCTCTGACTTTTAAAAACCATATAATGTATATCGTTAATAATGCCCTTAAGATGCTGGGCTTCATCATCAGAACTGGTAGAGGATTCTGAGTCAATACCTTACGAACTCTATATTGTTTCTTTGTTAGATCCAGACTCGAGTTTTCCTGTTCTGTCTGGTCGCCAAATTATGAGAACATGAATCACATGATCGAAAAAGTTCAAAATAAATTTTTGCGCATGGCTGCATTTAAAATGGGTATTTTGAAGGAAGATATTAATTATTTCACCTTAAGGAATACTTTAAACTTAGAATTGTTAACCACCAGAAGGATTCAGTTTGATTTGCATTTTCTTTTCAAGCTTCTTAATGGTCTCGTTGACTGTCCCGAGCTTCTTCAGTCACTGGATTTTTATTTTCGACCTTATGGCTCTACTACTAGAATCTCAAATCGATTTAGAATCAAAAACCATACATGTAATTATGGTTTTTATTCACCGCTCTCGAGAATGATGCGTATTGCAAATAGTTTAATTGCTAAACCGAATTTTATGCTTTTTAACTCATCATCTTTTTCCCAATTTAGATCTAACTTAAATGTAATTGCGCTTAATATTATTACAAGATGCTTACTTTAATATTCTATTCTTTTTTTTTCTTTTTTGTATGCAGTGAGAATCAAAAGTATGGAGTAATTGCAATAAATCTGAAACAATTGACTAAAGACACAATTATTCTATGTACTAATATTTATTTTTTGATTTAAACTTATTTTCAAGGTCATTTTAAGGTCAACATTGTTTTTTTAAATACAAATCTATATTTTTTTAAAAGAACTTTATTGCTACTTGAAAAACAAACAACTTTTAACTAACTAACTAACTAACTTTTAACTAACCTTTGAGGTGATATTTAAAATTCTTTTTAATTACATCTTGATGACGCATATATAATCTTTTTGGTACTGCTGTAAAACACTCTTAATAAGGTATTATTTAATGCTATAAATACCATATTAACACATTTAAAAAAAATTGATGACGTCATGTCAACCGAGAAAAAAATTATTTTGAGTTCAAAATAAAGTTTTGAAAAAGAAAGGCGAAATGTTTCGACGTTTTTCAAAATTACAAATAATAAGGTAGTTATGAATTTATGCGTAACTTACCAGTTTTATTTGGTAAATTAAATATTGTTCCATACATATGTATACAAGAACTGTTATTCTTAATATTAAGTATAATGGAAAAAACCTTTTGTAGCAATAAAATATAATAAAATTTAAAGCAAAAGACAAAAAAATGAACTGGAATGTGTATTCGGTAAAACATAAAAGTAAATGAAATAAAATTACAAAAAATATATGTATTTAAAGGTGATAACAATAAAATAAAACAAAAATAAATTTAAAAATCTAATAACAATCGAATAAACATGACACAAATAAGTATAATATTTTTATAGCTATGTACAGTTTGAGAGATAAATGCGATAATAAACTTTAATTACATATTAAAATAATAATAAAATTATAAAATTTGTAACGAGAAAAACAAAAAAAAAATTCTAAAATTGTAAGTTAGAAGAAAACATTCACAGGCTCTGCCAAAATCTCTGATTTACAAAATGGGCATTTTGGTAGAGTAGTTTTCATCTGAAGAGAACCCTGAACAGAAATGAATGTTTATCTAGAATGGTCATCTAGAATTAAGGTTTCTCAAATTAATCTGAATTCCTGTAATGTACGAATCGACATTATTTAGTTTTAATAATAATCGCTCGGGTAAAAGGTTCACTTCAGATGAAATCCACTCTAGTACGTTTTTATTGCAGATCCACTCTGCGCATGTTCCGCATACCACGTGCCTACAACTTTAATTGTCGCTTTTCGATCGGACAACCCTGAAAAATGTTATTCCGCTCCGAACGAAAAATCAAATTCATCCCCTCAGTGTCCGAAATTCACCCAGAATCATATGAAATTTTAGTATGTTTAGGACGACCCGATTCTGAAGACGGCGGTTTTGACCCGTCCAGACCTATCTATTAAGGGAGCGAAGATACCTCCCCTTTTCATTATTACCCCAAATTCGGATGTTTTTTGCGACAAGTCGCGAAATTGGCAGTTTATTAGTCAGATTTTAAAAATTTCGATTGCATCGTGAAGAGGGATGTCGATTCTAAGTGGGGTTCGAATTTTAAATTTTTCCGACCACGCTAACACTCTGAAAAAAATTCTCGAAAATGGTCGATTTTTCTTGCATTTTTTTCCGGTTTTCGTCTGCGTCAAATTTGAAAAATCCCACCCCCGTCCGGTTTTCAAGTGACGAAATTTGGCCCCTTTTATTCTCACATCCTGGGGATAAACCTTAGGCGTTTTTATGTTTCCAGGCGCGACGGTGGAGCGTCGCGGTGCCCGCATGCCGAGTGTACAAATTTAGCGTTTTCCCGGGCGGCAAAAGTGCTAAAACTGTGCGGCTTCGTTTAGAAGATCGGCAAGTGAAAAAAAATCGCGGTTTTTTGATTTCCCATCTACATACCACGCTACATCAGGAAACGAGCGGTTTTTTGATATCTCAATTTTTTCTGTACTTTTGGCGCCCTCCAATTTGTTGTTTAGAATTAGGGCTTTTTCGACGCCGACTTTAAAAATTCGTAACATTTGATTTAAACCTCCTTGAGACGCCGAATATTTTTTATTTGCTTCCCCGCTTTGTTTTTTATAACTCAAAAAATCGGGATAGTTCAATTTTTCCCCTGGACTTGGAAAAAAAATTGCGAGTAAAATGTTCAAAAAATGGGGTTAAACGCGGTAAGTTGGGAGTACCACTTTTGGCCCCCAGTTTTCAAAAATTACTACATTTTTCTATACTATCCTATAAAGGTATAACTTCTACACCCGGTAGTGCATAGGGATTTTTTATTTTCGAAGAGTTTCGGAATGCCTAAATAAACTCGAAATTTTGAATTTAGGGGTTGGCGGCTCCAGTCAGGCTATTTTTTAACCGATTTGCTATTTTAAAAGCTCAATCGAATTTACATCTCGATTTGAAACCGTCCACGCGTAGGGTTTTTTGAATTTCGATGAAATAACAAAAAATATTCTTTTTAAATCGCATTTAAAAATGTCGCAATTTTTGACGCGTTTCGGTCTAATCAACCCTTCAAAATCTATGTCCACTTTACGACAAAAAAAAGAATCACTTCGCTATCTCTTTCCGTTTTTGAGTTATCACTGAAAATGTAGCTAAAATAAGCACAATCTCCGTTTGGAGCCAAAATTTCGTTCTGAAATTTTTCAGTTTTCACGAAATAATTATTATCTTCGAAACTATTAGCACCACCGAGACGTTAAATAGCTTAAAATTCGCACCGTCACCTTCTCCACCAAATTCCGTGAAAATTTTAATTTTCGACCTAAAATTGCGCTGTAAAGAGCCGTATATGTACTAAAATTTTCCCAAAATAGTATTTAACCGATTTTAACCAAATGTTCTTTAAAACGCGTCTATCCACAGTGTTTACTTTCGGTAAAAATTTGAAACCGGTAACTCTTATAATTTCCGAGAAAGAAAATAAAAACCGATTTTCTTTAAAAATTTCAAGCCCGTAGCCAAAAATTCTATTTCAAAATTTTCATTTTTCTATTTTTTCAAAATCGACCCCGAAAATGAAAGATAATAGAAAATGGGTTAAATGTAGGGGGTCATTTGCCCTCTACACACCCTAAAAAAATTTTCACTCCCCAAAAACTCAAAATTAATCAAATTCTTTTTAGGTAATGTACCTATCTTAAAAAATAATTAAATCAAAAAAATTTAATATGTTAATATCAGTAATTTTTAGAAACTTATCTGTACGAATTTGTATTTCTTTATTTTAGTTATAAGTATAAAAATTCATAACTTTTGAATAAAATATCGTACACTTGATTTTTTTTTAATTTTCTTTATACTTTAAATATAACTTTCAAATTTTTAATTTGAAACGCTACACCTTTGTTAACACCTAAAATAAAAAATATAAGTCAAAATGTTTTTCATATAGAATATTTTATATTTAGTAAATACTGTTAAAATTGAGACATTTATAACCACTAGGATAATTATTGATCAACCCAATTTTCAAAACAAATGAAATTTCATATGGTAAATTTTGTAATATTTTATAAAAGAAACAAACTTATTTTTTTGTAGAACCTGATGTGATACACACATTTTATGTAGTACCCTTCTCAAAATTGGATGTTAGCAATAATAGTTACATGCTGTTAGTTAGTCTTGTGATATTTTTATGTATATTTTTTTAATTTGTTGCGTAATGTAATTAATAAAAATCAAAATTTTCAATATTAATTTTTCTCACGATCCGTCACCGTCCGTTCGGGCCAGTTTGAATCGGTACACGCATGCGCCGGTCGGGACGATATTCGTGCCCCGCTTTCAATTCGAACAGTTTACGGTTCTAACACTTTACGGTTCTAACACTTTACGATTCTAACACTTTACGGTTATAACACTTCACGTTTCGAACACTTCACGTTTCTAACAATTTACGTTCTAACAGTTTACGTTTTAACACTTTACGGTTCTAACATTATACGGTTCTAACAGTTCACATTTCGAACACTTTACGGTTCTAACACTTCACGTTTCTAACAATTTACGTTCTAACAGATTCTCAAACATTTTACGGTTCTAACACTTAACGTTTCTAACAATTTCCATTCTAACAGTTTTCCGTTCTAATACTTTCCGATTCGAACGATTTACTGTTCGAATATTTTACGTTTCTATCATTTTACGTTATAACATTTTATCGTTCTAACAACTTCCATTCGAACGATTTACGCGTCACCGCGGCATAGTACCTTAGATACTTTGATTTGTACGGTTTTTTTAATGTCAACTGAGATTTTTTAAATTGTTAAATAATAAAACTACCATGACCAATTTATCGTCGAAGAAAAGAGTTATGAAAGTATTGCCAACTTTAATTTTTAATACGCTATAACTTGAAAACTAATAAAATTTCGGGTTTCTCCCAACACACCCTGTATTTTTTCAATTGAATCTAAGTGGACCTTAAAATGTAGATGTAATTTCATTATCACTTTTTTGTTCATCATTTTTTCTGCATGTAAAATGTACTTACATAACAAAAGATAAGTATAGGCAAAATTGGAAAACAAACATTTTAATAGTAATAAAAATAATAATAATCGAACAAAATACAATTAATCAAAATAGAATTATCTTATTGCAAAACCATAATTTAATTATTTAAAGTAAATGTTCGAATTGCCATCCACGGGTCTCTTGACAATAAGCAAAACGGTGAACACATTCTCCTTGAACATTGCTAATGACTTCAACATTAATTTTTCGAATTTCGCACCGTAGTCAATTTTTTAAGTCTTCTATATTTTGAGGTTTATTTACATCGACTTTCGATTTTAAATATCCCCACAAGAAAAAAATCAAGGGGTCAGGGAATCTTGGGGGCCATTCCAACGGTCCTCGTCTACTAATCCACAATCCACCTTCCAGGAAAGCAATTATTTAAAAACTCCCGAACCAGACGTGCAAAGTATGAAGGTGCACCGTCTTGTTAAAACATGATATTGATATTTGGTAAGCCAGGATCATTTTCATTCGGAAAAATCTCCGCGAGAATAGGTAAAAGTTGATTTCTTAAGAAGTCTAAATATCTCTGCCCTGTGAGAGATTGTTCAAAGAAAAATGGCCCAATTATTTTGTTGTCAATTATCCCTGCCCACACATTAAGTTTTTGAGGGTATTGAGTATGTACCTCACTCATCCAATGAGGATTTTCCCTGCTCCAGTATCGGCAATTTTGGCGATTCACTTGGCCATTTAGATAAAAAGTAGCTTCATCCGAAAAAAGAATTTGGCGAAGGAAGTGTGGATTATCGTTACACATATTCTGCATATTTTCACAAAATTGCATTCGGCGATCGGGATCATCTTCATTCAGTTCATGTACTAGCTGAATTTTATAGGGGTGGTACTTTTCTTTTCTTAGTAAACGTAGTACTGTTCGCCGACTAAGTTCATTATCTGCTGCAATTTGTCGAGTAACACTATAAGGATTTTCTTCGATGCTTAACAAAGTTGGATTCTCCTTAACATGACCAGTTTCTCTAAATTTTCTTTTAATTTTACTGACAGTGGATTGCCTAATAGGTCTATTTGGATACTTTGCATTAAACAAAGTGCATACCTCTTGCTGAGTTCTGGTCCTATCTCCGCATCCAGCGAGAATTAAAATTTCAATACGCTGTGTTTCACTTAAATGACCCATTATTTAACGTTACCTTATTTTCTTTAGGTACTTATTACAAGGTAAGGGATATGTATTTTGGGAAAACAATCAGATTAATAATACTACAATTCATTTAATTACTTGACAATTTAAAAAATCGAGATGCAACTCTTATGATCGAAAAAGTTTCAATCTCTCATAACTTTAAAAGTAAAAATGGTAAAAAAATTATTTAGATAAAAGTTGTTATTTTATCAAGTAGCAATAAAGTTCTTTTTAAAAAAATATAGGTTTGTATTTAAAAAAACAATGTTGACCTTGAAATGACCTTGAAAATAAGTTTAAATCCGAAACATTTTTTCGAAAAGTCACTGGTTTCAGTTATATTTTAATTATTCCATACTTTTGCCTCTCACTGTATGTACATCGGTCTATGCCTACTAGCCTACTTGATTGTTCTTTGTGCATCTCTAAACTTATTTATACTTATCCTGTTGTGTACCTACTCGGTCAGGACGATAGGCGTCGTAGTTAAGGTGACAAATAATTAAATTTGCAAGAAACAACTTTAACTACTATACAACAAGTTTATTTGGAGAAAAATACTAACAGTTGGTTTTACAAATATACAGTTACTAGGTTTAACCGACGATGTTGTTCACTAGAACTTGGTAACTTGAAAGAGTGTTTGATGAAGTGAATTTGATGAAAGAGAGTGAGTTCTGCGTGTGCAGCCCTTTTAAGGGTGATCGTAGTCGATGGTCTCGTAGTTCGTAGTATCTCTCTGATTGGTTAAACTCACAGGTACTTAAATTAAATATGTTCAATTACAAAATTCTGCTTAATACTAGAAATACCTAATTTAGGGATTTAAGATAATCTTCCAGGAACAAGGTCATTGTAAAGGAAGTGGAAGGTAGACATTTCATAGAAGGATTAAGGAAATGATAGCAATAAATATACATATTACTTAGAACTAAATTACATACAAAATACTAAATTAATATTAAAAATGTTAATAAACATATCGTTTATGATAACACACATGGTACATGTGGATGGGCACACAACAATCCTATGCTGAGTGTAATATTTATGTAAATCAGTTGTTGTTTATATGTATATTATAATTAATTACTTAAATGTATATGCATTTCCAAAATGGAGCATTTCAGCGAAATAAATTATTCTTACTTTTTGTCTTAAAATTGGTCCAAAAACCCATTCCTAGATTATTCGACACTTGTTCAGAAACACCCTGTATAAAAATAATATACACGAAATCAGGGTGGACTTACAACAATATTTATTAAATTACTTTTAGGGATTGTAACTGTATTTAAATTGATCCAATGGATTAAATGAAGGACAGGAATACCCATAAATATTGTAAAAGTAATAACCAATTCGTAAAAGTACTTACCACAAGTACCTCTTTTACCCCTACCCCATATAATCGAAATTTTCGGGGGTAGGGGTAGATACATACAATATAAACTACGTTAGGAGCAATTTACGTGCTAGTGCCGCGAGAATCTCTGAGTTACTATTATTTAGTTTTAATCTATATCTGTTAACAGTTACTTTGAGTACAAACTTAACCTATAAATTTTATCAAAAAGAAGCAAAACTTACTTTTTTAAAACAAATTAATCATTTATTATGAATAATTTTAAGAGATCAAAGTATAGTTCATCTTCCCCAGGATATGTATACTTTAAAAATAATGAGACAAGCTCTCGTGTAAAACCAGTGGAGACCTCGGAGTTAATAGGTTTTAGTGAATACCAATTCCCATCTAAAAATCAGTTCAGCCCTAGGAATTATAGTAGTCCGAAGCAACAGTGGAACTCACCAAATCACCAATGGAATCCTGCCTATCCACAATGGAAGAGCCCACGCAATCAACATAACCAATTCAGGAAGAATCGATTATCAAATCGTAATAACTCGTTTAGTCCAAATACTTATAATTCTAGTTATATCTGCAATACCGGAGGTTTAAATGTAAGAAAAATTTTCGTTATTTTGAATTATAAAATTGTCATTTTCTGAAACAAAGTTCTAATAATAGCCATATTTTTGAAACTACTCATTAAACTGTATTGTTTCTTTGTTTTATAGCAACCATAAAAGGTTCTCGCTTTTATCAGATTTATTCGGAAGGAATTTTTTCAGATATCCGATTTACCAATTTCTTGGCAATTGGAGTCGACTAAACTCCATCTAACCATGATCTAACCCAATCTGATCCCGTATAGTTTAATATAAAATTAACATTTTAAAACTTTTTTAGAAAAGCAAAAATGGTGATAAAAGCTTCAGTAAATCAAGTTTTTTGCATCCGTCATTCATGGAAAATCCATGGGCTCAGCTGGAAGAACAATTGAAAGAAAAAAGAGCGGAAAGGGAAAAATGCGAGAACAATTCTAATAAAACTGATGAAGATGATGATTAACTTTGTATTAATTGAATTTGTTATGCAATTTAGAAGTGTACATTGTTATATACAGGGTGTTTCGCGGCACTCTGTATAGTAATTTTATATTGTATTTTATTTTGTTATGAGATTGTAGTAATAATTTACTTATACAATTAATAAATTATAAATATTTGTATAATACAACAAAACGTGTAAATAATAAATCCCACATTCTTATAAAATATTTTTAAATTGTTGGTTTATGTAGACAAGTGTGATGCGTTTCTAATTTACAGTTTGAAAGTTAATAATTTAAAGTTGTAGTTTCTACGATGTTCTCTTCAAAAGAATTTTTAAAAAATTTAAGCTATTAACACCGTGGTGGTGCCGATATTAATTATTTTGTGAAAAGTGAAAAATTTCAGAGCGATATATCTAAGTGATAATAAAGAAACCAGACAATGTAATTGGGAATTAAATTCTCAGGATAGAAAGGAAGCAAAATCATCTAAAAAAACAAACCTCAATCAAAAAATAAATCAAAAATATCCAAAAAAGATTGTGAAGTAATTAAGTGTAATTGTAGCAAAAACTCCCTAAAGATATCCCGACTTTCGCTGATCTTGTACCCTTTGGATTTTGTATAGATATATGTAGATTTAAGTTGGTAAACTGTATATGTATTTTTTTTTGTGTGTGTATTCTTACAATCTCCAAGAAATGATTTATTATATCCGAATTGTAAATATTATAAATTGGGCATAATAGATATCCATAACAACGGATTATTTTTATTCTTGCATTTTCAATAAGAGCGCGGAAATGCATTTTGGACCCTAATAAACTAACTTGTATATTTAGTACTGTTTGCAATTTGTTTTGAAAGGAATTCGTTTGTCATCAATTGACATGACCATCGAACCTTCAAACAAACGATAATAAACTTAGCAGGGATTAACGATAAGAGCGATTATCTTTCCAATTAAATTATTTTCAAAATTTATAATTTGTTTTTGTAAATTTAAATGTTTTACTAATTTAGAAGAAGCGCCGTGTTTCGCTGATAATGTTGATACAAAAAAATTATTGAAAATGTTACAATTAATAAGAGATTTTCAGTGTTTTGTGTCCATTTCTAAAAATACTCAAAAATATTCGCTAAACCTGTTAGTATGATTGAACCGTTTTAAGTTAGTTTAAGAATTTTGTTAGGAAATGTGAAAGAATGAAGTTTAGATGTTAATTTTTCAACCCTATTTGATGTTAATAATGGGCAACCAACATTTCAATTTGACAAGAATAGAGGGTTGCCCGCTATCCCAGGGAAAATAGATAAAACCTTCCGACATTTCGAAAATTAAATTAATTGATTCGGACATTACTCGACTTACTGCTCAGTAAAGATAGTTTCGTGTATATTTTGATTTCAATTAGTTTCTGTTTCCAAAGTGCTTGGGTGTGTCTAATAAGAGGTATTTGCTAGGATACATCCTAGAGATAGTTTTTTATATTTGTTTTGGTGTTGTCCAAGAGAAGAGTTTTACATTTCTGTTTTTCTTTCTTTGTATTGTTTTTTGTCATTTATTTATTAGACTGTTTGATTGGGGGGTCAATTTCAGTAATACTTATTTAGTTAAGACTTTTATTTTTTTTATTCTCATTTTTAGTTAATACTTTCATTTTTATACTTATTTTCTTTAAATTTTATTTTAATATAGATTTTTAATTTAAATGCTTAAATCTAGTGCTTAATTTCGAAACCTAGCTAATCCTTCTTTCAGCTACTTAAATGTTAAGTGAGCGATTTTAAGTAGATTAGAAACAGCAGAAGCTAAGCAGTAAGGGTGGAACAAAGAGACTCTATTCTCTATGAAAAGGGTAAGTGAGAACATTTAAATATAATTAGAAAACTACTTAGTTGCGGATTTCTAATTTCAATTACATCACAGGGGTGACGTTTTCAGCCATCCATCTAACATCATTTAAAAATTGCTCAAATTTGATATTTATGTAAAACCTGGTCTGCCTCTAGAAAAAGGACCTATTTATTAATTGATACGTCAATTAACGTTCATTTTAAACAATAAAATAGAACACCTTTCAAAATTTCAAAAATATATGAATTGATTGGAATTGTGAATTTTGTACTGAAAAGAAAAATATGAAAAAAACTGATTGTTGTTTAATTCAAATGTAATTAAATGTGACTACTATGTAATAAAATATTTCATATAAAATGTATGAATGTATGAATGTAAACGACACTTTTTTAACTGAAATGAAAAAAATTGTTGGTATCCGATAATATTGTGATATTTGTTTGAAGATAGAAAAAAAGATATTGATGAAAATAATTTATTAAACAAAATTTATAATTTATCAAAAATTATCACAAAAATTGATAATAAAATTGGGCACGTGGAAGTCCAAAGTATATCGTTTGCTGATATACTTAAAAGAGAAAAAAATTATAAAAAAATAACCAGATAAATATTAATAATGAAACACAATTTTATTTTAATAATAGTAATTTGTGATGTAAATAACAAAACTTCCATGAAAATATCATACATGGAATGCAATTTTTATTTTTATATTTCTACATTCTGGCTCTTTGAAAAGGCCAAAACAAAATAGGCCTAAAATGACCGAAATAAAAAAAAGCCAAACGATAAAACGCCGACTTGGACAAATGGCCGAACGTTAAATAGCAAAATAGAATAAAAGGCCAACTGAAAAATGGCCGAATTCGACCAAAGACACTATGATAAAATGCTGAAAAGGACAAAAATTACAAAATGTCAATATAAGAAAAGCCAACAATATATGTATATTTTATAAAGAAACCTAGGTTAAATTGAATTAAGTTTATTATTAAGTCCATTATTTGCCGTATAAAACCAAACACTCTTTATTAATTGAGATTGGATTTGTTTAGCTTTATTCTTTCGGCATTTTACCATACATGCTTGTACAAAATTGTGTACATTTTCTTACAAAAAAAAAGTTCTTGTTATTTGTGGCTGAAAGTTTCAAAAATCATAAAATAATTCAACGATTTTTTTAAGGTTTTCCTTGGAATTTTCCGTCAAAAAATATACGACTGATAAATGATACTATCATACACGATAGCACAAAAGTTGGTAAAAATATTTATAAAAATAAAAAAGTAATAAAGTCCCATAAACGTGATTAAAATACACAGTAATTCAAGAAATCGACGATTTTCTCAAGTTTTTTTTTTTGAATTTTCCGCCGAAAATTGGAACACTGATAAATGATAGTACTATACACGATTGTACAAAATTTTTCAAAAATGTTTATGAAAATAAAAAAGTTATTAAGTTTTTTCCAACTAAAGTCCCAAAAAGGTGAATAAAATCATTGACTATAAAGTTTACAGACAGACAACGCAATGTTAAATTCACGTAAGCGAAATGGATGCAGATTTCGGGCGAGTTGGATGCAGAGGCTAAAAATTGCGTGCGGTTTTAAAATATCCACGCAGAGATGTCGCTAAATAAAAATAAAATTAAACTTTTTTGTTAATTTAATACAAGAAACTATTTAAATTTATGTTTTAAATTATTTAATATTATAGAATTATTTTAAATATAGTTATATTAAAATTTAATATAATTATTATTATTTATGCAATAAATAATTAATTCGATGAGTTCAAACAACTGCAAGATTACGTTACGGTCAAGGTTTTTCTATAATGCTTATACCTGCCGAAATTAAAAGGTGGTGTTTGTGAGGTGTTTTGATAGGAAATTTTTGATATAGGATAATTTTATTACTGACCCTAATTGTAGATATTACCATTGTATATATTATAGTAAAGACAAGGATATTACGTGGGTATCGAATCAGATAATTTTCAAAAAAATTAAAAAAACCGAATTTTTTATGTTTTTGCTTACATAATGATCACAAAATAAAAGTGAAATTCATTTAATATTATTCTATATTCGGAGGTTAATTTACGTATATTTTCAAAAAACACATTGTTTTTTATTTTTTAAGTTTTTTATCATTAAGTTTATTGTTTTTTAATTAATTGATTCAATACCCACATAGTATATAGAAACAAAGCAAATAATAAAATATTTGTAAATCAACATTTTTCTATCAAAACACTTCATAAACTATTTTTATGGTAAATATAAAATAATATTTGTTTTTATTATTATATTACTTATTTAATTTTAGACAAAAAAGTACTTTTATACCAACTCGATAAAATGCACCCTTTTCGAGAAAAATACACTAACTATTCACATGCAGACATGCAGAGTTCCAATGATATACAAGGTGTTCCAAAATTCTACCAACAAAACGATTACGATAGTAGACCTAAAAATAAGTTGATATGACTCTATTTATCTATATCCAAAATTACACCCCTGAGCAGTTATAAGCCTTCAAAATTGAATTTTTTAAATGCAAATTTTTTTATTGCAGCCAAAGCAGTATACAGGGTGTTTCTAAAATGGTGGTCACGGCTTCGTGTGCTTAAACTAGAATTAAAAATAAGGCAAAAAGTCCATATAAACATTTTTTGAAAACTCAACTATTACCGAGATACAGGGTGTTGAAATTTCTTTCTATTTTTACCATTTATTTATTTTCTCTGGATTGGCTAAATGAAAAATAATAAAATTTTAGGGGGAGTACCTCTCATGGGTAGCCACTTTTGGCAATTATTTTAGTCTAAATTTAACAATTCAGTGGTATAGAAACAGGTCAAGGTGTCCCCTTTTTTGAATTTATTTGGTACGCCACTGCAAAATTTTAAAGTTTTGTTTGAATTTTTAAAACCTTCATTAAATTTAACACAAAAAAGTACATCTATAAAATTTTGATAGAATTAGTAGTATTTCAGTCTTGCATTTTATAATCCAGTATCTTTGTTAACATCAAACTAATTTTCAAAATTTGAAACAATTCAACTTCAAATAAAGAAAATTAAAATTAAAAACTCCTAGAATAACATTTTGTCGGTGTTTTAAATAAAAAAACATGTCAGAAACACCCAATTTTAAAGTTTAGAAAAATGCTCAAAATGGCCCCCCTTATTCATTTTTTATAAAATTTAAAATAGAGTTTCTGGCTTATTTATTTATTTAAAACAGCAACTAAGAGTTATCAATTTAAATTTTGTTTGTTTAATTTAAATTTGATTAAAATTTTGAAAATTAGTTTGATTTTAGCAAGTTCACTTGACCATAAAATTGAAAATTTCAGAAATACCACTAATCTTATCAAAATTTAACAGGTGTACTTTATTATGGTAAATTTAATGAAGATTTTAAAAATCCAATAAAAATCGTAAAATTTTGCAGTGGCGTACCAAATAAATTCAAAAAATGGGGCACCTTGACTTGTTTTTACGCCACTGGATTGTTAAATTAAGACAAAAGTAATGGCCATAGGTAGCTTTTCGGGAGAAGTCACCCCTAAAATTTTAATAATTTTCATTCAGCCGATCCAGAGAAAAAAAAATTAAAGCTAAAAAGAAATTTCAACACTCTGTATCTCGGTAACGGTTGAGTTTTGGACAAATGTTTATATGGACTTTTTGCCTTATTTTTATTTCTAGTATAAGCACACGAGGCCATGACTACCATTTCAGAAACACCCTGTAGATTTTTTGATGAGATTTTGTATACGTGCATTTGAATACTGGATGATCAAGTGGTAAAAATTTGGCTAATCCCCGAATTTTGTAAATACTGTTGGATGGAAGAAGAAACCTTAACCAGTCAAAAACTTTTTAAGCATTTAAAAATTTTATTTAAAACTTATTTGCGTTTGTAGAGAAATTCAAGTGTAAGATTTTTTGCCCCTTATGAGTTTTGCGTAGGTTGTGCCGCTTTTAAACAAATTTAAAAAATAATTATGAAAACGGTAAGAATTTAGCTGTTTCCATGGTAACAAGCTACAGTTTCAACATAAACTGATAACTTTGTCTTCATTTTAATAATTAAATTTACGTTAGGAATATGCTAATAAGCCTTTAATAATGAGTGGCCTAACTTACCTATCGTTTTTTTAAATTTTATTCAAAAATTACTCGGCTTACGAAAAATTCATAAGGGACAGAAAATCTTCGTATTTCAGTTTTCTACATGAAAAAATAATTTTTAAATACCTTAAAAGTTTTTGATTGTTTCGTGCCTTCTTCTTCCATCCAACACCATTTACAAAATTCCAGGATTAGCCAAATTTTTACAAATTGAGCATTCAGTATTCAAAATTTCGTTTACAAAATTTCATTACAAAATCTTTACAGCTTTGCCTGTAATAAGAAAAATTTTATTTTAAAAAATCAACTTGAGATGGATGATGGATAAATGCTGAGGGATGCATTTTTGGATATAGATAAATAGCTTATTTTCGGGTTAACTATTTCCAGTTAATCGTTGTCGGTCGAATTTTGGGACACCCTGTATATAATTATACAATAATTTCGTTACTTATTTTGTTAGATGCGCTAAAAAATTATCGAAAGTAAACATATTGAACGCAAAAGTGTCGAAACGCAAATAATTTAAATACGTAAAATAAATTGTAAATTAGGAAATTCATTCGGTCGTTTTTAAGAAATTAATTTTTATAATTTTTAAAATGTGCTTTTTGGGGATATCTTCTTTTTTTTTCTAAATAGAGGTGGCCCCACTATCATGCCATTTGAAAAAATGAAGATAATTGTAAAAAACGCATAATTATAATAATTAATTTCTCAAAAACGGCCGAAAGAATTTCATAATTTATTTTTTTATAATTTGTGTCTATAATATTGCTAGCGGTTTCGTAATGGGCCATATCGCGCTCATTACAGCACCCGCTTACGAAGTTGGTAGCATTGATCTGTCAAATTTGTGGTATTGATTATCGTAAATAAATTTCAAGATTTAAAGTACTTGCTATGTCTCCTAAATTTTTGCTCACTCCTTTTAAATTATTTATTTCCAACAAAAAATTAAATTAAATAACTTTAAATTTAACGGTCAAATAAGAAAAGTCAAATATGTGGTATTAATTTTTGTGAAGATATGTCAAGATTTATCAAAAATTTCGGGATAGTAAGCCCTTTTTTGCAATTTTCGGAATATCTGGTAGGATACGGATACACGATAACTTATCACTAGGTTTACACTAAAAATCGGTAACTTAAAATCTAAAAACTGAAACCTTCATTTAACTGGCACTGTCAAGACTTCTTATATTTTCTGTTGTTATAACTTTTATCTATGGTTATAACAACCATTCAATAAGAAATCATTGTCACCAACTGCTAAAAAATTATGAAATATTTGTACGTCGAATAATTTCCAAATTTATTTAATTTTTGCGAACATTATAAAAAATAGTATAAGCAACTCGTTCATAAGTCAATTATTGCACTCGTCTATTAAAAAACACCCCGCTACGCGGCTCGTTTTTTTAAACTTGGACGCGTGCAATAATACTTGACTTATGAAGCTCGTTGCTTAATATACTATTACATATTTAAATTATTTAAGAGTAATTTTAATAGATTTTATTAAAAAAAAAAATTCCAAAAAAAAACCAAAAGTTTTTTCAGAATTTTTATTTGTCACAAAAATTCTTAGCAGTTACCAAAGTTTAATAATAATTTCAAAAAAATAGGGTGATGCATTTAAAATAAGCAAGTTGATGTCATTTCCAGTAAAATCGGAAGTGAAATTATATTTTTTTAATTCGATAAATGCGTTTTCTTGTGCAATATAAAATACTAAAATTTTAAATTTTTATTTTTATAAATAAAGAAATTACTGGGGGGGGGGGGGGGGGGGCAAGTTTCATGGTCACCCGGTATAGTTAGCAATGCGTAACTTACCAGTTTTATTTGGTAAATTAAATATTGTTCCATACATATGTATACAAGAACTGTTATTCTTAATATTAAATATAATGAAGAAAACCTTTTGTAGCAATAAAATATAATAAAATTTAAAGTAAAAGACAAAAAAACTAACTGGAATGTGTATTCGGTAAAACATATAAGTACATGAAATAAAATTACAAAAAATATATGTATTTAAAGGTGATAACAATAAAATAAAACAAAAATAAATTTATAAATCTAATAACAATCGAATAAACATGACACAAATAAGTATAATATTTTTATAGCTATGTACAGTTTGAGAGATAAATGCGATAATAAACTTTAAATACATATTAAAATAATAATAAAATTCTAAAATTTGTAACGAGAAAAACAAAAAAAAAATTCTAAAATTGTAAGTTAGAAGAAAACATTCACAGGCTCTGCCAAAATCTCTTATTTACAAAATGGGCATTTTGGTAGAGTAGTTTTCATCTGAAGAGAACCCTGCACAGAAATCAATATTTATGAATATTTAGATTAACTTACATAGTTTATGATTGATGTACGTGATGATGTACTGGTCATCTAGAATTAAGGTTTCTCAAATTAATCTGAATTCCTGTAATGTATGAATCGACATTATTTAGTTTCAATAATAATCGCTCGGGTAAAAGCGCTCGCGGCGCAGGAAAGGTTCACTTCAGATGAGATCCACTGTAGTACGTTTTTATTGCAGATCCACATGTTCTGCATATCATGTGCCCACAACTTTAATTGTCGCTTTTAGATCGGACAACCCCGAAAAAAGATATTCCGCCCCGAACGAAAAATCGAATTCATCCCCTCAGTGTCCGAAATTCACTCCGAATCGTATGAAATTTTAGTATGTTAAGGACGACCCGATTCTGAAGACGGCGGTTTTGACCCGTCCAGACCTATCTATTAAGGGGCGAAGATACCTCCCCTTTTGCATTATTACCCCAAATTCGGATGTTTTTTTTGCGACAAGTCGCGAAATTGGCAGTTTTTTAGTCAGATTTTAAAAATTCCGATTGCATCGTGAAGAGGGATGTCGATTCTAAGTGGGGTTCGAATTTTAAATTTCTTCGAACACGCTAACACTCTGAAAAAAATTCTCGAAAATGGTCGATTTTTCTGGCATTTTTTTCCGGTTTTCTTCTGCGTCAAATTTGAAAAATCCCACCCCCGTCCGGTTTTCAAGGGGTTATCCTGGGGATAAACCTTAGCCCTTTTTATGTTTCCAGGCGCGACGGTGGGGCGTCGCGCTGCCCGCATGCCGAGTGTACAAATTTAGCGTTTTCCCGGGCGGCAAGAGTGCTAAAACTGTGCGGCTTCGTTTAGAAGATCGGAGGTGAAAAAAAATCGCGGTTTTTTGATTTCCCATCTACATACCACGCTACATCAGGAAACGAGCGCTTTTTTGATATCTCAATTTTTTCTGTACTTTTGGCGCCCTCCAATTTGTTGTTTGGAATTAGGGCTTTTTCGACGCCGACTTTAAAAATTCGTAACATTTGATTTAAACCTCCTAGAGACGCCGAATATTTTTTATTTGCCTCCCCGCTTTGTTTTTTATAACTCAAAAAATCGGGATAGTTCAATTTTTCCCCTGGACTTTGAAAAAAAATTGCGAGTAAAATGTTCAAAAAATGGGGTTAAACGCGGTAAGTTGGGAGTACCACTTTTGGCCCCCAGTTTTCAAAAATGACTACATTTTTCTACACTATCCTATAAAGGTATAACTTCTACACCCGGTAGTGCATAGGGATTTTTTATTTTCGAAGAGTTTCGGAAGTTATGCCTAAATAAACTCGAAATTTTGAATTTAGGGGTTGGAGGCTCCAGTCGGGTTTTAAATCGCATTTAAAAATGTCGCAATTTTTGACGCGTTTCGGTCTAATCAACCCTTCAAAATCTATGTCCACTTTACGACAAAAAATGAATCACTTCGCTATCTCTTTTCGTTTTTGAGTTATCACTGAAAATGTAGCTAAAATAAGCACAATCTCCGTTTGGGGCCAAAATTTCGTTCTGAAATTTTTCAGTTTTCACGAAATAATTATTATCTTCGAAACTATTAGCACCACCGAGACGCTAAATAGCTTAAAATTTGCACCGTCACCTTCTCCACCAAATTCCGTGAAAATTTTAATTTTCGGCCTAAAATTGCGTCGTAAAGAGCCGTATATGTATTAAAATTTTCCCAAAACCTTGCAATTTTTTTCCAAAAATAGTATTTAACCGATTTTAACCAAATGTTTTTTAAAACGCGTCTATCCACGGTGTTTACTTTCGGTAAAAATTTGAAACCGGCAACTCTTATAGTTTCCGAGAAAGAAAATAAAAACCAATTTTCTTTAAAAACATTTTTATCCAAGAGATTTCCTGTAGATTTTATTACTGTCAAGACATGGAAGGTGGTTATGTTAATCAGCAAAATTAACGAACTTACTATTAATCTTAATTTTGTTTAAATTTAATATTATTAACTTAATTGCAAAATATTTCATTTAAAATAACGAAGTTGGGGCAGTTGGGTCCAACTTCCGGTGTAAATGAAGTTGCATAAAAATACGATTTCCAAATGGGCGTAATTCCGAAAGTATTAATCGTAGACCACACTATGCTAGGTCAATTTAATGGTAGTTTTATAGAGAACACGAAAATGCAAGAATATACTGGGTGTTCCATTTAAAATAAGAAAGTTGCCATCCACTTTCGGTATAACCGGAAGTTCCACAAAATCAAAAATACCTTTATTAGAAAGTTCGGAATTAGATTCCTCAGTAGACAAATTTTCAGAATCAAAAACATAACCGTTCAAAAGTTAGCAGGGGGGGATTTACTTTCTGACTGCACTGTATATTATTTTAATTTGTTGCATAATGTAATTAATAAAAATCAAAATTTTCAATATTAATTTTTCTCACGATCCGTCACCGTCCGTTCGGGCCAGTTTGAATCGGTACACGCATGCGCCGGTCGGGACGATATTCGTGCCCCGCTTTCAATTCGAACAGTTTACGGTTCTAACACTTTACGGTTCTAACACTTCACGTTTCTAACAATTTACGTTCTAACAGTTTTCCGTTCGAACGATTTACGCGTCACTTCCACCTTCCAGGAAAGCAATTATTTAGAAACTCCCGAACCGGAAGTGCAAAGTGTGGAGGTGCACCGTCTTGTTGAAACCAGATATTGATATTTGGTAAGCCAGGTTCATTTTCATTCGGAAAAATCTCCGCGAGAATAGGTAAAAGTTGATTTCTTAAGAAGTCTAAATATCTCTGCCCTGTGAGGGATTGTTCAAAGAAAAATGGCCCAATTATTTTGTTGTCAATTATCCCTGCCCACACATTAAGTTTTTGAGTGTATTGAGTATGTACCTCACTCATCCAATGAGGATTTTCCCTGCTCCAGTATCGGCAATTTTGGCGATTCACTTGGCTATTTAGATAAAAAGTAGCTTCTTCCGAAAAAAGAATTTGGCGAAAGAAGTGTGGATTATCGTTACACATATTCTGCATATTTTCACAAAATTGCATTCGGCGATCGGGATCGTCTTCATTCAGTTCATGTACTAGCTGAATTTTATAGGGGTGGTACTTTTCTTTTCTTATAGGTCGATTCTCTGCACTCTCGTAAGACCCGTAAGGAAACGTCCGTAAGGTTTGTTATATGGGTTGTAATGAACGGTTCTGCATAGATACGTTTCGTAAGAGCTTACGGGTGTTCACAGAATCGACACATTATTAGTAAACGTAGTACTGTTCGCTGACTAAGTTCATTATCTGCTGCAATTTGTCGAGTATCACTATGAGGATTTTCTTCGATGCTTAACAAAATATCTAGTTTAGTGTTTTCATTAAATTTAGCGGGGTGCCCGGAAGTTGGATTCTCCTTAACATGACCAGTTTCTCTAAATTTTCTCTAAATTTTCTTTAAATTTTACTGACAGTGGATTGGCTAATAGGTCTATCTGGATACTTTGCATTAAACAAAGTGCATACCTCTTGCTGAGTTCTGGTCCTATCTTCGCATCCAGCGAGAATTAAAATTTCAATACGCTGTGTTTCACTTAAATGACCCATTATTTAACGTTACTTTATTTTCTTTAGGTACTTGCCGCTCGTCTCTATAGCAACAAGATGCAACTCTTATGATCGAAAAAGTTTCAATCTCTCATAACTTTAAAAGTTAAAATGGTAAAAAAAATTATTGAGATAAAAGTTGTTTGTTTTTCAAGTAGCAATAAAGCTCTTTTAAAAAAATATAGGTTTGTATTTAAAAAAAACAATGTTGACCTTGAAATGACCTTGAAAATAAGTTTAAATCAAAAAATAAATATTAGTAGAATAATTGCCTTTTTATATCAAACAACTTTTATCCGAAACATTCTTTCGAAAAGTCACTGGTTTCAGTTATTTTTTAATTATTCCATAATTTTGCCTCTCACTGTATGTACATAGGTCTATGCCTACTAGCCTACTTGATTGTTCTTTGTGCATCTCTAAACTTATTTATACTTATCCTGTTGTGTACCTACTCGGTCAGGACGATAGACGTCGTAGTTAAGGTGACAAATAATTAAATTTGCAAGAAACAACATTAACTACTATACAACAAGTTTATTTGGAGAAAAATACTAACAGTTGGTTTTACAAATATACAGTTACTAGGTTTAACCGACGATGTTGTTCACTAGAACTTGGTAACTTGAAAGAGTGTTTGATGAAGTGAATTTGATGAAAGAAAGTGAGTTCTGCGTGTGCAGCCCTTTTAAGGGTGATCGTAGTCGATGATCTCGTAGTTCGTAGTATCTCTCTGATTGGTTAAACTCACAGGTACTTAAATTAAATATGTTCAATTACAAAATTCTGCTTAATAGTAGAAATACCTAATTTAGGGATTTAAGACTAAATGGTTTTAATATAATCTTCCAGGAACAAGGTCGTTGTAAAGGAAGTGGAAGGTAGACATTTCATAGAAGGATTAAGGAAATGGTAGCAATAAATATACAAATTACTTAGAACTAAATTATAACAATATTTATTAAATTAGTTTTAGGAATTGTAAATGTATTTAAATTGATCCAATGGATTAAATGAAGGACAGGAACACCCATAAATATTGTAAAAGTAATAACCAATTCGTAAAAGTACTTACCACAGGTACCTATTTTAGAACAATTTTCTTTCTCTTTTACCCCTACCCCATTTTCGGGGGTAGGGGTAGATACATACAATATAAACTACGTTAGGGGCAATTTACGTGCTAGTGCCGCGAGAATCTCTGAGTTACTATTATTTAGTTTTAATCTATATCTGTTAACAGTTACTTTGAGTACAAACTTAACCTATAGATTTTATCAAAAAGAAGCAAAACTTAGTTTTTATAACAAATTAATCATTTATTATGAATAATTTTAAGAGACCAAAGTATAGTTCATCTTCCCCAGGATATGTATACTTTAAAAATAATGAGACAAGCTCTCGTGTAAAACCAGTGGAGACCTCGGAGTTTATAGGTTTTAGTGAATACCAATTCCCATCTAAAAATCAGTTCAGCCCTAGGAATTATAGTAGTCCGAAGCAACAGTGGAACTCAAAAAATCACCAATGGAATCCTGCCTATCCACAATGGAAGAGCCCACGCAATCAACATAAACAGGAAAAAAACGCGATCATCGTCGCGTGTTTTGAACTTCAAACAAGTGTTTTTATCTGGTTTTAATAAGAATCAAATGCAATCTGGAGAAGTGGTAGCAGGGTGGAGTGCTGATGAACATTTGTCTAATATTTGTGTCTCGATTGGAGCTAATTTACTTAATTCTAATTTGTGTAAGTTATACTCGAACATAACATAATAACATAACCTATTCGTATTGTGTGATACATTTGGACCTATGTTCAGTTTATTATTTCAAATAATACATAATTTTGTTAAAAATCGTGTTAATTTTTATGTCTGTTTGGAGCAAAGGCTTAAGTAAGCGCCTCGTATACTTAAAGACCTGGGTTCAAATCCTAAGGAGGTGTAGGTTTTGAAACTTTTTTTTTTCTTTTTTTATATTCATCCTGCATTCGTACCTTTGTTTAATCACTCTGTTTTCCATCCGTTGCCTTCTTTTGCCCTTGTTTTGTTTAAAAGTTAGTCACCACGATAGGCACCGTTGGTGTGAAATTTGTGTCCCTGTTGTTAAAATCCTAATATTCAAAATACGTACTAATATTATTTGTAATCACCGTTCAAGCTAAAAAGAATTTAAAATGAGCCAAACATACAAATGTGTAGGAGTCTGTGGTATGGACGTTGGGAAAATGACAACCTGTCCAACATGCGATAAATATTGCCATCCTGGATGTATTGGTGTGGGCAAAAAGAAACATAATTGCTCTGGTGCTGCTCAAGCCACGTCTACAAATGATTCAAATGTAAAAATAAGTGATTTAGAGGATGCTTTCGAAAAAATGTTTACTAAATATTTTGACAAATTCTCTGAAAAAATGGATTTATCCCTACAAGCTTTTTCTGAAAAAATCTCTGATTTAGACGCAAAAGTTGCTGTTTTGGAAAACAAGAACTCTCTTTTAGAGAATAAAGTTCTAAAAATTGGTGAAATTACAAATGTAATAAATAATATTACTGGGAAACTTCAGGCAATTGAAAATAAAGTGAACTTGCAACCACAAATTGAGGAACCAAATGCACATAATAATGAAAATAATTTATCAGTTATTGCTGAGGAACGTAAACGTAGGGAATGTAATATAATTATTTTTAATGTTAAAGAACCTCAACTTGCCGACTCTAATGCAAATAAAGGCGAAGATCATAACGTAATACTACTAATCTTATACAAATTATCCGACGAAGAGGCAATTGTTAAGACTCACTTTCGCATTGGCAAAAAAGGTGACAGACCCCGTCCAATTAAAGTAATTTTGGATAATTCAGCAATGGCACGAAAAATTTTAAAGAACAAAAAATCTTTTAAAAATTCAACAATCAAGATAACTTCTGACAAAACTGAGATACAAAGAAAGGAATTGAAAGACACCTTAGCTGAGCTGCAGCGTAGAGAAGCAGAAGGTGAAGGAAATATTACAATTAAGTACATAAACAACTGACCTCAGATAATAACTAAAAATGCCTTTCCAAAAAACTAAATACTTTCCAACAGTACGTCAACCATAACAGTCTTTTACAACTTTATTATCAAAATGTGCGTGGTTTAAACTCAATGACAATAGACTTTTTTAACAGTGCATCGAGTTGTAAATTTGATATTATCCTTTTAACGGAGACTTGGCTGAAACCTGATGTGCAAAACGAAGAACTTTTTCCTATATCATTTTCTGTCTACCGTTCTGATAGATTAACCAGGTAGGGTGGTGGAGCACTAATTGCAGTAAAAAATTGCTATAAATCTGAACAATTAACCCTTAACTTTGATGCTTGTAATGTGGATATGGTAGCAGTATGAGTCCAAATTGGTCATGAAAGTGTGATTTTAATATGTGTATACATTCCTCCATTGTCACCAATTTGGCAATACGAATTTATATTTGATTTATTGGAAAGTAAATTTAATGGTTCCAGTATTGTGATAATAGGAGATTTCAATATTCCTGACTACAAGTACCTGGAATGTCAAAATGAGACTTCCGCAAATCTAAACCTTCTCTACAATTTCCTGAATTATAATAATTTAATCCAAAAAAATTCTATAAAAAACCATCATAACAGAATCTTAGATTTGATTATTACGTCAGAGAAACTGAATTGCAATGTTAGACGTGAATTGGATTCACTAATTAAAGAAGATCTACATCACCCTCCTCTATGCTCATCAATCTCAGTTGAGAAACAAACAACTACAAAATTTACAAGTGATTGTGTAAATTATAATTTCAAAAAAGCTAATTTTCCGGAACTGTATGAAGCGATGTGTAACATTGATTGGGAACAATTATACGCATGTAATGATGTTAATGCAGCTTGTGAATTGATGTATCTCAAACTGTTTAGTCTTTTTGATCTATATGTACCAAAACTAAAACGTAACGCAAGGAAAGAAAGTCATCCCGCTTGGTTTGATGGAAATATAATAAAGAAATTGAAAGAAAAAGAACACTTGCGTAAAAAATTTATAAAATCTAAAAAAGAAGAAGACAAAAATCGATTTCTTGATAGCAGGAAAAAATTAAAATATGATATTATAAGTGCAAGAGAGAGGTTTGTGAGAAATTTGAACAAGAAATAAAAAATGATCCCAAAGCACTATGGTCGTATATCAACTCACTTAAAAATACATCTACAATTCCTGGAATTATGACATATGAAGATGATACATCCAGCGAACGTCAAACAATTGTTGATAATTTTGCCGCTTATTTTAACATGGTTTACTCTGACTCGCAAGCTTCGTCCAACTCAAACGTCGAAAAACGTACGAGTAAACTTGGTGATTTTTATATAATGGAAGAGAATATAATCAAATACGCTAAAAAGTTGCCTAACAAACTGACAATGGGTTTGGACCACGTTCCATCATTTTTGTTAAAGGATTGTGCTCCTGTTCTCTGTAAACCTTTATGCTACTTATTCAACTTAATTCTGCGTACATCGGTATTTCCCACTCGTTGGAAGGAGGTGAAAATTTGCCCCATATTTAAGTCTGGAAAAAAAATGACGTTACGAACTATAGGCCAATTGCTATTCTTAGCAATTTTTCGAAGCTATTTGAATCAATTTTAGCAGACCATATTCTTTTTAGTGTAAACTCTGAACTATCTGTATTTCAATACGGATTTCTCCCAAAAAGGTCGACTTGTACGAACCTTAGCAATATTGCCCAATACGTTTCAAGTGCAATGGACGTTCAAGAGCAAGTTGACGTCATATACACTGATTTTAGCAAGGCAATTGACCTTATATCTCATGATCTGCTAATTTCTAAACTAATCGAGATGGGAATCAATGATAATATAGTTCATGTAATTAGTTCTTACTTACATAAAAGAGCACAATTCGTTCATATTAACGGAGTAAAGTCTGAGGGTTATATTCCCACTAGTGGGGTTCCACAGGGATCAAACTTGGGACCTCTACTATTTCTAATATACATAAATAATATCGGATCAGTTATTAAATGTCCGTACTTACTTTACGCAGACGACCTCAAAATATATAAGCGAATAACGTCGATTCAAGATTGCATCGAACTACAAGAAGATATTAATCATATTTTAGAATGGGCAAATTTAAATTGTTTAAAGCTAAACATTAGTAAATGTAATGTCATCACCTACACCAGAAAAACAAGAAGCTTAATTTATGATTACCAAATCAATAATACCAAGTTAAAGAGAGAAACTAAATTAAAAGACTTGGGAGTAATCTTTGACGAAAAGTTAAAATTCGATCATCATATCAACGGTGTTGTAAATGCTGACTGTTTGCGTTTAATTGGATTCATCATAAGAAACTGCAAATTATTTACATCGATTGGTACCCTTGAGCTTTTGTTTAGTTCCTACATAATTTCCAAATTGGATTACTGCTCCATAGTGTGGTCACCTTATCAGCAGAATCATAGACATACTTTGGAATCAATTCAAAAACGGTTCCTAAAGTATTTACACAATTTCTTATAAAGAATTATTAGAAGAATTTAACTACAAGACAATACATGAAAGGCACCAATTGATAAATAACTGCTATATATATAAACTTGTTAACAACTTAATTGATGATCCAGTAATGTTTGAGCAGCTACAATTTCATGTACCTCGAATGGAAGCCAGACACTCCAAGACTTTTAGCTATTCAACGTCGAACACGTTGTTAGCCACCACAAGCTTGCGAATAATCATAATCGGTGATTTTAATTTTAACTTTATGACAAAAAGCCCAACTACCTTAAAGTTTTTAGATGTTTGTGGTGGCTATGGTCTTGAACATCTTGTAAATGAACCTTCGCGTGGCACCAATTGCATTGACAACGTAATTGCTAATACCTCTTTGGTTAACTTACTAGCTTCTGTTACCGATCCACACCTGTCTGATCATAACGCTATTCATGTAGAAATTATTGAGAGTAACATTTTTGCGGGGGGGGAAACATTCATTTGTAGACCAGTGACACAGATGGGGCTATTCGCATTTCATGATTTTATTAGTAAGTCATCTTTCGATTTTATTGATAACGGTAACCTAAGCACTAACAATAAATTTGAACAATTTATAAACATTTTTGAACAAGCCACTGAGTCCTGCTTCCCAGCTAAATGTAAAATAATACCTAACTGTAAAACTAATTTAACTAAAAATTCTATTTGGTTTGATGAGGACTTAAAGAAAATGAAAGAATCTTTAGACTTAATTTCATCTTGGGCAAAGCGATATCCCTCAAACGATAATTCAATTACGCTAAAGAACTTTAGAAACTTTTACAGATCAACAATCAAATATAAAAAACAAACTTTTAACGATTCGTACATATCAAACGCGAGTAATAAAATTAAAGCAGCCTGGGAGCTAATAAAGAGTTATCAAAATAATACATCGAGGAAAAACGAACCAAGTACCTTGACTGCTTCCGAAATAAACGCCTTTTGTACAAACATAGCACAAAAACTAATCGACGAATTACCGGTTACCGAAAAAGACCCCATTAGCTTTCTTTCGAAGTCACCTGAAAACACAGATATTTTTGAGTTCAGCACACTGTCTTTTAACCAAGTAAGGGATGAAATGGGACAACTAAAGAAAAAGCGAAGCAAAGACGCATATAATTTAAACATACAATTAATTAATGCTGTCCGTGAAATCATAGTAGTACCAATCACAAAATTGTTTAATTCTTGTATAAATGACGCGGTGTTTCCCACTTGCCTAAAACTTTCAAAAGTAGTTCCCATCTTTAAAAAAGGGAATGCGAATGACCCCAGCTGTTATAGACCCATATCTATTATCCCTATATTTGGGAAACTATTTGAAGCGCTTCTTAATAAACAACTTAAAAACTATTTTGAAAACAAACTCTCGAAGAACCAGTTCGGCTTTCGCGATAAGCTGTCAACAACTAATGCAATCCAGACTCTGATAATCTTTTTAAATACTGGCCTTGACAATAAGAATTTTACTGGATGTACCTTCTACGACCTGTCCAAGGCCTTCGATTGTGTGAACCATCAAATTTTGATGAAAAAATTTAGATTTTATGGAATCGCGGATAACTCCTTAAATCTATTGGAGTCTTACCTTAGCGGACGTCAGCAGTGCACAACTTTTAATAATATTACATCAACATATTTAACTAATAAACATGGTGCACCCCAAGGGTCAATCCTTGGTCCACTTCTTTTTTTGATCTACGTAAACGACTTTGTACAGTGCGACCCTAACACTGATTTCACAATGTACGCCGACGATATTACATCCACTAATTCAAATCCAGTGTTAGAAGACTTGAAAAAAAATATGGAACTCACACAGTCGGGGGTCTTGGAGTGGTTTACATCCAATAAGTTAACCCTCAACAATGATAAGACCGTAAACATGCTATTTACACTAAAAGATATAAACTCTGACGTGACAAACTTAAACTTAAAAAAGAACACCACCTTCCTCGGAGTTGTGTTAGATGACAAACTGAGCTGGTCTAATAATACAGATGAAATTTCCTCCAAACTTGCAAAAACTGTATACATGTTGCGAAATCTTGCAAATTACTGTTCACAGGAGACTGTATTTACTTGTTACCATTCACACTTTATCCCACATTGTACGTACGCGATTATCTGTTGGGGACATACAGGTCATATGAAAAGAATATTCTCAATGCAGCGGCGAGCAATCAGAGTTATTTTACAGCTACCCTTTAGGCACGACGTCAGGGAAGACTTCAAAAAGTATGGATTGCTCACTATACCCTCCTATTATATTTTTAGGTGCATTATGTATTATGTATGTTTACGATAATTTGGCTTATTATATCAAACGTGCAGAAATTAGCACATATAATCTTAGGTACGAATCCAACATTCAGTTGTTCAGTTGTTCAGTCGTTTAACCAAAACACGAAATTACAGTAACTATTTCGGTCCAATATATTTTAACAAATTAGAAAGGAACATTCAAAATCTTAATCGGACTCAATTTTCGTCCACAATTAAAACCTCCCTGATCAAAAAAGCTTACTATAATATTCAAGAATTCCTAGATGATAAAGATTCACCTAACTCCTCAAAGACTGAGTACGCCACCTGTTAGCTATTTGTATATATTTGTAATAATTGTGTTCATTTTAATCGTGTTATATGTCTAATATATTTCTTGTATTACATTCTCATGTACTATTTTATTTTATTGATATATGTTTGACATGTGTAATTACTATTGTAGTAGAAAGCACACAATAAATCTATCTAAAATAAAAAATTGTTGGGGAAATGGCGGAGTTATTAATATTTATCGAGAAATTTTGACTAATAATTTAGTATTTTTAAACTAAATCATAGTTTAAACCGAACATAACCCAAAAATATTAAAAATAAATCACAAAAGAGATGTTAATTGCAGATCAAACTTCAATTTAAGTATTTTTCTTAAATTACATTATGATTTTGAACCACTTTTTTTTAACAAAAATGAAAAAAATTCTGTTCTAAAAATCGAAATTCTTGTATAACTCTTTTGTTTATCAACCGATATTAATATGTCTTGTTGAATGGTACGCCCATGTGAACTTGCTAAATGTGCTCTGTGTTGATCGCTTCAAAATGTGCGTTAATAACACAGTGTTAAAGTTGCCTTTTAGACAAATTGTAATAATAATAGACAAGTTATCTAATGCGTGAGTGTCTTAACAGTCCCAACCGGTGTTCAAGTCATTTACATATTTGCATTGTGCTGCATTTAAATTCTACGCGTGCTTCTTATCCATAGGCGCGCGCGTGGGAATTGGTATAAATTTTTATAAATTTTTATATTTTACCCAAAATTAATGCGTTCTCTGCAATAATAGAATAACGCTAACCTAGTATTTTCCTGTGTGTCTTCATACACCTGTTCCTTTCCGTGGTCTTGTACTTGTGTTTTAAGTCACCGCTACTGGCCGAGCTGGTGTGAAAATTGTCTGATTCCTATTTCTATTCCCATTTTCTACATTTAAATAATTTACTAGTCTCATTAATAGTTAAAATATGGGGAATGATAAAGTTTACTGCAATAAGTGCAAGAAAACGGTGTCAAAAGCCCGTGTTGACTGTACAAAATGTGCACTAAACTATCACGCTAGCTGTGCAAATGCTTGGAAAACAGGTAAATTTTTGAGTGAGGATGAATATGTGTGTTGTAACATTGTTCTTAATATACGTAGTCCTCAACCTACAACATCTGGAGCAACAACTGGTCAATTTAATTTTGACAAAAGTGTTACTACTAGTATTGATTTAAATAACACATTAGGTTCAATTCACGCCACTGTTCTCACTTTGGCGAATGACTTAAAAATGCAAAGTGAATCTATAAATGAAATTAAAGTTGCTTTAAAATCAATTGATTTTTTGACATCTGAAAACCTTGCATTGAGGTCCGAAATTGTGGACCTAAAAACTAATTTGATAAATCTGGAGAACAGGATCCAAAAACTTGAAGAAGGCGTAATGCCATCTAACAGTCAACCCCAAACTACCATGGAGCCTGTAAATAACATCATGGAAGAAATGATTGATCGGAAAAACAGAGAGAAGAATATCATACTCTATAATAAACCAGAGCATTCTGATGAATCCGACAATGTATCACAAATCATTAACTCAGTGGTGCCTAACACAAAAGTTATCAAGGTTATTAGACTTGGAAGAATGATAAACAACAAACCTCGTCCGATTAAAGTCGTTCTTGATTCGAAAGATGATGTTATGTCCATTCTGAAATTAAAGCACAATTTTCCAAAACCCATCTCAGTTAATTCAGATCAAACTCCCAACCAGCGACAATACTATAAACAACTGCAAAACGAAATAAGAAGTAGATTTGATAAAGGAGAAGACAACCTAATTTTCCTATCTATTACCAAAACGTCAGAGGTCTTAATACGAAACTTCAGGAATTTTTTGATAACGCTTCCTCTTCAACAATTGATATCTACCTAATTACAGAATCTTGGCTACATGACGGAGTTTATAACAATGAGATCTTTCCGGACACATTTAACATCTACAGAAACGATAGGAAAGGAAAACGGGGTGGCGGTGTATTAATAGGAGTCAATACCAGCCTCAATTCTGAACTTATTGAACTTAAACTACCTGAATCTACTGCTGAAGTGGCTGCTGTTAAGGTAACCCTGAATAATATCAATGTGACGTTTATTTGTATATATATACCGCCTAATGGAACTGCTGACCATTACGTTAAACTTTTTGAATGGCTGGAGGAGAACTTCCACAGTGAAGAAAATGTAATAATTGCTGGTGATTTTAATATTCCAAACTTCGCTGAACATGGTACCTCATCAACAAGAAACAATTTGACTGATATCCTAGACACTTTCATAAGTTTCGGTGACCTTTGTCAACACAACTCTGTACGTAACTGCAACAATCGTCTACTTGATCTCATTATAACTTCTAATAACGTGATTTGTAATGTTGTTCGTGATTTGGATCCCATAGTTACTGAAGATGCATATCACCCTGCACTAAACATTAACTTAAATATTAGAGACATAATACCCAAATTTAATGTACTTGACACTACTTCCTCGTTTAATTTTAAACGTGCTAATTTTATTGGCTTGTATCAAGATATCTCTACGATTGATTGGGAGAACCTCTATTCCACAGATAATTCTGATGCTGCCTGTGATATACTCTACAAAAAAATCTATGAACTTTTTGATCTGTATGTACCGAAAACCAAATCTACCTGGAAATCTGAGCAAAATAATCCCCCTTGGTTTACCTATGAAATTTTAAAAAAGATTAAACATTAGAATAAATGCTTGAAGAAGTATAAGTCAACACTACTAATCGGGGATAGAGCTAAATTTTTAAACGCTCGACATGATGTAAAAAAATCCATCAAACAAGCGAAAATAAACTTCATCCAAGATGCTGAAAGCGGTATTAATAACGACCCCCAAACATTTTGGTCATTTATTAACAAATATAAAAACTCTACTCGCATTCCTGGCGTTATGTCTCTTAATGATGAAGAAGTCTCTACTCCATCTGAAATTGTTAATGGTTTCGCTGACTAGTTCTCTAGTGTATACATACCCACCAATATGGATGGCATAGGTCAGGAAAATTTTAAAAACCATTTTGGTGATTTTATTATGTCAGAAAATTCTATAAAAGAACATCTGAAGAAATTAAAGTGTAAACTAACCATGGGCTTGGATAATGTCCCCGCATTTATTTTAAAAGACTGTTCTACAGTACTGAGCAAACCAATATCCTTCATATTTAATCTTGTGTTGAGAACTGGTCACTTTCCAAAGATTTGGAAGCAAGTTAGGATCTGTCCTGTCATTAAAAGTGGAAATAAAAAATGTGTTGAGAATTATAGACCAATATCTCTATTAAGCAACTTCTCGAAGGTGTTTGAAGCAATTTTATCGGAACATATGTATTCTGTTGTCCAAAGTGAATTGTCTATTTTCCAACATGGTTTTATTAAGAACCGATCTACTGATTCTAATCTGTTTAATGTTACACAATATATTTCTATGAACCTGGATGCAAGATCACAAGTAGACGTCGTATATACTGATCTATCAAAAGCCTTCGATCGCATTAGTCATTCGAAACTACTGGAAAGTTTACGTCGGTTTGGCCTCAAACAAAATATTATTCATGTAATTTCATCATACCTGTTCTATACAATGGACACTTCTCCAAGATCTATATGGCTTGTAGTGGGGTTCCCCAGGGCTCCACGTTGGGTCCTCTTTTGTTTCTGTTATTTATTAATGGGGTCTGCTCTGTCCTAAAAACACGGAAACTACTCTTTGCCGATGACTTGAAAATGTTCAAGAGAATTCAAGATTTAAGTGACTGTCGGGAGCTACAGGATGATATTGTTAAACTTGAAGATTGGTGTCGCGTGAATGAACTAAGTCTTAATGTTAAAAAATGCTGTGTCTTATCGTACTCACGTAGCAATACTCCAATTCATTTTAATTATAATATTGCAGGTCAGCAGTTGAACAGGGTAGTGGAATTTAAGGATCTTGGTGTCTTATTTGATCACAAACTTACTTTTAATAATCATATATACCAAACCTCTAGAGATTGCTATAAGATGCTGGGATTTATCATACGAAATAGTAAGAACTTTCGATCGCTATCTACACTCTACACTCTGTTTAACTCTTATGTTTTAAGTAAACTCAACTACTGCTGTGTTATATGGTCTCCAAGTTACTTAAAATATATAAATGTATTGGAGCGTGTCCAAAAGAAGTTCCTAAAGTTTTGTTATTTTTTTAAGCATAAAAACTTTCCTGACTGGAGTGTGATTTATTATCTGAGTTTGACTTCCTGTCAATTCATAATCGGCATAAAGTGATCTCATCTTGTTATCTTTTTAAATTAGTCAATAATATTGTTGATGATATACCTGCAGTTAATCTTATCAACTACCATGTTCCTCGCTCAGCCGCAAGATACTGTGATAGTTTCTCTTACGCTACGCCAAATACTAACAACTACAACAACTCACCTCTTTATTCTATGTTACACAACTATAAGGATTTCCAGTATAATGCTGATATTTTTATGTCTAGTTTGAACTCTTTTAAGATAAAATGTATTGAATGTTTAATGTAATTATTCTGAATGTAATTAACTTGTTCTTGAATTGCGTATCAATATTCTGGCATACTCTGTTTATAATATTTTTCACTTTAATCTCTATTTCATCTTATTTTTAGTCATTTTGTGTATTAAACGTATTCTTATTAATCTATAGTACATATATGTATTACCTCTGTAATTGGCCTCATGGCTGTTGAGTTAATAAATCATTATTATTTCTTATCATTATTATTTAGTTTTGTGCATAAAACCTTAAATTTTTTCAGTGTTAAGCCAAAAAAATTTTTGGTTGTAATTTTTATTTTTTGTAATTTTAAAATTTAGTAGGTTCTTAAAAAATTGTCGATAAAATCAAAAATTTTTAAGACTATAACAAGTCTAATATTCTATTAAAAATGTAGGTTTTTAATGTGCGTTTAAAATCAAAAATTGGATAAAAAGTGGCGGAGTTATTAAAGTTTTTTGAAAAAGTTTAAATTAAAATGATTAAGAATTTCGGTTAGCAGGGTCCAGACTCTAAAAAGGCGCCCAAGTGGGGGTAAGGGGCTGGCGTGCCCACTTTCGGCGGTATTTGAACGTCAAGACTTTTTTGAGATTTAAAATTCATAATACTGAGTAAACGTACCTATCCATATTTACTATAGATGAAAAGTTTTTTTTAATACCAACATTTTTCAAAAATTTAAATATTAAAACGAGGTTTGTATAAAAAAAATGGGGGTGTAATAAATAAATATTTTTTTTATTACAAAAAAAAAATAAAAATGTATACAGGGTGTCGCAAAATTTGACCGACACCGGTTAACTCTAGAATGTTCCACTTTATCTATCAACATTTTTAAATAGAAAATGTCATTCTGAACTAAAAATTTCCAATGAACTAATATTTTTTAAGAAGTTTCTAAAATTTGTAAAATATTCAGATTTTTGTAGATAATTTTAATGTTACGTTTGAATTTGTTTTATATTACTTTTAGTGTTGTGTTAACTTTTTTGTAATATACATTGTATATTGTCATTGTAAACTCGTCAAACACCTATGTATTATTTTATGTAATTGGGCTTGCCCGTTCGATATAAATAAATAAATTATTTTTTTACATATATTTAAATCAATTTTAAACTTTGGTTTTTGACTATGCCCAATTGCTTTTTTTCGAACCAATAGGAGTATTTTTAAATTGCCTTACTAAAATTAATGAATCTGATGGGCTTAAAGTTAAAGAAAGAATCTACACCAACATTTTAAAGTTGCTGTTTTCTTTAATGTTAGATCATATGAAATTTTTCTTTAAAACTCACAACCACCCAAGTAACATATCATGGGAAATATCCCTGTGCTTAAGAGCATCTTCCTAGACACCCGCCATAAATTTGCCTTTGGAGATAATAACAAGGAATAGAAAATCCATCCCACTTTTCTGGAGCTTCTTTGCAAATTATGACCAAATAACTGATAATTAATGCAAATCCCTAGAGGGCGCGCGAGTTTGGGAGGAAAAATTGTAAAAAATCATGAAATTGAGCATTAGTTCTGCAGTAATAACTCAAGTTTCCCTCGTTAGATTTTCAATTTTTTTCAGACTAATAATCTAAATTCATTAGGCTACATCCTGCCAGAGAGTCCCCTTCTGCAACCTAGCACAAAATTAATTATAGGGCTCCGAAGTTAAGGTACTTTTAGATCATTATATTTTTTTGTACAATCTCCAATGTTTTTTCCTTCTGGCAAAAATTAAAGAAATTACTTCTAAATCAACTACAAAAAAAATTATAGAAAAATGTTTTTCATACCAGCTTTTATGACTGCAGAACTAAACCACTATATTCGCCATTTAGGAAATGGCTCTTAAGTAAATTTTATCTAATTAAGGAAAATATACGTAATATTGCCCAAAATAACGACTTTAAAGGCATTTCGTTGGGCATTATTTAAGGCGGGTTATTACCTGGTAGACATTTTTACCAATAAGGCGAATACTAGGGAAAATTTACCATTATTTGACCTAATTTAATACTCATTGGTCATATTTCTTCAAAGTTGTAAATAGGGAAATTCTAAAGTAAAATTTACCTAATTATTTTACCTAACTTCGCCTGTAAAGTAAAAATGTCCTGTTAGTCAAATTTATAGTAAATCTTACTGAAATTTGACTTTTACAATGGCTATTTGGGAGAAAATACTTCATAGTAAAATTTTAGTAAATTTGGTTGCGTTTCCTCTAATAGTAAAATTTCCTTATTGTCGAAATTAGGGTTATTATAGTCAATAAATTTAAATTAATAACTTTGTAGTCAAACTTACTAGTTTAGAGGACTTTTAAGGCATAATTCTTTCTAGGCAATTTATGTAGTGGTGGATGAAGAAAAAAATACGTAATTTAGGACACTTTTTAATTCAAAGTTGTCCACAACTACTTGTTGATGTTTAATATAATATTTTTGTAGTAACATTATGTATACCTAAAAATTGTAAGATTATTATTAAATCTAACGAGTTTAATGTATTCTGTCTCAAACGCATAGCTGATTTATCATGATGGGAAGAACTTTCATAAAATCATATCGGATGTCTACAACATCTTATTACTTATACAAAATACTACCAGGGGATACAAAAGGAAGTCAAATTGATTCCACATCTACATTTATAATCTTGGTATTCTTCACAAAACTTAAATGAACCTTTAAATTTAAAAGAGACTACTGCTACAAATTTTTAGGTTATATTTTTAGGTTATAGGAACTTCGCCTTTGATCTCAAACGTTCGTGCCCTATTCTTGCCTTCAAAGTCAAATTAACTTATTCAGGACAAAAATACTTCAAAGTATTATTGACTCTGAGGTAAAAAGTTTCATTTTAGGGCAAAATTACTATAAAGTCAAATTTATAAGAATTTTTAACCAAGTTTCAAGGAAAAGTTACCTATTAGGCTAGAAAATAAGTAAAATTTCCTATTAGGTAAATTTTAGCAATGACGCCATATTTATTACTAATAAATTTTAGGTTAAGTACAAATTTATCAAAGATTAATGATTATTTATATGTATATTAAAATACAGTTTTTTAAATAAGAAGTTAACAAATCATACTACAGTTGTTTAAATAAATATTTAAAATTGAAATTACACATATAAAACTAAGACCAAAAAAAGTCTAATCTAATTAATAACAAAAATTATTTTTAAACAACGATTTTTGAATGGGGAATTTAATTATTTCAAGGTAAAATCCATAAGTTTCACAGAATTTTTTTTATCGCAACCAAATTTGAATCATAGGCGAGTAGTTTCAATAACACCCCGAACACTACATAATATAATGCATAATAAATATTAGTAAACCAACATGGATACTTTAACTTATAATGGAATTCATGTTTACAACATATTTCATTCTAAGAAATAAAAGTTGGTAGTCGTGAACCAAAATCGTTGTAGAACATCTTTATTATTGAGGTTAGGAAATATCTGGGAAATACGCAGTAAATTTTACGTCGGCCTTACGTAAATTTAACTTAATTAACTTATAGGTAACTTCCTTATAGGTCGACAATTAGGGAAATATTACGTCGAAACTACAGTCAATTTTTACGTAAAATTTACGTAAAATTTACGTAAAATTTACGTAAAGTTTACGTAATAACGACGTTATTCGTATAGGGCAAAACAACAATTTTACGTAATTTTGACCAAAATTCTTACTTGGGCACCATTAATTTTTCTGGAAAAACAGCCCTGCATATATTTTTATCTTCTAATTTAAAAAATATATAATGCCGAAAAACCGCCTTGAACTAGATTTGGGCGTCAGAGGTTGAAAATCAGACTCTGAACCCCCCCTGGGTACGCCATTGAAGAGCATATGCGCGAGTTCTGGGACACCTTGTATATCAAATAAAAACATAAGTCATTTAAATAGAAATAAAAAAACTTACTATTAAAATTTTATATTTTAATACTTCTAATTAGATTAAAATTATAGAAATTTATTGCATTTTTAATAACCAACCAAGTTTTTTTATTTTTACTCATTTCTTTGGCAAAATCTTGATTTTTTTTTAAATTAAGAAAGGATAATTTAACGGTTCTTTAGAAAATAAATTTAATACAAAAAGAACAAATTTTATTTCAAAAACTTAAAATTTTTAACTAAATTCAAATAAACTTTAAAATTAAATTATTACATAATTATTTTCTAATACACATAATATTCAGTTTTATCATCTTAATAATCCTTGATGATAATAACGAATAGTAATATATTCACCAATTGGTTAATCTAAAATTAAAGTTAAATTCAGGGGATGAAATAGTCATTAAAGTTAAATTGAGATGGTAAAATAGTGGCATTTTTGTAAATTAAGTCATTTAATTTGTTAAATAGAAATGGTGAATTATTACGATTTATGTAAAAAAAGTCATCAATACTATTATAATTTACCGCCTCAAAATACTTTTCATATATTAATGTTTTATCAATTTTAAGATAATCTTCACAATTATTATATTTTTGAATGGGTTCCACACATATTGGTACTGAATACGTCCTGTTTATTAGGTTTTCTGTGTAAGAGATAAAAACTTTTTTTGTTTTGCTTAAATACCATGAGTTAATTTCTTTAAGGCACCTACAAATAAAAGGATTTGGAAAGATTGAAAAATGTCCTATTTCAATTGTCTCCAAGAATTCTTTTGGTAAATAAAGTAGTTTATTCTGAGATAAATCCAAAACATCCGCTTTCTGCAGATTATTAAATGCTTTCAAATTGATCTCTGTTAATAAATTTTTCCGTAAATGAATAGATTTAATTAGCTGAATTCCATTAAAAGTATCATCTTCTATAGTTGTAATTAAATTTTTATTAAAGTTAATCCATACCAACTTCTTAAAACATATGAACACTTTTCCAGGTAATGAAGCTAAACGATTTCCTTCAAAATTAAGATATCCTAGATTATTATTAATACAGTTAAACCATTTTGGATTAAATACAGTTAATTTATTGTTCTCCAAAAATATCCTTTGAAGATTTTTCATTTCTGTAAAGGCACCTTCTTGGATGGTCGTAATTTTATTCGACGCGAGGGTTAAAAAAGTTAGCACATTTAATTTATTAAATACACCCTGACTAATATATTTTAATTTATTAGAATCTAAGATTAAGTAGTTTAATTTTGGTAGATTATTAAAGCAATTGAGTTCCAAATCCATTAAATCTAGTGCTGACGCAAAAATCATTTCCAAGTTTGTTAAGTCACTGATTGCACATGATTTTAAGACACTTTTCTTTTCCCGTAAAAATAAATATATTGCGTTGATATTAACAGTTTCTGGTGAAATATAATTAGGTATTTGTACATTCACATAATTCGCGAACCAAAAATTATATGCACTTGTTGAACCAATAGGGCATACGATTTCATCAGTAATAAGATGTTTGCAATCGATTATAGGTGGATCTTCATAAAAGTGATATCCATATTCAACTAAGTCATTGTAAAAACTTCTCTCTATGTATATGCACTGAATTGTTTCTGTAGACGTTATAGAATTTAAAATATAACTTAATAATACCATTAAAAACTTTCGCGTCATTGCTGCAATGCTTTGAAAACTCAAATGATAACCTTCGTACATTCCATTTACCATTTATTTATATTAACTAAGATGTAAAAAAATATTATCTATTTTATTTTAATTATGTTTATTTTATTTATTAATCCATCAACGGGAATGACCTCCCTTTATACATACATACATACATACAAATCGTTTATACAGTGCGTATTAAAAAAAGTAATCAGAAGAAAAAAGAAAACAGTGGCGTACCCATAAATTTCTAAAGAGGGGTGCACTTTTGACAAGTAAAAAAACAAATGTATGTTTACTTCCATTTAAATAAAAGCAACATAAAAATTTCATTCCTTTTAGTAAATTTAATGTTTTTTTTTGTTTTATTTGTGATATTCTTTATTTAAGAAGATATGAAAACGGCCAATGACGAACTCCTTATTCTTAGTAATTCAAAAAAACATAATCGTCATTTATCGATTTTATATTTTCCCAAACATTCTAAAATCTTTTAAGTCTATCTGTCGATAAAACCAAATGGCCATGAAAAACTTTGGCGATGAAACAAGATGTCTTTATCGATGAAGCGATTTTGTTGATAAAAAGGCAGTGTCGACGAAACATCTGATCATAATTTAGTAGCTGACCTAATGAAGACTGTTAAACTTTTGGAGGGATCAGTGTCCAAACTAGTATCTGAATTCACACAGCAGCGGCTAGAGATGCAATCAGTAGCAAAGTACTTCAAGAAAATTGATGATCTTGAGGCTGAGAATACAGCCCTTAAAGCTACGGTCTATGATCTCGCAGTGAAAGTCGATTCCCTTAAAATCCATGCCACTTCAGCACCCGCCAATGCCACCTCGGATCAAAATGATATCTTCAGCGAGCTTCATGATCGTGAAAATAGGAAATTTAATATTATTCCGCTATTCCTGCTGAACGTAATAAGTATGACCTTGTACAGCTCAAGACTATTCTTAAGGACACATCATGTGATGTTGATCACATGAAAAGATGCATAAGGCTCGGTAAAAAGACAAGTAATCCCAGGCCATTAAAACTTATATTCGTTGACATAGTAAATGTTCGCCGTATTTTTAAGGATAAAGGAAAACTTCCCCAGAATATTAAAGTACAAGCTGATAGAACTGTCGCACAAAAGGAGGAGTTAAAAACATGTTTGAGCAACCTCAATACCCCAAGAGAAAATGGTGAACATGATCTGATCTTGCGCTACGTTAATAACATTCCTACGATTGTTAAAGATCATAATACCCAAAAAACTAGATTCTAACTCTAACCAACACCCAATTATAAATAATCCTAATTCTAAGTACTTACTTAATATTATCAGAATGTACGTGGTCTTGGTACAAAAGACACGTCGTTTCTTAACAATGTTGGGAATTATGATATGGTATTGATCACAGACACCTGGTTGCATAATGGAATATTTGATACTGAAATTTTCAGTTCTCATTATTCCGTATTTAGATCTGATAGACTCGGTGAAAGTGAAGGGTGTGCACTGATAGCAATTAAAAATGATTTTAATTGTGAACTTGTAAGCCTAGACTTTCGTCCGATGGGAATTGATTTGGTGTGTGTCAGAGTAAAATATGGCTTAAAAGATATCTATTTACTTAGTATTTATATTCCTCCAACTACGCATAATGACATCTACTCCATGATTTTTATTTTATTGAATTTAAATTTTACACAGAGGAGTACGTTATTATTGGTGGTGATTTTAATATACCAAAGTACTTGAAACACGCCAATGAGGGTATATCTGACTTCAAATCTGAGCGTTTAATTGAGTTTCTAAATTTTTGTGATTTGGGACAGGCAAATGCAGTTCTCAATACTGATACTGGACCTGCCTATTTTATCAAAGAGGCTTAATGCTACTGTATCAAGAGATTACAACCCCATTGTGAGTGAGGATATGTATCACCCCGCACTTGCTTGTACAATTGTGATAACTGAGTCGTACAAAATCAAGTTCGAGGGCAGTGATGCCCAAAGGTATAATTTTAGGAAGGCTAATTTACCTAAGCTATATTCTGAGATTTTGATCGTTGACTGGACTCCACTCTGTAGTTCGTCTAATGTAGAGGATGGCTGCAACATCTTATACAAAATTATACGAGATATTTGATATCTATGTACCGAGATCAAAACCGTTCAACCACTCCCATAAGTATCCAGTATGGTTCAACGCTGACATTATTAAGATGATAAAGCAAAAGGACAAGTACAGTAAGCTTTTTCTCAAAAATAGACTCCAGTTAATAAAAGAAAATTTGAGGATATCCGAAGAACACTTAAACAGGATATTAAAGAGGCATACAAGAACTTTGTCAAAAACTCTGAGCAGCAAAAGTCTAATGATCCGAGTAAGTTCTGGTGTTATGTTCTTTAAAGAAGTCCACCAGATTGCCAGGCGTTCTGAAGTATAATGGGGTTTCATTGTCATCTCCATCATATATCCTAAATGGATTTGAATCCAACTTTAGAAGTGTCTACCTGCCATCATCATTAAACCCAGATAGTCCTTTACGTACGAAGAAAATGGGTGACTTCCATATAACTGAGGTAGAAGTCTTAGAACACTTGAAAAAGTTACAACCTACCCTTACTATGGGACTCGATAATATTCCTGCATTCATACTGAATGGCTGTTCTTTTATACTTGCTAGGCCACTTACACACTTATATAATCTCATCCTGGATACTGATCAATGGAAGCAAGTGAGAATTATACCGGTTTATAAATCTGGTGATAAGAACGATGTGCAGAATTACAGACCTATCTCAATTATTGTGAACTTCTGACGAAAAATCTATATTTCCGAGTGCGCAGCAGAATTTCAGTCTACCAGCATGGGTTCATGAGTCATCGATCCACAACTTCCAATCTTACTTCCTTCATCCAGTTCCTGTCAGAGAATATGGATAACCGTGAACAGACTGATGTCATTTATACGCATTTTTCTAAGGCTTTCGACAGCTTACAGCAGTACATTCTTCTGGAGAAATTAAAGTCGTACGATATTCCTAATAATGTAGTTAGTGTATTAAGTTCTTACCTTCTTAAGCGTTGGCAGTGTGTGCACAATAATGGTTATTCTTCCGTCCGTTACTATGCAACTAGTGGTGTTATGCAGGTTTCCAACCTTGGGCCATTAATTATTTCTCCTTTTCATCAATGGAATATCTGAAAATATAAAGTCCTTTCTGCTACTATATGCAGATAACTTAAAAATCTACCGCCAAATAAGGTCCATCAGTGACTGCCTGCTACTTCAAAAAGATCTAGAGACGCTTCAGATCTGGTGTGAGGTCAACGAGTTACGTCTAAACATTAATAAGTGCTGTGCTATATCCTACTCGAGGAAACGTAGTTTTGCTATGTATAACTATGAAATAAATGGCGTGACTCTACGTAGACCTTCTACAATCAAGGATCTGGGTGTTCTTTTTGACTCTGAACTGTCTTTTAACCATATATTTTAAGTGTGTAATTCCTGTACCAAATCTTTGGGGTTCATCATTCGAAATAGGAAGCTATTATCCACCAAGACACCTACCTTACTTTATAAAAGTTATATGTTAAGCAAAATCAACTATTGTTGCACAATCTGGTCGCCGTTTTATGATAAATATATTCAAATGTTAGAGCATATAGAAAAGCGATTCCGTAAGTATCTATATTTCAGGAAATATAATATCTATCCAGACAGACGCGAGGTAACCTATGAAATGCTCCTAAATGAATTTGAATTTTTTTCCATCATTGATAATCATTGAAAGTCATATACGTATGTTACATGTATAAATTAGTGAACAATTTCGTAGATAATTTAAATACTGTATCTCTTATAAATTTTCTGGTTCCGAGAAATGCTTCAAGGAATCCGACCACGTTCTCGTGCTCCGTCGCTCATACACGTTATCATCAGAACTCGCCTCTCTATAAACTGAATAATTACTATAACTCATATGTTACCAGTGCAGATATTTTTGGCTTAAGCTTTGCTGATTTTAAAAATTGTATAAATGTAATAGTCTCTAGTATTAGTGTAGTTTATGCAAATTTAGTTAAATCTGTATATCCTATTTTATTTTATATTATTTTATGTAAATATTTAATATTGTATGTTTTATGTTACCGTTTTAGCCTCCTACGGCTGTTGGTGATTAAGTTAAATAAATAAATAAATGAAAGGTATTCTCGATGAAAAGGTTGTCGATGAAAAGGTAATGTCGGTGAAACGTCTGTATCGATAAAACGTTTGTGTCAATGAAGAAATAATATCGCTGAAACGCCTTTGTCGAAGAGAAGATTTGTCGATTAAAAGGTAATGTTGATGAAATGTTTATGACGACGAAGAAGTACTGTCGATGAAACGTCTTTGTCGAAGAAAAGGTTTGTCGATGAGAAGGTATTGTCGATGGAATGGTTGTCGATGAAAACGTAATGTCGATGAAACGACGTGTCGATGAAACGACTTGTTGATGGAAACGTCCGTGTCGATGAAACGGTAGTGTCGATGTAAAAGTCATTTTGATGAATTTGTTGTCGATGAAAACGCACTGTCGATGAAGTTTTATTTGAATTTATATGGAATTTTTATTTTTCCTGTATAGTCCTATTACAGGGGCGTATTTTTGAAAAAATGCGTTTTCATCATTTTTCCAAAAGTATTCCTTATAAAATATATTATAATTGGAAAATAAAAATTCTATATGAAAAATAAATTCAATTTGAAGCGCAACCAAGGCTATTTTTGTTAAATTTTTGATTACAAATGCCCAAAAATAAATTTTTCCTAGCGAAAAGTACGCTTTTCAAACATATTGCCGACTATCTTCTTAAACTATGAACAGAAAAATGGGGTATTGCATTAAAAAAACAAAGTTGATTTTATTTCCTGTAAAACCGGAAGTGAACCACGCAATATACAGATTTCAAATTTTTATTCGCACAAATAAAGAAATTACAGAGGTGACTCATGTTTTGTTTACACCCGGTAGATTACGTGATAATTAAATTTTATTATCTTCAATAATTATATCCGAGGCCTTTTCGGCCAACATAATAACAGTAGCAGCAGGATGGCCAGTGGGTAACGTGGGAAACGAACTTGCGTCTACAACTCTAACATTTTCAATTCCATGAACTTTCAAGTTGCGATTTATTACAGAATTTCTAGTATTGTCACCCATTCTACAAGTTCCAGATCCATGCATACCAGGACTGCCTCTTTGTAAAATAAAACATTTCCAAAATTCCTCATCATATTTATTATCAAATTCAAATTTTTTACACCCAGGAGTTGATAAAAAATCTTCATCAAGTCTACCACCAACTTTTTCCATTGTTTCTGTATCTATAATATTTATAATAGCTGTAATTCCGTTATAGATTGCAGTTCTGTCAGAAGGGTCACTGAAACTGTTCGGGTTAATTTTTGGAAAATCTATTGGATCAGCTGATTTTAACGTGACATCTCCCCTAGATGCAGTATGGTATAATAGGATTACCAATTCCAAATCTAAATTCTTATTAAATGATTTGTCTTCATCGGTATAATTCGTAATCCAATAATCGCGGTATTTACAAAATATTTCATAGTTTGCTGATACATCATCAACTTTAAATCCTTTAAAACCCAATAAGGCTACGGTGCCCATCGTTAATCTACCTTCTCCTTTAACTGCTTTTGCCACCAAATCGTTAAAACTTTCGTAGTGAATGCTGAGGTTGGTTTTAATTCTTATGAACTCGATCTCAGCATGATCTTCAAAATATTTTCCTACTGGCAATTCTTTAATCAACTTAATTTTATTTTTGTTTAATTCTTCTTGGGGACCTAATCCTGATAGTAAAAGTAATTGCGGAGTATTAACAACACCTGCTGAAACAATAACTTCTCTATTGACTTTTGCTCTATAACATTTATTATTGTGCAAGAAATCTACATCAGTAGCTCTAAGTTTATTAAATTGAATTTTTGTGGCCAATGCCCGGGTAACGATTTTTAAATTCTTCCTATAATTTTTAATAGGTTGCAAATAGGCTTTATTTGTGCTAACCCTACGTCCGTTTCGTTTAGCCATCTGAGGTTTCGATACGGAAACTTGTTGTTTTCCATTGTAATCAAGAGTTTTTAAGCCCAAATCATTAAACGTTTGTAATACCAATTCTTCATATGGAACGTGTGTATCATAGGAAAGATGGAATGGGCCTTTATAACCATGATAATTTTTATCACCATTTATTATTCTGGTTGCATTTTCTGATTTGATAAAATATGGCAATACTTCTTTAAAAGACCATCCTTTATTCCCCAATTTAGCCCACTTATCAAAATCTAATTTATTTCCTCTAGCGTGCCTAGCTCCATTAATTGAAGAAGTTCCACCCAATACTTTACCACTCGGATATATGCACTGATGTTCAGCCGATGAAAGTTGGCAATAATTACTTTGAGGCTCAGTTAAATATCCCCAGTTAGATGTTGTATTTCGGCCCAAATAATAATTTCCCAAAAATTGGTTAATCTCAAGTTCATCACCTCCTGCCTCCAAAAGTAAAATAGTGTAGGTACCATTTGCTGATAATCTATTAGCTACTACAGCACCTGCTGTTCCTCCACCAACTATTATAAAATCGTATTTTCCATAATCTTAAAAATATAAATATTTTATTTTTATAATATTGTACAATTTTAACATATTTGTGAATTCTTTTGAAAATTCTGATTAATATTAGGAAGATTCAGAAAACAGAGTGGTTTTAGCCACTAGCGTAGATATATTAGATTTCGTGAACATACCATATAAAACAATTTCCAAATATAAATACTTAGTTACAGCTTTATTTTTAAGAAAAAAACAACGTTTCCGCAAATATAATGTTTTATGTTAATAAAATGGTTTTATTTATTAGATTTCTTGAAAATAAAACCAATAAAACATGTTTTAAAATTTTTGATCGAGGAACAAAAAAGTTACAGCACGCTTTGTTTTATTTAAAAAAACGTTTTTTTTTTGGTAAAAATAAAGTTTTGATGTGATAACTTCTTTTTAAATCTATATAAAAATTTCAAACGAAGTTATATTTATTAGATTTCATCAAAATACAACAAATGAAACGGTTTTCAAATTTTTTTATCGAAAAATAAAAGTTACATTTTTCATTTCACATTTTTTGAAGTAACTTAAATTTATAAAACAATTCAAACGATCACAGTTTTTCTAAAATTACCATTAAAACTTTATTACAAAATTTTTATTATTAATAAATGATAATATCATAAACAATTGTACAAAATTTTGAAAAAGAATTTATAATATTAAAAAAGTTATTAACAATTTTGTATCTCAAGTTCCAAAAATATTAATGATTGAAATATGAAATAATTTATAAAATCATGAATTAACCCATGTTTCCATTGGAATTTTCCGAAAAAATGTTTACTATTATTAAGTATTAGTATTATGAACACATGTGCATTTTTTTTTAAATATCTGCAACATTAAAAAAGTTATTAACAATTTTGTTATTCCAGTCGCTAAAAAATAGGAAATAACTCACAAAATCCACAATGTTTCAAGTTTCTGTTGGATTTTTTTAACAAAAATTGTACTACTGAAAAATTGGAGTATTATAAACAGTTCTTCAGGTTTGTAAAAATATTTATAACAATAAAAAAGTTATTCACTATATTTTCTTATTCGACTAAAATAATATTTTTTAAATCCAAAATTTCCTATAAAAACTACATCGTTAAATTTAATAATGGCGCCTATAACTTAACTTATTTTGTTGTATATTTTGAACCTTTTCATAATTATAATTTTTTATACTCACTCTGCTTTAATTTTTATTAAAAATCGAACAAAGAAACAGGAATCTGCTTGCCAGTCCATATCTCATATCACTTTTTTTTTAATTTCGGTGGAAAGTGGAGGGGGGTTTGCATACACATACATTCCCCCTCAACTAGCAAATAATTGAAATAAAAGAAAAAATCATTAAATTCACTAAAATAAATAAAATTTTTATGTTGTTTTTGTGGAAGTAGATTCATTTGTTTTTTTACTTATCAAAAGTGAACTCCCGTTTAAGAATTTCTAGGTACGCCACTGGTTTTCGCTTAGGAAAGTAATCGGCAAAATGTTTGAAAAACGTACTTTTTCCAAAAATCAATTTTTACCAGCGAAAAGTACTCTTTTTAAACATTTTGTTGATTATCTTTATAAATAAGATGTTTTTTCAAAGTATTGAGTACCTTCACAGTTTTCAGAGGCCTTTCCAAATTCCGAATTATTCATTGGAGGTTTCCATTGTTCTGTTTCCTTAACTGTGTCCAAGTAAAGTTTCTTAAACTCATCTGCAGAGATTGCACTGCTGATGGCCAAATAAGAGAAATATATATGAAATTTAAAATTCATTGATGGCGTTTCCCAATTAAATGGAATATATACTGCGGTTAAGTAATGTAACATAGGCGCGTTATAAATATAATTCCTAATATCATAAATTATGAACATGTAAGTAATTATATAGGAATTTTGATTACTCGAACAAAAATTTTTTGAAATAAACAGGTAATTTACGTATTTAAAAAATTCCATATTTTTACTTATCATTCTTGGAAACCAATTAAAAGAGGATAACCGCCGAAAAATTTGATAATAGTATTATTATGGAATATTTTTTTATTTATTTTTTTAATCCCATTTTTTGGACATTTTTTATATTAATGCTATTGAAGAATAGGCATGATGACTAATTTTTAAAACCTCTTCTATAATGTACTTACGTGTCTATTATAGCCAAGAAAAATTTAATTTTTGCCAAAAACTAATGTTTAATAGCAAAATTTTGCATTTTTTAAACTAAGTTTGAATTTTGCGCCTAAACTCTCACAGGTGTCATGGCGTCGGCTTGTGACGTCACGCCTTAGTAAACTACGTTCAGTCACGTTCAGTGTATTGTTGTTTTGCAGTTGTTTTGTGTGTTAAATATGAATTCTAAAGTGTATAAGTGGTGTGCGGTCCCTCAGTGTAAAAACACATCAATAAAAACTCCTAACAAATTATTTGTGTACGTTCCAAACAATAAAAAAATGCGAGATAAGTGGTTAAATCTTGCACGGCGAGACCCAGCAGTTATATCTACAAATACTAGCATTTATTTCTGTGAAGACCACTTTGATATGCCAAATGATATGGAAAATTATATGCAGTATCGTGTAATGGGTTCGGTGTCACAAGTACGCATGAAACCGGGATGCATTCCCATAAAATTTGAATGCCAACCAGATCGAAAACGAACATGTGACACTATAGAACGACCTTATATTTTAAAGAAACGAAGGAAGATGTTAGTTGAAGAATGCGAAAAAGATTTAGAAGAAAGAAGTACCGAACATTTGGAACACGCAGGGACTTCATCTGAAAGTTCAGTTTTGCATCCAATCGAAGAAGTTCTACAAGAAGCACCTAAAACAGCTGAGAAATCAATACAAGTACATATAACAAAAACATTCAGAAGTAAAGCCATCCAAACAGAAATTAAACTTGTAAGTCAGATGACGTCACCCATAAAAACAAATCTTCAATCTGTTTCTACATCTCCCTTTAGGCCCAGGCTGACCGAAGAACAATCTGATAGTGATGTTTCTTATACACCCTCAGTAAGTAATCCAGAATCGTCTCCTTCAAAATCACCAACAAAATCTCCTCAAATGAAATCTGCTTCTGACTGCAGTGAGTCAATTGAAGAAGAAAAAAAACAAGAGGCATCAAAAATTCTTGAATGCACATTGATTAAAATCATGAAGAATCCACGTTCCTACATTGGTGTTCCTAAAAGTTGTTACTACTTAATAGACTTAATTCAAGAACAGACAAATATTCCTGTAAACCATATACTATTATGTTTAAAAAAAATTAGATCGAATCATTCATTTAGAGAACTTGCTGATGATTTTTCTATGTGTCCAACATATGCAAGCAAAATATTTATAAAAAATATACCTATACTAGCCAGTATAATGCGTCCGTTTATTGTAAAATTAGACAAAGAAATGACGAAAACTAATTTACCCATGGCTTTCCGGCATAAATATAGTTATGTGAGTTGCATCATAGACTGCTTGGAAATTGAGATACAAAAACCTTCGAAGGCTTTAAATCAAGCTCTGTCATGGTCGGACTACAAAAAGGCCAACACTGCCAAGTATCTTGTATCTTGTACACCAAATGGTTTAGTGAATTATATATCACCAGGCTTTGGGGGAAGAATAACAGACACATGTTTGGTTGAATCCTGTGATTTTTTAAAGTGTTTGGAACCAGGTATGTGTGTGATGGCTGATAGAGGATTTAAACATGTGGAACTTTATTTACGTAAGGAGGGGGTGCTACTAGTACGCCCTCCAAGTGTTGCAGCTGGAGCCAAACTTTCAAAAAGTGAAGCAAAGGAAACTAAACAAATTGCCAGTTTGAGAATACACGTTGAGAGGTTAATTCGACGTTTACGAGAGTTTAGTATCTTAAAACCACATGCATGTCTAAACATAAATTTAGTGAAACTACTTGATGATTTTATTACCATAGCCTGCGGTTTAATCAATTTACAAGATTCTCTTATAAAATAAAACTACAAAATGAAATTAATATAATATTTATTTACTAAAAATAATAAGTACCAATGCAGTAATATACAGGGTGTAACTTAAATGCACGGCAAAAATTTAAGGGGTGCTTCCTTGGGTCATTTTAAGAACATTTATACCTTAGGTGATTTTTCGAAAATCGCTTCATTTCAAAAATACACGATGATAAAGATTTCTTAAAATGCATGGTTTTATCACATAAAGTTGTTACTATGGCTACTAGACTTTTTTTCGAATATACAGGTAGATTTTACGTAATAATTTTAATTATTTATTAATCTAAATACAATTTAGAATAAGTGTTCAAAATGAGAACCATTAGCTAGCAATCAAGAATCCAATCTTCTTCTCATCGATTGGCGAACTCTTTCAAAGATACCAGGATTGTTTCTTATCGAATTACATTCGTTAATTATTCGAGTTCTTAGATCTTCTAAATTTTCTACCGGAGTCTGATAAATTAATGATTTCAGATGGGCCCAATCCACCTATTAGGATAGTTTGCATTCAGGAACTCACGAGCAACCAAACTAAAATGCGTTGGAGCTCCATCATGCATTCATTAGCCACATTACATTCCTCGTCTCCAATGGTACATCTTCTAACAAACATGGTAGCGATTGTTCCAAAAAAATCCGATATGCTTCACCGATAAGCCTTGGAGGTAGAAATACTGGTTCAATAAGAAAATCACCCACAATTTGACCCAAACGTTTAATGAAAATTGTTGTTGGGAACGATCTTCACGAATCTCATGTGGGTTTTCTTCGGCCTACGAATGTCTATTGTGAAAATTCATTACTGCGTTTCTTGAAAAATTTGCTTCGTCAGTAAATAAAATTATGGTCATTAATTGAGGGATTTGAATCAATTTTTGAAGAAACCATTGGCAAAATTGTATTCGTGGTGGAAAATCGCGAGGTAAAAGTGCCTGAAGGCGTTGAATGTGGTATGGGTGTAACAACTGCTGCCTTAAAATTCTCCAAACAGTCATATTACTTACATTCAAATTTCCACCAATTTTTCGTGTAAAAGTACTTGGATCTTCTTCCACCAAGTTGAGCACATTTTCTTCCAATTCTAGCGTTCTAACTCTCATTGGCCTTCCTGGTCTCTCTCTGATCTTAAATGAACCACTTTCTCGAAGACAGTTATGAATGTTTTCAAAAGTTTTTCTATCAGGAAGACGACGGTTGGGAAATCTTTCACGATAAAAACGTCTTGTTCGTAGTGCATCTCGGAATTTGTGTAATAATTCATAATTAGCAAAATAAACTATGACAGGTGACAGCAACAAAGTTTGTAGCCATGGTAACAACTAAACTTTAATTATTACACCTATTATTTATTTAATAAAAAGCATGCATTTTAAGAGATCTTTATCTTCGTGTATTTTTGAAATGAAGCGTTTTTCGAAAAATCACTTAAGGTATAAATGTTCTTAAAATGACCCAAGGAAGCACCCCTTAAATTCTTGCCGTGCATTTAAGTTACACCCTGTATAGTTATAATACAAGTTTAAAAACAAATTTTCTTTAATTAGTTATATCAAACAAATTAGTAGAAAAAAATGCTAATAACATATAAGAATACCTAACAAAAAGTACAAATATTACAAATTATATTTTAATTAATAACTCAAATTGTGATATTTATAGTGATAAAGAAATAAATAAATAAATTATTTTTTGCATTTTATTTACCTATTCAATACTTTGTAGCAACAATGGATAAACGTTAGTTTTCCAAAATGTAACTAAAACTTTTAAAAAATCCGACACATATTCCTCATCAAACGTGACACACACAATTTCTACGTTTTTATTTGTGCTGTAGTTACAGTCCGCTACACAAAAGTAACACTTTTTTAATTTAGTCAAATACATTTGTATCTGCATCTGGGCATAAAATTTGCTTGTAGGTTTTCCATCCTTAATATAATTTTTATAGGTTTTTTCAGTCATTGGACACTTAATTTCAATAATAGCATCTTGACAAATTCCATCAGGCGAACCTGCTATCATAGGGTAGTTTTTAGAAAGCATCAGGCCACACTTCTTAATTTTTTTACCTAGTTTATTGCTAACTGTTTTTCGGACTTCTTCTTCTAAAATTCTACCACGTTTCATGGCTGGAGTATCTGGAATTTTTCCACCCATAATTAGCGATATTAGTGTCCCATCATTCGTTTTACAACGACTGATTTCATATGACCGAGACGCTGTGATTCGGGCATACCGCAGTTCATACCAAAGGCTGTTTTGGTGCTGATCTCTGGTCTCTTCCTCAATTTTACTTAAGATTTCATCAGTCAGAACAACCTTCTCCAAAAACGTGTCACAGCATTTCTCTTTATGCTTCAGAACTAGCTGATGCATTGACACACTTTCGGCGGAGTCACGAATGTAGGTTGGATCATATTTTAGAAGTTCGGAGTCGTTCAATTTTCTCCTTTTTCCCTCTTCTAAAAACTTCTCTAAAACTCCAACATTTGATGGCAAGCTGGGTTTACCGTTTGACAAGTCTTTTGAACTTATGTACTTCAGGGTAGTGCCAACTCTCGATAGTTTGGATTTCATCCAATAACATTCCACTGAAGTGCAGGATGGCTCTTCACTCCTCCGATGGACCCACATCAGGAATGCTATCGCATGCTTGCAACCCCCTTGAGAAGCAACACAGTCGTGACATTGCACGGAAATAACTGCTTCTTCGTTTTCGTCAACTATTAATGTGACAGCATATAACTTCGCATGCACTTTATGTTCCGGGCAAATTTTACATTTTACTGTACATACTTTTCCATCCCGTTTAAGCTGTACGTAGCTTACAGCGTCATCTCCATACGACGGCCTTGAGGATCTAATGTAAATAAAAAAACGAATTGTAGGTACTTGTTATACGATAAAACTTAATTTCTAAACTTAACCTTAAAAAACCCAAGATAAATGTTTTTTATGGGTTTTTGAGCTCTAAATTGTACTTTTTATTATAAATTAATAAATAATAATGTACTTACATGGAAGTTTTGACGTTTCGAAATTCTGCAGAGCAAAAGTCTTTGTTTGAGGCAAGAAAATTTCCCAACATCAACAAATCAACTCTAGGCAAATTAGAGCTATTTGCCTTTATGAATCCTTGTTCCATTGCTTGGGTTATAAACTAACACAAATCTAAATACTTTTTAACAATAAATAATAAAACTTTGAAGAGAATGTTATCGAAAAGCGTGCTGTCACAAAAGGAGTTCTAGCGGTACTAGGCGAAACAAAACTTGTATTTACCGAGGCGTGACGTAGTTCGCGCTGATTGGTGTTCCGCAAAACATGGCGGGTTGCTGTATTTTCTACTTTTATTTTAATAAAAATCGTAATAATCTCGCTTTTAATATAAAAATAAAGGCAAAATTTTGAATCCTTTTAACATATTTTATTATTTAAAACCATAACTTCATTAATTCTTTTTTCCTGTCATCATGCCTATTGCAAAACTGCAAAATTAAATTACTGGTGCACCAAAGATTTTGTAAAATTTTTACATTTACATTTTCAGTTACATTTACTGTTACATTTAATGGTTCTGGAAGCGAACCTTCGAAACATAAAGTTAAATAGAATTTAAACTGAATATAAAATTTGTAGGCGTTTATATTCTAAAGCTCGTATGACACCAGCGCTATTTAGCTCGTGAGACACGATCGCGGTGTAAAAACCACAAACCACATACAGATCGCTAAATGACACATACCACACAGGACAATGTCGTTTCTACTAATGAGATATTTAGCGAACTGCAAAATGTGTATGCTACTTTTTGTTTTTAGCGCAGCTGTCAAACGGGTACTAAGGTAACATTTCCAAATCTCATCCTAACCATAAATAAAAAGGTTTTAAATTCAAAAATTGAAAGTGATGACAATAAACTCCATAAACGTAGAAGTTATTTAAAAGGTAACATGTGAAAGGGATTTGTCAGAATTCCCAGGGTCAGTAAAACACAACGTATTGGATAAATGTAGTAAGATAGTATTTATTGTATTAATGTACAAAGGGGTTAATATCGTACGTATTACATTCACATGAATTACAATACCACTGCCCTCTTCCTCGTTTCAGTCATGACTCTCTTTGGGCTACTCCCGTTATATTAATGCGAATCTGGAAGCCTATAATACAGTTTGTATCAAATGTATTGGTACATTAATACAATAATGTACTATGTTATTCGTATCAATAATAGATTAATAACAATTACAGTGAACAGAGTAGTATCTGTCGATTATCGAGAGTTACTACTCTGTTCTCTTTTACTGTTAGTAATAAAAATGCTACGAAATTTGCGTACAAGCAATGATACCGTTTTTAATGCACTTCACGCATTTCCTCTTTTGTCCAGTAATTTAGCAACTTCATCATTACCTACTTCAATAGATATATGCAATGGGGTCTTGCCTATATTGTCGACAGCATCAGTATTAGCTCCAATATTTATAAGAAATTCTACAATTTCTTTATTGCCTTTATAAGCAGCAAAGTGAAGAATTGACCAGTTATAATTGTTACTAACCTTAATATTTGCACCATTATCCACAAACAGTTTTACAACTTCTATTTTTTTATTTTGTACAGCTAGATACAATGGGGTCGTACCTTTGTTCTCAGCATTAGTATCAGCTCCTTTATTTATAAGAAATTCTGCAATTTCTTTATTGCCTTTCTCAGCAGCAACGTGAAGAATTGACCAGTTATCATTATTATTAGCATTAATATTTGCACCATTATCCACAAGCAGTTTAACAACTTCTATTTTTTCAATTTTTACAGCTGCATACAATGGGGTGCCACTGTTCTTTTCTAAAGCATTAGTATCAGCTCCTTTATTTATAAGAAATTCTACAATTTCTTTATTGCCCACAAAAGCAGCAATGTGAAGAATTGATTGATTCCGTTTAGTTTTAGCATTAATATTTGCACCATTATCCACAAGCAGTTTTACAACTTCTATTTTTTCATTTGATACAGCTACATGCAATGGGGTGCAAGCGTTGTTTTCTAAAGCATTGGTATCAGCTCATTTATTTATAAGAAATTCTACAATTTCTTTATTGCCCACAAAAGCAGCAATGTGAAGAATTGATTGATTCCATTTAGTTTTGGCATTAATATTTGCACCATTATCCACAAGCAGTTTTACAACTTGTATTTTTTCATTTGATACAGCTACATGCAATGGGGTGCAACCGTTGTTTTCTAAAGTATTAGTATCAGGTCCTTTATTTATAAGAAATTCTACAATTTCTTTATTGCCTTCATAAGCAGCAACGTGAAGAATTGACCAATTGCTAGAATTTTTAGCATTAATATTTGCACCATTATCCACCAGCAGTTTTACAACTTCTGTTTGTTCATAATCTGCAGCTGTATACAAAGGGGTTTCGAATCGCTTATTGTTATAATCAATGTCTATACTACCTTTGCGGATTAACAAAAGCTTACCAATTTTAGGAGCAACACGATGTATAGATCTACAATTATTTCTATTTTGTAATATAACCTCAATTAACTTCATTAAACCTTTTTCGGCTGCTAAATGTAATAACGTTCCTGTTCTTTCAGTGACAGAATTTTTTCTTTCATTAATGCTACTATTACATATAATATATAACATATAATTACTTTTTGCACCATTTTGCAAGAGCAATTCAATTATGTTCCCGTGATGGCTTTTAACAGCGTACATTAAACCACTCAGGATAAACACTTTATCCTTCGTATCTATTTTATCATTAAATATTGATCCCTGCTTTTTCGAATTTTCCAATAAAATTTTTAAAATATTTTTATAGCCATAAGAAGCAGCCAAATGTATTGCTGTTCTGCCTCCTTTATCAAATAGGTCTACATCATCTAACAATAATTTAATTTTACTTTCGTCGTTATTTAAAACAATATTGTGAATTTTACATTTATCCTTAGTTAGTAATCTATCAAAAACAATTTTTAATAATTCATACCCATTTTTAAAGATGTATATAAGTAATTTATTTTTTATTAGATCATTGTTTTCTTCAACTTTGTCCGCAAACAAATGGGCGGCAAAATACTCACCAAAAGTTCTATGGACAAATATTGGTTTATCATTTAGGATCTGAATGACAATACCAATTTTATCTTCTTCATTAAAGTAATCTTCAAATTTTCCTAGATAATTTTTTTCATCCTTGGAAAGAAATTCGTTTACTTCATAATCCGAAAATAATAAATTTATACCTAATATTTTATGGTTACGTAAAAAGGTAAGATACAAATATCTTTCATTTTCATTAGTATTCTTGCATTGGTTAAATCAAGTCTCTTCTTTTCTTTACAATAGATTGCATGCTTTTTAACAATAAATTGTGGGTAAAGATCAACTACATTTAGCACTGTACGGAAAGTTGGTACTTCTTTTTTAAGGTCTTGAAAATTTTTAAATTCATCTTGGAATACTTCGGCTAACATTCGTGTTTGTAATGGCACTCCTGTGAACCGTAACTCCATATCACTAATAGATTTTCTTAGTAGGTCAAGTAATTGACTAATAAACAAATCTGAACGATTATCTAGCTCTATATTAAGTCTCTTATTCCAAAAATTCTTTAAAAACGTTTTTTGATTATCTTCGGTTAATGCTTCTAGAGTGTAAGCTACGACACCAAATTCATCTTCCAATTTTTCTCTCAAGTGTTGACGAGTGGTTACCAATAATTTGTCTGCTTTTGTATCTTTTAAGACATTTAACAGTTCGATAACTTTATTATCATATATAGGACTAATCTCATCAAATCCGTCAAATAAAAGAACCATACCTCCCGCTTCGTTAATTCTGTATTTAAATAACTCGGTATCTAAACCGGGTTTTGGTTTTACAATATCTAACAGTACATAGTCTCTTCTTTTCTGTCTTTCTTTAAATCCATCTGTTGTAGTTGATATGTACAATCATTTAAATTTATAGTTTGAACCAACAAGGAAGGATCAGATTTTTTAAAGAGTTGTGCTAATTTAGGTAATATAGTGGATTTACCCATTAGTGGTTCTGCACTAATAATTACTATCTTATCTTGAATTTTAATCATGTCCTCTTCTTTTAATGAATTAATACTTTCTGAATCCATAAAATCGCGTAACCTCGATAAAGAACCACATGATTCTTGCCATGTTAATTGATTGTTCTTTTCTTTGAGCCAATGAATATTGTTCGTTTTATAATTTTGATTTGTACGTAGTTTATAAAAATCATCTTCTATGTCAGAAATCAACACTATATCTTGATTATGTTGGATATTTATTTCTTTAGTAATTTCACTGTTGTATTTAATATAAAATTTCCTTATTTCATATTTTAAATCTGGTTTAATTTTGAACTGTCGATTGAATATTCGACTAATGTAATAATTTTCAATTTCTCCTAATTTTTTAAGTGATTCACCTATCGTGATTCTGGAAGTATTGACTAGTTCAGATAATATTACTTCATCCACAAACTCTTTTATTTTATTATCCTTTAAAAATGAACTAAAATTTTCTCCTTGAAATGTAATTGTTACTTTAATTATTAGTTTTTTTTGTGATTCTTCAGTGAGCTCAAGTAAATTTTTCGTTTGATCCTCGTATTCATTTTTACCAGTCTTGGAAAATTTAGTACCTATCTTATTTTTTTGTCTAATCATAATAATTTTTTTGTCTTAATTTTTTTTAGATAATTCATGAAATAACTTCTCTAAATTTTCATCAAAATATTTGCTGACAAGAACTAATAAATTAATTTTGTTCCCGCAAGGTTCATATTAATATCCTTAAAGTGTAAATTGAGTTTCCCGCTATTCTTCCCGGTATTTTCTTATTGCGCAATACTGCGTAAGTGTTTGTTTCTGTGTCGCGAAAAAACGAAATAACCCGAAGCGCGGCCACATAAGAGTGTTCGCTAAATCTTCAAGCAGTGCACACGCATTCTGTATCGTTCTAGAAAAAGCATGTTAAAACAAGTTACAAATGTATTAGTTTCATTTTACAAGTGTATAAATAATAAATCCACATTACTTTCTTTAAAATATCAAATAGTGTTTTATTAACCAACAATTAAGAAAGATCCGAAAATTCTAGAGTGTTTTGGTCAATAAATTACTGACGTAAACCCCACTCGCCACAAATTTTGTTAAAACATTCTTTTACTTTTTTTGTATATTAATTACAGAATTTAAAATCATGTATTTATAGTCATATTGTTCAGATTCTCTTGTTTTGTATTCAGACTTATCTTCTAAAATTTGATAAACCTTTGCAGTGGTAAGTTTGATATTTTTAGTAAAAATATTTAGAATTTGGTTTGAATCAATTGATTTCGTCAATTCTTTAACATGGTTGGTCTTAAAGCGTAATTTTAGAGTTTCCATTTGTGCCCTGCTTAGTTCACCAAGTCCAACCAAACTTAATTTGAAAAAATGTTGCTTAGCATTTTCAAAAAACATGTTTTTCTTCGTAAGATAATAATTTTCACTTTTCCACCATGTTTTTACTTCAGCATAAACATCCGAAAAAATTGAAACAGCCTCACGAATGTTAACCGAGTAAGTCGATTCTATAATTTTAATTATTCCCTTCTCCAATTCCTCTTCATTAAATTGACTATCAAAAATTCTTAACTGTTTCAGGAAATCCCTAATTTCTGCATCTTCAGCTGGTGTAATAGGATTTGGTAAGTTTCTTAGTGCACACATTACTTGATTACTATCTTTCATTTTATAATATGTTTTTTCTTTCAAAATCAAAATATTTTCTCGTTCTATTTTGCATTTTTCAACATCATCCTGGCAGTTATTAAAATTAATCGTAGCATTAGTATAAATATAATATTTGGAATCATCAAACTCATTTTCAAATATAGGATGATTTCTATTTGATTCAAACTGCTGTTTAATACGTTTGTAAGAGGTTAGATACTTCTTCAAAGTAAACTCACCTTTTTCTGTTTTTGCCAACAGAGTCTTCAAATCAATATTTTTCATACTATTTTTGTGCTTGGCTTGCAAGAAAATAATGTTTGTTTTTTTCACTCTATTTATATTATAAATATATTTAAAGACCACATCATCAAAAGCCCCCGCATTATCCATATTTGAAGCCAAGCAAAAACTCTCTATTTCTTCATTTATTGTATCTTTCCTTGTAATAAGAATAACATGTTATAATGTTTTTAGGGCAGATAGAATTGGAAAAAGGGGTGGTGGAGTCTTGATAGCTGTTCCGGATGAAATCAATTGTGAAGTTTGTGTTGACATTAAGTCTCCTGTGCAAAATGCTGAGTTGATTGCAGTAAATGTATTACGTTCTATAATCCTTGTATGTGTATACATTCCACCGGGCATGAGTGTTGGTGACTACGAAAAAATTTTCGAAACACTGGAAACTAAAATTGACTTTAATGAAAATGTAGCAATAGTGGGTGATTTTAACATCCCTGAATATAAAAATGGTACCGTATCACAGACCATGTTGTCTTTCCAAGCATTTTTAAACATGAGTGATTTGAAACAGTGGAATCAAGTTGTCAATTCTAATAGCAGAAACCTTGACTTAGTTGTATGTACTACGCGCTTAAAGTGCGTTACTGATAAGGATCCCAACTCACTTGTTGATATAGATCCTCATCATCCTGCTTTGAATATTGACATAGGGGTTGATAATTCTAAATCTTCAAGATTTGCTGAATTTAATGTCGGTCAATATAACTTCAAGAAAGCTGACTATAACTCATTATACGGTGATTTTTATGATATTGATTGGTCAAGTATTTATCGGTGCAGTGATGTTGATGATGCTTCAGATATACTCTATAATAAGATTTATGAATTGATTGATCTTCATGTGCCTAAAACTCGAAATAATCAAGAGCAAAACAAAAATAATTATCCTCCTTGGTTTACAAAAGAAGTCATTAATGAAATAAAATTAAAGGAGAGTTTAAGGCGTAAATTTCTAAAGAGTAAACGACCTGATGATAAACAAAAATTTGAGGATATTCGTAAAAGCCTTAAGCGTAATTTACGTTTAACTCATCTTAATTACACGCATAAGTGTGAAAGGGATCGGAATAGGGACCCGAGTACATTTTGGTCCTATGTTTCCTCAAAGAACGGGACCTCTAGAATACCTGGCACGATGCATTTTGACCAACAAGTTTTGAATAACCCTCAGGATATCGTTGAATCTTTTTCTGAATATTTTTCTAGTGTATATCCCACATCTAAAGATATTAAATTAGAAAATGAAAAACATATGAATCACCTGGGCGATTTTAAATTTTCATTGATCTCTGTAAAAACTCAACTTCGCAAGATGAAAGGTAACTTAACCATGGGTCTTGATATGTTACCTTCATTGTTATTGAAAGATGCTGCTGATCTTCTTGCTGAACCGTTAACGTAAGTTTTTAACCTTATTTGTCAAACCGGAATCTTTCCCAAGAAGTGGAAGTATGTACGAATTTGCCCGATTCACAAGTCAGGTGACAAGAGCAGCATCAACAACTACAGGCCTATTGCAATTCTGAATAATTTTTCAAAAGTGTTCGAATCTATATTAAGCGATTATTTATATTCTAAAGTTATTAATAAGATATCTCGATTCCAACATGGTTTTATTCGTAAAAGATCAACTGCATCTAACTTATTCAACCTAACTCAGGACATTTCAGCTTGCATGGATGATGGAAAGCAAATGGATGTCATCTATATGGATATTTCCAAAGCTTTTGACCGTTTAAATCACCCAATATTAATAAAGCGTCTGCGTCAGCTTGGAATTAACAACAATGTGTTAAATATATTGTGCTCGTACCTTAGTGATCGTTAACAATGTGTTGAATATAAAGGTTATCGGTCCAACTATTATTCTCCTTCAAGTGGTGTGCCTCAGGGTTCCAATTTGGGGCCTCTATTATTTATTATATTTTTTGATAATGTCTGTAGTATTATCGACTGTGATTACCTTCTATACGCAGATGACTTAAAGTTATATCGCATTATACATAATATCAGTGACTGTTTGAAATTACAAGAGTGTCTCCAGAAACTTGAAACATGGTGTAATGAGAACGATCTTCAGTTTAATTATCTAAAGTGCTTTGTGCTTACTTTCTCTAGGAAACTGGACAATCATATTTTTAATTATACATTGAATAACACTGTACTTTGTAGGGTCAATAAATAAATAAAAACGAAATTTTATTAAAAAAAAACCAAACCCAAAAAGCCCACGAAAGTTTTGAAAAATTTTATTTTCGAATTTTTGAAAAATCGACCTCTCGAATGAATGGTAATTAAAAAATGATTAAAATTGACCGCTCAGTTCTGCTTCATGTCCGTTATTTTTTTTTGCCACCATGCAGAAAAGTACTACAATTGTGGAAAGAACACGAGATTAAAATTAATTTTATGCCGATAACTTCAATTTATTTTAACATTTCGTGGCTTAATTAAAAGCCCTTCGAGTCCTTTTAAATAGGCAAATAGATTCGTATCGAAATCTTTATTTGTTTTGGAATTATGAGCCGAAAAGTGCACCCTTGAAAATTTTGCAAAAACAAAATTTTGTTTTTAGTTTTTTTCATAAACGTCCTCTTAAATAACTACTACATATACTACTAATAAATACTCCAAATTTTCAAAAAATTTATGTTTATTTAAAAAATTAAGCGAATCATGATTTTTAATAAAAAATTAGCTATGTCACCTGACATGACATTGAAATGATTGATGCAAAAAGTTGTTTTTGTAGAGAAAGAATTATCTTTTCTAAAGTAGTTTGTTTTAAAAAGATGAAAACAATTGTCAGATTTTAAAGCCCACGACCACGACCGCAAAATTTTCCCGTTCCACTAGCTCAAAAGGAAACCATTCAACAAACAACCACAGAAAACCACGAATAAATACGGTCGTTTTGAGCTTCTTGCGGTCGCCATCGATGCACGAAAGAAAAAATCGCGGTCTTAAGTAGAACGATTTTGCGGTCGTCGTGTGCTTTAGTGTTCCTTACTGGAACGCGCCCAATAAAGTTCGCTATTAAATTTAATTATTCCGTACAATACGATTTTAAGTCGCGCTGTCAGTTTTGACAATACGTGTCTAACATGCTACTGAAATATTTGTTAAAAAAAAGTGTTTTGTTGCGAAAAATTTTGATTTTAATAAGTAGTTTTAATTAAAAAAGTGAAAACAATTTTCAAATTTAACTTGAAAAAACGCCTACTTGTTATAAAACTATATTGATTAATGAGAACAGTGCAGTGTTCAAGGAGCATTTCTATTTTTATGAGAAATCCAAAGTAAACGTAAGACTTTGGAGCTTACTAAAATGGACGATATTAATTTTGTGAAATTAAACATGCCAAACGCTTAAGTATAAGTTACGCGTTCATTCAAAGTACTAATTTTGAGCTTTAAGCATAGTTGCGACAGAATTAGATTGAAATTAATAAAATTATTAAGAACTTTATCGGTAAAACTTACATCAAAATTGAGTATTCTCTTCATTAATGTTTGCAAATTAAGGGCGTCAAGGACATTATCATACTAGACATCAGAGACGGGAATTCCCTGTATAAAAGAATCTATGTTGAATCTTCTTTAGGAAGTTAAAGTAGAATGACTGATAGCGGCAACCAAACAACAGATGCATATTCGAGGTGAGAATGGAGGTGAGAACAGTAAAGAAGTTTAAAAGAATTTATGTCTATAAAATCTCTAATACAACGACTTATTAATCCAAACAATTGTTTAGCTTTAGCACCTACCTCACACATGTGATCAATAAACCTATGTTCGTTATCATACATAACTCCCAAGTCCCTCATTTTATTTACTACCAAAAATGGTGCACCATTGAAGTGGTAATTACCCGATAGAACTGATTTTTTCCTTTTGAAAGTTATGGTTTTACATTTATTAATATTTAGAATCATACCGTTAAAATTTCACACCATACAAAGAATTTCCGATTGTATTGCAAGTGCATCAGTAATATAAGAAACTGTTGAAAAATTTTCAAGTCATCAGCGTAAAGAAGCACCCTACAAAATTCGAAAACTTAACAACATCAATAATGAACAAATTAAACAAGAATGGACCAAGGTGAGACACTTTAGGTGCTCCAAAAGTAACAAATATTGGTTTTGAAATGTGGCCTTTAAATCTCACGTACTGAATCCTATTTATTAAACAAGACTCCAGTCCTCAACCAATTATGTAATTGACCAGAAATGCAATATTACTGCTTAAGCTTTTATAAAAATAGCTGGTGATTCATGACATCAAAAGCCTTCGAAAAATCTGAATATATGGAATCAACTTGGTGACCATCCTCTAATTCACATGATATAAAATCTGAATATAGTACTAAATTAGTAATTGTGGATCGTCCCCTAGAGAAACCATGTTGGTGAACAGAGATGTGATTACGAAGTAAACTGTTTAGATAATTACATACAATTGATTCTGTAGTTGGATACCAAGGATTTACCTCCTGATTTAAATTCAGGAGTCAAGTACGAGGTTTTCCAACAGTCAGGGAAAGTACCTGTACGAAGTGATTTATTGCAAAGAAACCATAAAGGTCAAGTAAATGCAAAAGAGTAATTGGTTGATAATAACATTACCAATGGGAGTACTGTTACCATAAATTACATCATTAGATATATCATCATAATGGGTATGAACGATATTGTGATTTGCGGGGATAAAATATCCTATATAAAAAACACTACGTTTCTATGAAAATTTTCCATAAAACCAATGAGTAACAAATATTTTGCTTAAGCATACCTTTTTTACTTCAAAATATTTTATTTTGGTGACGAAATGTTCGAAAATTAAAGACGTTTATACACGAATCGATATTCAATACTCCATAATCGAAATCGGAAATTTCCGCTTAGAGTGGTCTTTAAATTATATTCTTAAAACATGTTTATGTAGTAAAATCTAGTCTTGATGAATAACCTATTCGGGTGTAACAGTTTTAGTAACCACATCGTGTCTAATGGGTTGAGAAAAATGCTCCTGAGGTGGAAGTTTGTAACTCCTAACGTACTGAGAACGGTGGATTGTTTACTGCATTACTATGGTTTTGATTTTTGTCTCGTTTCCACATTATGAACGTTTATATGTGTAAGAGAGACAAAAATATCTAACGAGTCAACTCTCAACCGAGATCAACTCGTAAGAGCTCCAAACTTCCACCTCTGGTGACGAAATATTCGATAATTAAAGACGTTTACACACGAATCGGTATTCGATTCTCTCTAATAAAAATCGGCAAATTCCGCTTAGTGTGGTCTATTAAATTTTATTCTACTCTTGAAGAATATCGATTCGAGTGTACCTCTTATTATAGTAACTCTAAATAAACCTAGTCTGATGTTTCAAAATAAATATTAGTTGCTTGACTGGACGAAAGATAGTCTTTTCACTCGTTTAAAAGTTATATCACAGTAGACGATCCTACAAGACGAACCTTTCAAAACTAACTATTTTCATGAAGTCTTCTTTTTTTGCAAAAATAAAAGAAAGGTTTTATGAACTCTTACAACTTATGTCTATCAGAAAAATCATCCACTTATGGGACACCCTGTATAAAAAAAAGTTTAAATCAATTTACTTACCAATTGTTCATTAACGTCAGCCATTTTTGGTCGTTGTAAATCGTTTAAACTATGAACCAAACTTCCTAAAAATAAAAAAGAAAGTAAGTCAGTGGCGCAACCAGAAATTCTTAATGGGTGGATTTTGGTACAAATAACATTAATCTTTCCATTATAAGTATTATAAAATGTACCTATAGGGTGACCTCGGTAAAAAATTAAAAGAAGGTGGGGTGTGGTGTCTCTAATATTTTATAGGTTTGGAGATTGAGCGTTTTGAATATTATGCCAGCAATTTTTGCTAGAGATTTAAAAAACTATCACCATATATCTAAAATCAACCTCTCCAATAGTAGTAACAATAATAATACAGAAATCAACGAAAAAAATTAAATAAAACAACGTATTTTTTCAGTTTTTCGATTATTTAAAAAAAAAGTCAATTAAGAGTATTTTTTGTCTTGTGAAATGAAGATATGTGCAAAAATCGTTTTTTCAAAATTATAAAACTGGATATCTCAAAATCGACGAAATGGATTTGATAAACTACAATTTATTTTATGTATCTGTATTTTTTTAACCTTTTGGACTCGTATATATATTTCGGCAAACTCTCATTCAATATGGATTTATTTTTCATATTCGATAAAACGATGGTAACTATTTGGCGACGTACGTGTGCAAAGGGTTAAACTAGTTCGAGTAAGTTTTGTTCATTTTTTTACCACCCTAAAAGCTATATTGAAAGTTTTCCTAAGGGTACGTTTATAGTAATAAAGCATTTGATAAAGCAGTAAAGTAATCTTTTCGTAAAGCAAGTTGTAGAGGAATGATGATAAAGCAAACCAATGTATTTCAAGTAATCTTTTCGTAAAGCAAGTTGTAGAGGAATGATGATAAAGCAAACCAATGTATTTCAAATACGAGCGCGCATAGTGATGCAGCACGATCAATGATGCAAATCGGTTTGCTTTATGGTTTGCTTTATCATGACTCTGATCACTGTGCGGAGGTCTCTGATTGGTCGGCCGGCAGCACGCGGTTGCAATTCTTCGGATTTTTAGTTAAATTTACTTAGCTAATAATTTAAAATAAACTATTATCCTTATAATAATTATATCGTACTACAAATTTAAATTTGAATACGTTCGGGGCATAGAAAATTTTGTATCTCTTATTTATTTCCAATCCCCTAACCTATTCTAATAAAATAGAATTTAAAGTACGAGAGTAATTACATAGAAATAATTATTTTCAATGCACTACCCTAATTAATACTAAATTATATAATTGCTTTTACATTTATCACGGAATATTTTTAGCGTTCATCACTGGTCGTGTTTTTCAGTATGGCCGGGCATGCTTTGCTTTATTGCTTTACTTCATTGCTCTATGCATGACTTTATTGCTCTTTCATTATTACTATAAACGTACATCAAGCAGTGAGGTAAAGCAATAAAGCAAAGCATGCACGGCCATACTGAAAAACACGACCAGTGATGCATGCGCTATTGCATTCGACTGCTTTCAACTTCAGTGCTGAATTCGCGTTTGGCAAGGCTAGTTGCGTTTTGTAAATTTCTTAATTTCGATTTAAAAATGATTAATGATAGCAGTAGCAGCGACGATGAGCTAACACTGGCTTCAAAAGTTTACCTTGTGTCCCTTCCAAATAGAAGATATAGCGCACATCCTATAAACCAAAATCGACAAAAATTCGGCGAATTTCATCATATTTTCCCACAATTAAAACAATATCCAGAAAAATTCCACGACTACTTAAGAATGTCCATGGAAACCTTCGATTATTTGCGTTCTGGCATCCATGAAAAATTAAAAAAAAAAGAATACTGCAGCTATCACGTAAATCCGATTTCTACTGAAGAAATGTTGGTAGTAACGATAAGGTAAGTAAAAATATCATCATTTTCTACTAAAAATATATAATTCAATAAAACAACGATTAAAATATATTTTACATAAAATTAAAGAAAACACTTTTTCTAAACTAATTATTGGCATTACAAAAATTAAACAAGTATTGTTAGAATTCTATTTTGGTTGAGAATGGGAATATGTTTCTGGGTTTGAAAGTGTTTGTTGATTATTATTGGTAATTTCTATTGGTATATCATGATTTGGGTTTGGAATTGATTGGGAAGGGAATTGATTAGATTCTGAGTGAAACAAAGCTTCTTGAGAGGGGAATGGATTTGTCTGGGAAGGATAGTTATTATGACTATTTGATGTTGAAGGGTATAAAGTTTCTTGTGGAGGAGGGTATGGAGTTTGCTGTGAAGGAAATCTAGCTGCCTGAGGTGGAAATGAAGATGGATGTGTGGTAAATGAAGGTGAATGTGTGGGAATTGACAATGGGTGTGTTTGGAATGAAGGTGGATGAGGAGTGAATGTCTGTGAAGGATAAAGATTTTGATAATTTTGGGAGGGGCCCATATTAGGTTGGTGGGGAACAGGAGGATACGAAAAATTATATAATAATTTCTGCACTTCCATTCGAAACAGCATTTTATTTTGTGGATCCAATTTTTTTACCGCAGGAAGTAGTGAATTAAAAAAACCTATATCGTCGTCATTAGGGTCGCAGCTACGACTTTTTTTGTAATCCAACTTTTCTCTTTCAATTGCAATTAATGACTTTCCCAATGCAATCTGCGGAGTAACTCGCTTCTTATATCCCGTTCTGCTAATAGAAGATTCATCCGTATGTGGGCTTGGTGAAGATCGAGCTGATGTTGAAGCCTGATCCAATTCAACATCGAAACTCACTTATGCTGCTTTAATAGTTCCAAAAATTACACCTGATAAAACAAAAAAAACGAAAAATTTTCACTTCACATTGAAAAAAAAGTTAATTTTTATAAAAGTGAAAAATATTTTATAATAAATTATATTTGCATTTGTCTATGGACATTTTTCGTATTTCATACAAATTTATGACAGAATGAATGACGAACATATCAAAAGGTGTGTGTGTCGGTAACAAATTCGTTCACAAAAATGTATGCGGAGACAAATTAAACAATCAAAATTTTACGTGAGTGGTGCGCTTTATAGATAATTATAAAATAGAAATAATTACTCCATTAATACTTTAAATGGCATTTCTTAAATAATTAAAATATACATTTTGAAAATTTTTAATTTGTAGTATGATGTTATTATTATAAAGATATTAATTTATTTTAAAATATTACCTACCTTAATTGAGCTAAAGACCGGAGAACGATTCAACACGAGGCGTATGATATACGAAGTAAAAGAATCGCAACTGCGTGCTGCCGGCCGACCAATCAGAGACCTCCGCACAGTGATCAGAGTCATGATAAAGCAAACCATAAAGCAAACCGATTTACATCACTATGCGCGCTCGTATTTGAAATACATTGGTTTGCTTTATCATCATTGCTCTACTACTTGCTTTACGAAAAGATTACTTTACTGCTTTATCAAATGCTTTATTACTATAAAAGTAACCCTGCCATATTTACATAAACAAAGAAATGACAGTGGTGGCCCTACTTTCGTGTACACATACATTATTTTGTAACATTCTACAGAGTGTAAGAAAAATGGAGTAGTAAAAAATAATTTTGAACTTTGCCCCTTTATATTACGAAATTTGGACAATAGTATTTTTTACTATTTCTCTGAGGATCCGGAACAACATATTGGAGACTTTTTACGGAATATGGGGACACCCTGTATATTAGCATAAATTTGTCTCTTAAAATACAGAGCTGATGATAAGTAAAAATACCTCAATCTAAAGATGACTCCTTTTTAAAATAATTAGAAAATCGACGCAAAAAAACTACAACAAATATAACGTCAGTCGAATTTAAAAAACCTGGGATTTTAAATTATCGCTTTATGTGATGACATTGTAGTGAGCAGTAATGTGGAAAAAAATGTATATGTTACTGTAAAGGCCCCACGCCTTAATCCTAGGATTTTCTAATATCATGTGATAAATGTACGAGAAATTGTTCTTGTTGATAAATCTTAGGATTTATTTATTTACGCAATGAAATGAAGAATAAATAGGAATGAAGCGGGTCTTTCAAAATCCAACATCCCTTCTATTGTATTACCAAACTTAAAAAACGAGGAAGATCTTGAAAAAGGTCTTTTTTTAATAAAAATTACAGGGGTCGGAGCAATCAATTGGTAATTTTAACTATATATTTCAAAACAAAACCCATTTTTATCTTCAAACCAAATTAAGGCCCAATTTGATAACAATCAGTTTTCAAATATTACATCACGGACTGTCAGAAATAAACTAAGTGAAAACAATCTTATAGCTAGAAGACCAGCAAAGAAACCTCAACTTTCAAAGAAAAACAGACGTGCCCGAATTAAATTTGCTCAAGACCACATTAATTGGACTTTGAAAGATTGGAATCGGGTAATATTCAGTGACGAATCAAAGTTTAAATTGATAAGTAGTGATGGAATCCAATATGTGAGACGTCCTGAGGGCAAAAGATTACATCCCAAATATGTTCGACATACAGCAAAACATGGTGGTGGATCTGTAATGGTTTAGGGGTGCTTCTCTGGTTTCGGAATGGGCCCCATTCATCGTATAAGTGGCGTAATGGATCGTTTTGTATATAAAAATATTTTAGAGAAAGTTATGGTCACATATGCTGATAGCACTCTCCCATTACGTCACTTCTTTCAGCAGGATAATGAGCCGAAGCATACATCAAAGTTTGTAAAACAATGGTTTGCGGAAGAAAAAATTAATTTATTGAAATGGCCATCATAATTTCCGGATTTAAATCCAATTGAAAACCTTTGGAGTATTTTGGATAGCTAAATTCGCTATAAAACATACAAAAATTTGGACGAACTCTTTTCAGCGCTTCAAAATGCTTGGGATGAGGTAGATCCAATTTTAATTAATAATAAAATCAATGCCCAGAAGATGTGATGCTAATATACTTAAGAACAGCGGATATTGGACAACATTTTAGTTTACACTTTAATTTTTGTATTTTTATATGAATAAATAATAAGTTTCTAACTGTTGCTCTACTTTTTTCCAGCCTTATTACTAAATTATTTTACTAAACATGCAATTTTCATTTTTATTTAATCAAAAAATTATGAAATAATGTAGATTTAAAGCATTCTTAATTTGAAATATTAAAGTTATTTATTTCAGAATATTATAACCTATATATTAAGAAAATGTAAATGTTGTTCTACTTTTTTCCAATACTGTATGTCTACTCGTTCTAAAAATATGGTAAATTGAAAATTTGCTTTTTTTGATTGATCATATCTTGGGAACGAAAAGAGATAAGTGAAAGAATCAAATTATTTACTAAAAATTGTGGATTTTTATTTAAAAAAATTGTGATGGTGTGTCGTGGGAATTGCACGATGACGTCACAAAAACACATATTTGCAACATAATTTGTCGTGTCAAGGCGTTTTTTTTAAATCGCACCGTTTTTGTTTATTTGAACTTATTCCATCTTACAGACTCACCCTGTATTAATATTACAAGTGGTTACTTAAAATTTTTCTCTCAATTTTTTTTTAAATAGAATTGACAGATACCTGTTTCAGTTTGATATTAATTTTTAGGGTACTGTATTTATAAATGCAAATCATGGTGATAGCTTTAGGAACACCTTTAAGAAAATAATATCGTTTCAGTGAATTTTCGTATTTAGGATCATTAAGATTATTGATTTTGTTAAGTTTTTAAATTCTATGGTTTTTTGAATCTCGTTTTTAATGCAAATTTATCATGTATGTGCATTTTTATAAGTGTTCAAAAATATATAACTTGGTTCTAGTCAATTAAACTCTTGTATCGAGAATGTTTAGACATAATTGTTTAATAAATGTATATTATTAAAAATAAATTTGCAATTTGTCTAGATTATTATTTTTTTATTTAACAATTAACTCAACGGTTGTAATATGTTTTTTTATTCAATGAAATGAGTTTAGAGGGAGGTTTGGTTGGAATTTTGTTCAATTTTAAAAACCTTTTGGCACTTTAGCCCTGGCGATTGCAGTACTGTATTAGGTGTCCTTATCAACCTCGTGGATGATTTTTGAATTTTTCGCCTTTAACTAAAGAATTCATTAATAAAAAATAAAAAGAACTAAAATTCAAAATAAAAAGAACTAAATATTTTTGTTTTTCGGTTTAATCTTAATTTATATTATTTAAATATAATCGCATACTAATAAAATAATATAAAAAAGCGTTTAATCTAATTATTTATAACTATTTTAAGATACGAGTCGGTGTTTCAGGTTCTAAAACATTTCATAAAATAACAAATTTAATATTGTGTCTTATCGTTATCATTTTGGTAATAATGCAAGATATTAAAGCTATCTACATTAATAAAATTAAAAGCACGAACGTGCAATTCTGTAGCACCGTAATAAACACAAAACAATTTATGATAATCCAAAATATAGTGTGATTCAAAAATCGCATCATTATCAGCAGTTCTTTTTTGACTGACTATGTGCAAATTATGCTGAAACCATTTTTCTGGAATTTTTTTTTAAATAATATTTTCATGTTCACATTTAATGTATTTGTTCCAGGCAACGATTAAATTTACTTCAACAATTTCGAATTAATGGATATAAAGGTACTTTACAAAAAGAGCATTGGATGATTTTTGTTGTACAATTGTGACAAATTGTATGACCATTTGAGCATATGCACATTGGTGCTTTTATGTGCTTCAATCATATTGCACATTCAAATGCATTTATCACCTTTTTTTAATTGATCAAATCCTGAATTTGTTTTCCTAAAATAATACCTATTATTATAATTAAATAATAATCAATTTTCATCAATGCTTATTTCTTATGTTTTACAACGTACCTACCTTGTGAAATTAAAAATTTTAATATTAAATAAATGCTCTTATAGTAAAGTTAAACCACAGAACCACAGAAGATGTTTTATTTTATTAGATGCTAATTATAAATATTTTAAACGTAATTAAGGACATATTTATAATTTATAAAAACTTTATGGCTTAAGACTAATCAATGTCATCTTATCTAATAAAAAATATTGATATTCGCCTCAATTTAAAAGGGGGTGTTTATCATTAATAGTTTGTTTATCCAATATGTGGAATATCGTTTAAGACGTAAACACAACTTTGTAATTTCGTCGAATTTAAGCTAAAGAGATGAGCCTGTATTAAGGAACTGTGATGAAAAATTTAGAGACGTGTTTAATGTTAAAGATATCTCTAAATTTTTCAACACGGTCGCTGATTACAGGCCATGAGAGTTAAACTAAATTAATTCGTAAGAAATATTTAATGGAAAATGATTTAAAATAAAACAGAAAAAAATATTTTAAAACTATTTTTTATTGAAAAACAAATTTACAAAAATTTTCATTGTTATGTATAACATTAAATATTTTATTAATTTTACATTTTCTTTTACTTTTCTTTCTTTCCACTATAACCTGAATGGCCTAATGCTCAAATACTGACGTTCTTTTGTGATGAAGCGTGATTTCACTCATCATGTCATGTATACCCAAATTTATAGAATTTGGTTTACGGAAAATCCGTAAACATCTTCGAAACTAGCTGGCATCTGCTAAAAAATTGGTGTGGTTGGCTACATTACGAAAAAGAGTAATATTCTCTCGTCACAATAAATGCTCAAAAATTCATATAATTTTGATTTTGAAACCGAAATCGACGAAACTTAATAAATAATATTTAAACAACTCAACTTTGAAATTTAAAAATATTGTATCATTTGGTAATGATATCAGAACTTCATATTTTTTGTCTACAATCAAACCACTTGGAGTTTCTTTTTTCCAACATAGTACATTATGTAATTCTGAAAAAAAAAATTCCTATGAACTTTTTTTTTTTATAAACATATTGTAGGTCCATGATAAGGTAGATTTAATTGTTGGGTAAACAGGGTTATACTTCCTTATATAAAATCAAAAATATACGTATTCGCAACTAGTTTCGTAATTTATTTGGAGCAAAATTACATCATCAGGCGAAATCTACAAAAATATTATACATAAATTTATCATAAAGGTTCCTAGGTGTTTATATAATTTATTTTACATTTAATTAAAAAAAAGGGATTCATAAAATTTATTTTACATATAATTAAGAAATGTTAATAAAATTTAGTGTTTAGTTCCAATTATCATTTTATATAATTTTATATTACAGTAGCTGTGTCAAAATTTACTACAAAAATACAGTTAAAGTAGTGTTAATTCGTAAAAATTATAAAATTAAAATTCATTAAGGTACTTACGAGTCATTACAAAAAACACAACTTAAAGTCACGGAGGCAATAAAAAATAACATAAATTTTGACTTTTTTCATCAATTCCTCTCTGTTTTTGTGAAGGGTTTGTTGTAAGCCAATTTATTTTTAGAGTAATTTATACTTTAACCATTTATTAAACTATTTTTTGAAGTTTGGTAGAAAACCGCATGCTGTTTTTTAAGGTTATCATTAGCAGCTGACAAGTAATATTGTTGGGTTGGTAGAATTGTGATCGAGTTGGCTTAAGTTAAACTCATATACAGGGTGTTAATATAATCTAAGAGTGGTTAGTATTATTTAAGCAAGTGAAAAGAGGTTTGAACCTAAGGTTAATCTGATCGTTAAGCAGAATGTTGTTGGTGTCTTTTTTGGCTTGTTCTATTTCATAAGCCTCAAGTAACGTCAATTTCAAACCTTTTTTCTCTTTGTGTAAAACTGCTGTTTTCTCCTCTACCTTAATGAATTTTAATTTTATAATTTTTACGAATTAACACTACTTTAACTGTATTTTTGTAGTAAATTTTGACACACCTACTGTAATATAAAATTATATAAAATGATAATTGGAACTAAACACTAAATTTTATTAACATTTCTTAATTATATGTAAAATAAATTTTATGAATCCCTTTTTTTTAATTAAATGTAAAATAAATTATATAAACACCTAGGAACCTTTATGATAAATTTATGTATAATATTTTTATAGATTTCGCCTGATGATGTAATTTTGCTCCAAATAAATTACGAAACTAGTTGCGAATACGTATATTTTTGATTTTATATAAGGAAGTATAACCCTTCCTATGAACTGTTTATTTTTTTCGCGACTCTTTAAAAAACTACAGCAAATCAGGGGCGGATCTAGAAAAAAAATTTGGGGGGGTATTTTTTTTTCCAGAAGATGCCCCCATGGCAAATGCGCCCAAGGCAAATTTTTTAAATTTTTGAATAATTTTCAAGGTCAATGTTTCTTATAGTGAGTTGAAAATATGTACTTAACTTTAAATTGTTTCTGTGGGTTTTGAAATCAAAATTAAACTTAAATTTAAAAAAAAATCAAAAAATAAGACATTTATTCAATAAAATTCAAATTCAAAACAATAAATATAGCTAATAACTAATAAATAATACACAAGTACATTATTATAAGATATGTATAAATAAAAAAATACATATTGAAAACAAAACGATAGGCTCGTAATATTTTTGATTTTTTTCACATTTATAATAAAAACTCATGTTTTCTATTTTTTATGAAACTAAATTTGTTGATAATTTCATCAACATCAATAAGTCTGTAAACCATTCTTTTTTTATAATTTTATATAAAAGAGTACCTTTTAACTTGAATTTTGCAATTTGAATTTTTGGTCTAGCACTTAAAATGGCTTCGCAATTAATTAACAAAGTTTATGAAATAGCGCGTCGCTACTTTTTTTCCTTGCGAGCTGAGTGACGTCATTACTTCCTAGTCGCCTCGCGCGGGTTATACGGTCGGCAAAAGTGCTAAAACTGTGCGGCTTCGATTAGAAGATAGGCAGGTGAAAAAAAATCGCGGTTTCTTGATTTGTCATCTACATACCGCGCTACATCAGGAAACGAGCGCTTTTTTTGATATCTTAATTTTTTCTGTACTTTTGGCGCTCTCGAATTTGTAGTTTGAAATTAGTGCTTTTTCGACGCCGACTTTGAAAATTCGTAACTTATGATCCCGACCGTGTATAATATCCCAATGTTTTTTATTTCCCTTCTTTCTTTACTATTTATGCGAGAAAAAATCAGCACGATTATATTTTACCCCTTGACTTGAAAAAAAAAATCACAAGTGAAATGTTAATAAAAAATAGCTCAAACGCGCGCTTTGGTCAGCCCCCTCTGCAGCCGTCAATTTTTAAAATTTTCTCAATTTTACATCAGATTGTCAAAGAACGACAATATTTGTGGTGTAATGAGCATAGTGCATTTTTAAATTTTGCGTGGTTAAAAAGTTATGGCGTAAAAATGTTGAATTTTTTTAAAAATTTTCATTTTTCTAGGTAATGTACCTTAAAAAATAATTAAATTTAAAAAAATTTAATAAGATAATATCGATAATTTTTACAAACTTATCTGTACGAATTTTCGTTTTTTAATTTTAGTTATTAAGCGAAATGTGAATGTTTAACAATACACCTTTACTCATTTGTTAGAAAGCCATATTTTATATAAAAATTCATCTCTTTTGAATAAAAAGTCGTACTGCCTTGAATTCTTTTTATTTTTTTCTTATTTCTTTATACTACAACCCTAAATAATTAACTTTCAAATTTTTAATTTGGAACGCTACACACTTGTAAAAACCACACTAAAGTTGTATAACATTTAAAGTGAAATTTCATAAGTAAAAAATTATAAAGATGTAAATTTTAAATTAATAAATAATTCTCCTACTTTAATTAATAACTAATAGTAATATTTTATCAGAGTATTAAAAGGTAATAACTATAAAAACGTCTACAAACAATCAACTGCACTATACGCGTGTACGGAACGGACAGCGTTCGGAAGAAATGACGTCAGAATACATCGCGTAGTTGAAGCGGAGGGGCTAATTTTCTTAAAATTCAAACGCTTATATTTACGTTAATATTTGTCGTATCGAATTGAAACAAAAAACAACTTATTTATAATTATGATTTCTAAAATATAAGATATAAAAATATCAATTATTTTTTTCGTTTTTCTTCCTCATTGCAACATCCCTATGAATATGCATTATTGCTAAACTCATAGGAAAGACTTTTTTATTGCACATATTAAAAACAGAGTCAGGTACATTTTCTTTATTTTTCCAAAATTGAATCCAAACTTCTACTTCTGATGTTAGTAGTTTTTGCACAATAGTAATTTTATCTTCTTCTTGAGAAAATGTAATGTAGTTGACAATACTACAAATGTAATTTTTAAGCTCAATATCACTTGTATCTTTAATTTCGTTAGGTAATATGGCATTTAACAAATAGATGTTAAATGTTTCATTATTAAATCTACTGATAAGATCATTTAAAATATTATCACAAAGGGGAATAAAAACTTATATTTTAAAATAGTCTTTGAAATTTCAGCTGAGGCTTTATCTAAGTTTTTATTTTGCAGGGCTTTATTTAGGGTAATTGTCATTCCCAAAATTTCAGAAAGACAGAAGAACGAAAAAACAAATGTTGGTGGTGTTAATGTATGGATAAAACACTGAGCTTAAGATGATGATACGCTTTCTTGCCATAAACTTATCGGTTCAAGAAAAAAATATTGATAAATAATAAATATTTTACTATTTTTAAATATGTATTTTTAGTTGGTAATTTTCCTGATTCTTGGGTTTGGTCGTGCCGAGGGGGGGGGGGGGGGGGGTTGGTTAATTTTCTGGGCAAATAAAATTTCAAAATTTTAATGATTTTTTTGAATATTTTCTTTATCTTTATCAGATAGACTAATTTTAGTGAGAAAAATTTTAAATTGTTCACTTGGCCAATAATGTTCAAAGAAGCAAGTTTTTAAAGACAAAATCCAAACCATAATTGATTTAAATAAAAAATTGATAATAAGAATAAAATTTTCCAAATTATTATTTAATTTTAAATTCAATTTTAAACTAGGTGATGGTGTAGCTATTTTTATTAAAAAAAAAAACTTTACTTGATATTAATTGCAAAGTAGCATATTCTCTAAAGCTGAATTGAATTATTAAAATTAAGTAATTTTATTTCAAAGTTATCAGTTTATGTTGAAATTGTAGATTGTTGTCATGAAAACGACTAATTTTTTACCATTTTCCAAAATTTTTTTTTTAAATAAAATTTTTAAATACCTAAAAAGTTTTTAACTGTTTATGTCAGCCAAATTTTTACCAACTGAGCGATTAGTATTCAAATGTACGAATACAAAATTTCATTAAAAAATCTTTATTGCTTTCGCTGCAACAATAAAATTCTATTTTAAAAAATCAACTTTTAAGGTTATATCGACATATTTTTTGGTATACTATCTCCAGTTAAGCGTTGTCGGTCGAATTTTACGACTTCCTGTGTCGCTTTTAGGGAATTTTGAGAAAATTATAAAAACATATTTTTTATTTGAACTCCTACTTTTAATCGAACGAATGAAATAACGAATGTTATAACTTTTGTGATATTAAATATCCAAAAATTATATTGAATCGGTTTAATCAACTTAGGAAGAATGTTTTTTGCATTTGCTTTTCCAATAACTGAGATATTTATACAGGGTGATCATTTGAAAACGATCCACCTTAAATAACCTCAGTTTGATAAAATTTACCAAAAATCTGCAAAACAGGTCAGTTTTAGTTGAGATGGGGAAACTTAATGACGTATAAAATCGTACCCCAAATGTCACCCCAATGCCACAGCCACCCTGACTTAAAATTTTTAAACAGCACCCCCCAAGTGGCGACATCTCATTTTAATGGGTAGAAAGAGCACAATATGCTGGTATGTTTAATTTTAAAATTCGATCACAAATTATAACAAAATATCGCAATTAGCTATTCACCCTAAATAACTTCGGTTTGATGAGATGTATTAAAAATTCGACAAAACACGTTCATACGGGGAAACTTATTGACGTATAAAAGTTTCTACTACAGCCACCCTGACTTTAATATTTAAAAATGCACCCCCATACTTGTAACCCCTCATTTTAAAGGATTTTAAAAGAACATTATGCTGGTATGTTTAATTTTAAAATCTAATCGCCTGCGGACAAAACAAAAAGTACTAGTTATTAGACGTCCAAATTATTAATATCGGGCGTAATGAGAAATTAATAACATTTTAGCTTCTAATCTTTCTGAAAAGGATAATAATAAATGTAATTCTAAAAGTTACAGAGTTTATTTTAAATAAATTGCCCCAGTACGTTGTACAGGGTGTTCCGTAAGTAATGTATAATAATGAAAGGAGTTGTTCAGGACACCAAAACAAGCAACTTTTGTTAATAAACACATATCCGGAAATTAACCATTAAGTCACTAGGTTGAGACAAAACTTTTTAAATTTAATTTACAAAAACAGCTTTATTTTCTTTTTTTTGTAAATGTTTGCGATTTATTGTCATGTCTTTACAATGGACCGTGCACAATAGATTTTTAAAAAAACACGACACAAATTTGGAGTGAACAACTTTAAATACGATAGTAGTAAATCAACATCGGTTTATTCTGTTGTGCTATTCTAAGATCAATTACGTTTGTTATGAAAATGGTGAATTTTTCCAATGCGGAATTAGCTGATATGCATCTCATTTATGGGGAAGCTCTTTGTAACTCTTTGAGAGTACCAGCAAAGATTTCCTCAACGTCGTCAACCGCATTATTCTATCTTTGCTAGGATTCATAATCGTATTCGAGAAACTGGATCTTTCGAACCTCGTAGAGCTGTTGGTCGTCCACGTTCAATTCGCACTATCCAATTTGTGGAAGAAGTGCTCAACCGTATAGAGGAAGAACCAAGCACAAGTATTCGTGCTATTGCACATAACATGGGAGCAAGGCAAACAACTATTTGGAGAGTTCTTCATGAAAAGTTGCTATACCCTTATTCAATTCAACGTGTTCAATCGTTGAGTCCAGCAGATTATCCATCTCGAGTAAATTTTTTCCGCTGGTGGTTACAACAGCATTAGGTTCAACCTAATTTTGGCAGTTTCGTGTTATTTGAGGATGAAGCATGCTTCACAAGGGACGGCTTTTATAATAGCCGAAATAGTCACATTTTGGGATGATGAAAATCCTCATGTTGTATCCCGTCGGCGAAATCAACACCAATTTTCTATTAATATTTGGGCTGGAATTTTGGGAGACAATTTAATTGGTCTAGACCTACTACCACCACGTTTAAATGGTGTAATGTATCGCCATTTCTTGGAGGAAGTTTTACCTGAGCTCTTGGAGGAAGTGCCGCTTATTATTAGACAAGGTATGTGGGTTCAACACGATGAGTTTGTCGTGGCGAACCTGTTAATTGGCCTGCACGTTCCCCTGATCTCACAAGCTTAGATTTTTTCCTTTAGGGATATTTGAAAAGTCGATATCGTTTTTTCATTTTAGAGTAATGTTACTTCCTCGCAGCGCTGGGACACCCTGTATATATTTTACAATAATTTTAGGAAATAATATTATTATAATATGATTTAACAAATTAATTAGTATTTATATTAAATGTTAAAAATGTGCACCATTTTGTTCCATACAATAATACAATCAATTTTCGAACTCATTTCTTACATTTGCAAATGTTTCTCGGGATATAACTCTACAACTATCATTTATCCTATTTCTCAGGTCTTGAATACTTTGAGGTGGTGTTGTGAATACAATTGTTTTTAAGTGTCCCCAAAGAAAAAAATCCAATCTAAATATCGTTCTTCAGTCAAAATTTCTTCCATAAATATTGATCCTATTATAGCATCTCCTAAAACTCCGGCCCAAACATTGATTTTTTGAGGATACTGCGTGTGAATTTCAGTAGTTAGATAAGGATTTACATTATCCCAATATCGAAAATTATGTCTGTTGACAAAACCGTTTAAATAAAATGTACATTCATCACTAAAGCAAATATTGCGAACAAATATTGGATTTTGAGCAATAATTTCAGTCATTCGTTCACAAAATTCCAGCCTTCTATCGAAATTATCTTCATTAAGTTCATGAACCAGATGCATCTTATAGGGATGAAATTTGTTTAGTTTTAGTACTTTTTGAACTGGACCATACGAAATATTTAGTAACTTTGATACTTTTCGAATAGAGTTATTAGGATCCATTCCAAAATGTCCTAGAACTTCAAGTTGCGTCACCTCATTCAATACCTTTACACCCTGTCTCTTTTCATTTAAAACAGTCCTCAAGAATTTTTGCAATAGTTCTATTACGTATTTATGGCTTGTCTGGATGTCTTTCGTTGACCACACCAGCAGTTCTTCGAGCACATTCGTTCTGTCGGCCGTAAAGAATAACAATTTCAGTTCTTTCCTCCTTAGTGTAAACCATTATAAAGAATAATTGCTTAAATTTTAATGAAGTTTGGAAACTTACTAACACACAGTAACACAAGAAAAATATTAAATTCGCGATTTAAAAATATTTTTAGTATTTGCCATCACGAATCACGATAAGGTAATTTAAATAACAATACTTTTGTTATAATGTTGTCATCAGTTTTCAAATTATAACATATCATGGCACCCTTTTTAAAATTATAAAATTAAATTTAAGAAATCGAAAAGATTAGAAGCTAAAATGTTGTTAATTTCTCATTACGACCGATATTAATAATTTGGACGTCTAATAACTAGTACTTTTTGTTTTGTCCGCAGGTGATTAGATTTTAAAATTAAACATACCAGCATAATGTTCTTTTTTATAATTTGCGTCTATAATATTCCTTTTAAAACACAGCTAGCGAAACCATAATGGGCCATAGCGCAATCATTATAGCACCCGCTTACGAAGTTGGTAGCATTGATCTGTCAAATTTGTGGTATTGATTATCGTAAATAAATTTCAAGATTTAAAGTACTTGCTATGTATAACAATTTTCCAGATAATTTAGTTAAGAAAATTATTTCACAAACTAAACTAAGATTACTTTATAATGAATCAACATCTATCCTTCCTACTAACCAACCTAATGTTTCCTCCACAATTGTAAAATTTGCATCTCTACCTTATCATAATGTCAAATGTACACAATTCATTAGTATGTTTAAGGTTTTAAATGTTAAAATCTCATTTAAAGTAAATAAAACCTTAGGTAGCCTAAAAAACAATAAAGATAGGATTAATAAAATGGACGGCAGTGGCATTTATAAATTAGCATGCAATTCTTGCAATGCACGATACGTAGGCCAAACTCGAAGAAGATTTGCTGAAAGAGTTAATGAACATTTGCTAGCAATTAAGGGAAATAGACCTCAACTGTCACATTTTGCACATCATGTTATATTTAATGACCACGAGTTCAAAGTAGAAAAAAACGTTTTAATTTTACACAATACAAATAATTATATAGTTAGAGACCTGTTAGAAAATTTAGAAATTTTAAAATTAGATCTGGATAAAAATTTTACCACATTAAATATACAAATTAACAATGACATACAACATTTAGATTTTTTGAAGTCATTAATTCAAGACTTTTCTTAAAGTTTAAATATGATTCATATTTTTTAATAATTTTATTTATTTCAAAGCCATTGTTTTAATTCCGCAATTAATTTAAACAATTTTGATTCTTTCAAACTTCTGTCGTGCTGTCAATGTCAATTTTATTTTGTAATATTGTTATAGAATTATTGTGAACTTCATATTTTTATTAAATTTTATTTTGTCATATTGTTATAGAATTATTGTGAACTTCATATTTGCTTATTTACATTCTTGTACAAATACACCTGATGATGAGATTTTAAGAATCTCGAAATCGATTGTGCATGTTTATACCTAAGGTATAAGTTATTATTTAATATAATAAAGTTGGATACAAGAAGACTCAAGAGTTTTACTCAACTATTTAACATTAATCCAGATCAGCAGTGTCACTTATTACCCAATTCTACTTGCTATGTTTTTTACGTCTCCTAAATTTTTGGTAGGATACAGAATAATTCCTCACTCCTTATAAATAATTAATTTCCAACAAAAATTAAATTAAATAATCTTTAAATTTAATTGTCAAATAAGAAAAGTCAAATATGTGGTATTGATTTTTGTGAAAATATGTCAAGATTTATCAAAAATTAAGGGCTTACTATTTTTTTGCAATTTTCGGAATATCTGGTAGGATACACGATATCTTATCACTAGTTTTATACTAAAAATTTGCAACTTAAAATCTAAAAACTGAAACCTTAAATTAAACTGTCACTGTCAAGACTTCTATGTTTTCTGCTGTTATAACAACGATTCAATAAGAAATCATTGTCACCAACTGCTACAAAAATAAAGAAATATTTGTACGTCGAATAATTTCCAAATGTATTTAATTCTTGCGCAAATTATAAAAAATAGTATAAGCAACTCGTTCATAACTCAATTTTTGCACTCGTTCATTAAATAACTCGCCACTACGCGGCTTGTTTTTTTAAACTTGGACGCGTGCAATAATACTTGACTTATGAAACTCGTTGCTTTATATACTATTAAAATCCTTTAAAATGAGGGGTTACAGGTATGGGGGTGCTATTTAAAATATTAAAGTTAGGGTAGCTGGGGCAGAAGGGATGACATTTGACGTAAACTTTTATACGTCAATAAGTTTCCCCGTATGAACGTGTTTTGTCGAATTTTTAAATATTTAATATTTTCAATATTTAATCTCATCAAACCGAATTTAGGGAGGATCGCTAATTGCAATTTTTTCTTATAATTTGTGATAGGGTGATCGGATTGTAAAATTAAACATACCAGCATAGTGTGCTCTTCCTACCCATTAAAATGAGGTGTCACAACTTGGGGGTGCTATTTAAAATTTTAAGTCAGGGTGGCTGTGGCAAATGGGGTGACATTTGGGTGAGATTTTATACGTCATTAAATTTCCCCCTATCAACTAAAATTGACCTAATTTGCAGATTTTTTGTAAATTTTATCAAACTGGAGTTATTTAAGGTTGATCGGTTTCAAATGATCACCCTGTATGTATATAAATAGACGAAAACTGATAATAATTAAATTTCGGTCCTTTTATTGTTAATAAAGACGAGGTTATCATTTGAATTGTTAAATCATTGCAGCAAGCAGCAATGTCGGGAAAGGGTTTACTTCTGTTTCTAAGTTATATTTTAAATATTTCAATACAATCTACACATTCAGAAGAAATATTGTGCACCGAGGCCGGTCTTAATAACACCTTAATTGAGTATGCAGATGACTACTACATTGAAGATTTAATAAACAAATGCGAATATTTAAAAAATCTTACTGATAAATTCGAATGCCCGTTTGATTCATCATGTTCATGTAAAATTCATTTTGATGTTAAGGGAACAACCTTAAGATTATTCAAATGTATTTCGCCAAGCAGTGTTATTAAAAAAACAAAAGTTTTGAAAATATTGGAAACATCTAACACTAACATCTTAAAATCAAGTGCAATTAGTGACTTTAGCAACTTGGAATTGTTTTCGGCGCCTGGTTTGGGTTTGGCGAATTTGGAACCCAAATGCTTTAAAAATTTACCAAGAATAAAGTATTTACGATTAAATAGAAATAACTTAAGAAAGATTAGTAGAAGTGTATTTAATAATTTAAGTGTAGAATCATTGAACCTGGGAAATAATAAAATTACTACCATTGAAGAAAATGCTTTTACAAACATGGACAATCTTAAAATTATATATTTGCGGTTTAATAAATTAACTATATTTAATCCCAAGTGGTTCAGTTGTGTTAATAATAATCTAGAAAGACTCAGTTTTCATAAAAATCGTATAACATTATTACCTGGAAATGCGTTCAAATGTTTTAAAAATCGTTAATTTTAGTAGTAATTTAATTAAGACTATCGAAGATGATACTTTTAAAGGAATAGGGTTTATAGAGAGTATTAATTTAAGAAGAAATTTATTAACAGATATCAATTTGAAAGCGTTTAATCAATTGAAGAGAATTTATTCATTGGATTTATCCAAGAATAAACTAGTTTATTTACCTAAAGAATTTGTAGAGAAAACTTTAATAACTTATTTGTCAATCTTTCCAAATCCTTTTATTTGTGAATGCCTTGAAGAAATTAATTCGTATTTAAGCAGAACAGAAGAGGTTTTTATATATTATAAAGAATTATTAACAAACAATACTTATTCAGTGCCCGTATGTGTTGAACCCATTCAAAAATTTTATAACTGTAAAGATTATCTTAAAATTGATAGAATTTTAATATATGATAAGTATTTTGAAGAGGTAGATTAGAAATATTTAGATAGTCATTTAGATTTTTTTTTATATTTTAAAATTTCCAATTGTATTTTCACTTTTTTATGTACTATTTATGTATTGGTGTATGTAATATTAATGTATTTTCTGTAAAAAAAAAAAGAAAATAAAGAAATTGAAAATATTCTTCACATTGCATTTAAAAATCATTTTTCAAAATTAACCATTTTTGAACATTTTCTTAAAATTAGAAGTAATTGTTTACATAAATATCTTAATAATGGATTATATTCCAAAATTGAAGATAAGATATATTTTTCGATACCATTTATTCCGAAAGTTTCTTACAAAATTAAAAATATTTTGAAAAACATTGACGACAAAATTATAGTAACTTTTAAAAAACCAACAAATTTCCAAAATATTTTCGTTAAAAACAAAGATCCCATTAGTTGTATGCAAAGAAGTGGTGTATATAAACTTGTTTGTAATTGTGGTAAAGAGTAGAAAACTGGTAGAAAAATTGCAACAAGAATTAAAGAACACTTGAGCAGTATACAACTAAATAAAACAGATTCAAATTTCGCATTGCACATTAATGATAATAATCATACATTTGACTCTAAAAATTTTTGTTCTATTTTGCATTTTTATAATAAAGGCAAAAAACTTGATTTGGCAGAAAACTTAGAAATTTGTTTTTCAAAAAGAAAAGACCTTAGCGTTAATGATATTATTAATTACAAATGCACAAAATTTTTTGATAAAATAAATTTATTATAAACTTATTATATTTTATTTTATATTTTACATCAAGATTTTATTTATTTTACTTTACTTGTTATTTTAGTTTATAAAAAGTTTGTGTTTATAGTAATCTTTGTGAAACAAAATTTAATTTTATTTATTTATTTACAATTTTTTACATAAGTCATTTTTATTTGAATTTTTTTTTTAATATTTTTCTAGGTAATTTCTATTAATACTTTGTTATAGTATTATTTTTATTTTTATTTAATGTTTTATAGCCTGATGATGATCTAAGGATCGAAAATGCATTAGCTATTTTTAATAAAAAAATTGTATTTCAAATAAAGGCTACAATTGAAAAGAAATTGATTTGATTTTTATTTTCTGTAAGTTCTTATATTAAAAAAAATAAAATTATTAAACTTGACCCGTTATTATTTGCCTACGAACTCTAGCGAAAAATTTCAAAATTTTCAAAGCACCCTATCATTCAAAAAAAATTCTCGAAAATGGTCGATTTTTCTTGCTTTTTTTCCGGTTTTCGTCGGTGTCAACTTTGAAAAATTGCAACCCCGTCCGGTTTCAAAGGGAAGCGACGAAATTTGGCCTCTTTTATTCTCACATCCTGAGGATTACCCGGTATCAAAAAAGGGTGGTCAACCCGTTAATTATTGAATAAATAAATAAATAAATATTTGTTATGTATTTTTGTATTTTATTTTTCATTCCTGCAGCCCAACTTTCGTCTAAAATTTTTTTTTTAATTTTTTCGCATTTTAAGTCCGCCATTTTTTTTTTTTTTTTTTTTATTTAAAATTAGCAACATGGTACAATGTATACCAATTTTTATCAAAATTCAAGTACATTTATGGTTTTTGAATTCAATGTTTTTGCATTTTAAGTCCGCCATTTTATTGTTTTTAATTTTTTAATTTTTTTTTAATTTGAAAGTACACATGTATACCAATTTTCATCAAAATTGAAGTACATTTAGGACTTTTGACCACGTTTTCGAGCTTTTTTCCCACTGTGCGGCGCCGAGACTTAAAGTGTGCAAATTTAGCGTTTTTCGGGCGGCAAAAGTACCAAATTGGTACCGCTTCGATCTCAAGATCCACCAATGCAAAAAAATTGCGCTTTTTTGCTTTATAAAGAAGATACCCGTTATTGTGCCTATCCTAGCCCCTTTTTTGATATCTTGATTTTTATATTAATTTGGGGCCTTTAAATTAGCATTTCGTTTTTCTTTCTTTTTCGACGCGGACTTTGAAAATTCATAATTTTTGATAGGGGTTGGCTATTACGGTGTGATATTTTTTATTTTGCTTATTACATTAATATTTATGAGCAAAAAAATCAAAACTTCAAAATTTTCCCCCTGGTCTTCAAAAAGTAAATCGAATGTAAAAAGTTCAAAAAATCGCACAATTTATACCACTGGCGCCCACAGTTTTTAAAAAATTTCAACTTTTCGTTATTTCCCTTAAAATGAGGAATTTTTAAAGTACATAGCCTATTTTTTGTTTTTATACTCCAATGGGTTGGGAAAATATAGCAGAATTTTTGAAATTATGGGTGGGCGGCTCCCATTCCAGCCATTTTTAACGGATTTTCATTTTTAAAAACTCTACTAAATCTACTCTTAGAACCAAAACCGCCCACGCATAGGGTTTTTTGAATTTCGGTCTAATTAACCCCAAAGCTGTATATATACCAAACCTTTGCGAATTTTTTCATATTTTCTAAAATACGTATATCGACGGTGTTTACGTTTGGTAAAAATTTGAAATCGCTAACTTTTATAGTTTTCGAGAAAAATAATAGAAACCGATTCCCATTAAAAATTTCAAGCCTTAAAAATATCTTAAAAATATATTTTCCAATTTTTTCAAGATCGATCCCGCAAATGAAAGATAATAGAAATGGATGAAATGTAGGGGGTTAGTTACCGTCTACCCCCCACAAAAAAAAATTTCACTCAGATAATAAACTGCACAACAATTGATAGCGATCATGGTTGAGTTTACTGGTAATTTTGGCTAAAATGTTGCAGTTGAATGGGGTCTAAAAATCTTCGAGGCATAAAATTAATTCAGGAAAGTATCACAATACTTGGTTTTGAATATAATTTTACCAAAACTTAACCTATAGTAAAACAATTTTACCCATTGTTGAATTTTAAGGCTTTTGATAATGTCGAAAGAAACAACTCAAAAAAAAACTTTCATGGAGAAAAATTATTTTAAATTATGTAAATTTGGCAACAAAAACATTATCAGGACATATTTTAAAATTACCTCATTTTAGCCAAAACTATTAAGAGAATTTGCCTTGATCCCTATCAATTGTTGAGCAGTGTATTTGTTTCTACGATTTTTAGTTATGAATTTTTAAATATACACCTTTACTTATTTAGCAGAATTCAATGTTTTATATAAAAATTCCTAACTTTTGAATGAAACATCGTAGAGACTTGATTTTTTTTTCTATTTTCTTTATACTTTAAATATAAATTATTAACTTTCAAATTTTTAATTTGAAACGCTACACCCTTGTGAGACCTAAATTTAAAAATAATTGCTACTTCGTTTCTCTCATAACTTTTTTATTTTAGATTTTTTTTTTATTTTTTATGGAGCACTATGAGGCACAAACGAGGCAAAAAAATCTTGCTAAGTGGCAAGTTAGAAAGAATACTTAATTTTGTTGTAACTTTTTAATTAATTTATAGTTGTAATAAAAGCAATAAAGGGTATAAACGAGGCACTAATTTTTTAACCTATTTTTTAATTTCTGCTTCATGTTTGTTCCTAACTTCACCCTGCTGAAGAATCGATATAACATTCATTTCTTTAGTTACCACTGCCATTTTTCAGACGTTTTTATGTTCGAAATCGCACATTTCTAGACTTGAGTACATCAAATAAATTTTTACTTCTTAGAAAATTAAAAGCATTTTGTTTGCGATAAAACAACCTCGAACTAAATACTATATTAATCTTGTGTCCCCGATAATGTTTGAACTCATCCTATTTTTATAAAAGTAAGGTTGAATTTCTTTTCCTCTCAATTTTTATCTAAAAACTGAGATGTTTACATAAATAGACGAAGATTGATAATAATTTAACATCGGCCTTTCTTAGCATTAATTAATAATCGAGGTTATCATTTGAGTTCTGAAATCATTGCAGCAAACAGCAATGTCGCGAAAGTGTTTAGTTCTGTTAACAAGTTCTATTTTAATTTTTTTAATGGGCCCTACGCATTCAGATGCATTGTCGTGTCCCAACTTGATTCTTAATGACACCATACTAAAATATGGTGATCATTACCTCATTGAAAACTCACAAACTAAATGCGAATGTTTTAAAAATCTTACTGATGAACTCGAATGCCCTTTTGATACATCAAGTTCGTATTATATTCGTTTTCATTTTGAAATAAAAACCACATATATATACGTCTGTATCTGGCCAGGAAATGTAATTAAACAATCAAAAGTGTTGATAATAAAGAAATCGTCTACTGTCTTAAAATCTGGTGCAATTAGTGACTTTAGCAACTTGGAAGTTTTTTCATCAAAGAAATCAGGATTGTATAATTTGGAACCTAAGTGCTTTGAAAATTTACCAAGAATAAAGTATTTAAATTTAAAGCAAAATAATTTAAAAAAGATTAATAGAAATGTGTTTAACAATTTAGGAGCTCAATGGTTGAACGTGGAACAAAATGAAATTAATACTATTGAAGAAGGTGCTTTTACAAATATGGAAAATCTTAAAACAATAATGTTGTCGTCTAATAAATTAACAATCTTTAATCCCAAGTGGTTCAGTTGTGATAATAATAATCTAGAAGAACTCGGTTTTCGTAATAATTGTATAGCTTCATTGCCTGGAAATGCGTTCAAATGTTTTAAAAAGTTAAAAATTATTAATTTTAGTTTTAATTTAATTAAGTCAATCGAAGATAATACTTTTAATGGAGTAAGGTTTATAGAGACTATTAATTTAAGAAGAAATTTATTGACAGATGTCGAAGCGTTCAATAAATTGCATACAATTTATTCGTTGGATTTATCCGAGAATATGCTAATTTACTTACCATTAGAATTTCTAAACAAAACTATGATAACTTATTTTTCAATCTTGCCAAATCCATTTATATGTAAATGCCTCGAAGAAATTAATTCTTGGTATTTAAACAGAACAGAAGATGTTTTTATACATTATAGGGAAATACTAATAAACAAAACGTATTCAGTGCCTATATGTGTTGAGCCCATTCAAAAATTGAATGACTGTAAAGATTATCTTAAAATTGATAAAAAGTTGATTCATGATAGGTATTTTGAAGTCATAGATTATAAATACTTAAATAGTAATTTAAACCCTTATTTTTGTTTTTAAAATATTCAATTACATACTTTTTATGTATTATTTATGTATTGGTGTTTATAATACTTATTAATGTATTTTTTATAAATTCTTATATTTTAAAAAAATAAAGTTAGTAAAATTGGCTCGTTATTATTTCTCTACGAACTCCACCGAAAAAATATTGTTTGTATTGTAACCTACAGATTTTTATTTTTTATTTTTTACATCATAAATAATTACAAAAATAAAAAAAGAAACAAAAAGACGCAATTGAATTTCATACCACACTTTCTGTATAGAGGGTGTACAAAAAGTTCGGCAACGCCCGTTTATTTTTGAAATCAAGCATTTTTGAGAAAAATCTAGAAGAACTCAGTTTTCATAATAATTGTATAGCTTCATTGCCTGGAAAAGCGTTCAAATGTTTTAAAAAGGTAAAAATTATTAATTTTAGTTTTAATTTAATTAAAACAATCGAACATGATACTTTTAATGGAGTAAAGTTTATAGAGACTATTAATTTAAAAAGAAATTTATTAACATAAGTCAATTTCAAAGCGTTTAATTTATTTATTCTGAAAGCAAACTATAATAACATGAAATAAAAATAGGTGGTTACTATTTAAAAAAAGTTAAATGATTATTGCCTGACATTCAACTTGCTGTTCAAGGTCATGGTAATATTTCTAGACAGTGCGTCATCTAAAAAATAAATAGGCGTTGCTGAACTTTTTGTACACCCTGTATACAGAGTATGGAAAAAGTCTTGCAGAATGGCTATAACTTCTTTAATTACGGTTTTATCAAAAAACGTTTTATTTGAAAGTTGTGTGGTTGAAAAAATGCGATTTTTCAGTGATCCTAATTTTGTGTTTCCACATCAGGTGACTGAGTTAAGACCACCAACTTTGATATATAACATACCAACTTTTTTTATTATTTGGAATCTACACAAAGTTCTGAATTCGACGGTATAACTATTTCCTTAACAGAAGGCACTTTGCAGACTTTAGTAGCCGCCTCTATTTCAATGGGAATCTTTTCAGCAACATTTTTGGCAAATAACCAAATATTAAAAATATTAAAAAAATTTTCATTATTTTTTGCATTTATATTTAAGTATTTTTTTATTTCTTCGTCCATTAAATTTAAATATTATAAATATTTTCGATTGTTGTTCTCTAATTTTTTATAAATAAACTGCACTTATCAACCTAATACCTTTTAATTATACAGGATAAGACATTCAATCGGTTAATTCAAAAAACCCAATTTAATCTTATTCGAATCTTATAATTGCATTATATTAAACAATTTAATTAAAATATTTATTTACCAAAAAACATTAGAAAGAAAACATCTTAACCGAACACATTCCCGCGCACATTTTTTACTAACTTGAATGATTTCTTACTATGCTTATCGGTAAGCTTTATGCAAGATTATACATCCACCTTAATAATACGAAAATTAGGTATATTTAGGTAAATTTGTTTTATTATTATTAAGATCAATATTGTTAGGAGAATGCATATTGTCTTCTTCTGATATATTCATTACAATTGCCCTATTGTTGTATGACGATATATTTAAATCTTGAACATCTTCTTCATTGATATTATTATCGTCTGGTATAGTTTCTATCTCGTTAACTTTAAAGGTTAAGTTTTTATAACATTTTTTATTACAATTTATTAAAATACTCTCAAGTATAAGAACATATATCAACATAAGAAGTATTAGGAAAAACTTTAAAGCATTTTTAATCAATCTAGAAACTAAGAAACCTGATTTTGATGTGATTGTGTTGAACGAAAAGGGTATCATTGTTAATGAAAAAGAATTTTCTTTACCTAAGTATGATATCGCACACAATCAAAGTAAGATTAACAAATCTGATGTTACAATTATGTATGTTAAAACGGTATTAAATCCTAAATTTGAAATAGTTAAAGTAGATGAATACAGTTTCTTAAGGCGATGGTCGGCAAATGCGAGCACTTGATTTTGAAATTCGCTTGATATTTGGGGTTTTGCTCATAATTTTTTTTCTATTGAAGCTTTTTTAAAATTTCTTTTTTTGGTAGACAGAAAAGTCTTGTGGCTACCAATTTCTTCTGGTTTTGTTTTTGTAAGTCACACAAAATACTCATACGGCAGCAGTAAAATTGGCACTTTTAAAAAAACCTGGTCCTAGAAAATACCATTTTTCTTTAACAAGGGACCTTCAAATTGAGATTTGTAAAATTTTCTCTCATCTAAATACACAACTTCACAAAAGTGTTATTCTATTTTTCCGATTATATCGAGTATAAGGTTTAAAACAGCAAGAAAAACTTGCTCATTTTTAGCTCAGATTTGATTGTCTATAAATCTAAAAGTTCAATAAAAAATACAAAAACAAAATAAAAGACATGTTATGCCAAGTATTAATGAACTACTACTACAAAAAAAACAGAATTTCATTTACTGGTTTGTCTAAAAAATGGTATTCCGTAGAGTCACATTTTACGCTCACAAAATTTCGCCGACTATCGTCTTAAGGACTAACTTAATTAAAAAGACTGTATCTACGGGTATATGTGCAATCTACAAATCTCCATCTTCAAATATTAATAATTTCATAACACATTTAGACACTCTCTTAAAAAGTGTAGCAAATGATAATAGTTTGGAGTTTTGGATGGGAGACATTAACATCAATTTGATGGATATTAATAATAACAAAATTAAAATGAATATAAAAATTGCTTAGGTGAACACGGCTACTTTCATCTTATTAAGAAAGCGACAAGAACGTCTAAAAATTCTATTACATTCTTGATCATTTCCATCTAAAAATAAATAACAACAATCAAATAAATAAAATCAATCCCATTATTTTAGGCCCTGATTTAACTGACCATTCTCCAATAATTACCAACGTTAAATTTACTAGTAACAACTCTGACAAAGACCAAAATAAACAAAATTTAAATGAAACAAAAGCAATAATTAATTATTAAAAACTAGATAATTTATTAAAAAACGAAACATGGGGTAACTTATTCCACCTTCAACATCCAGATCAAATCACTACTTTACGGACATCCTAACAAATACTATTAAAAACGCCACAACTCAAATAGTTATTACAAATAAAAATAAAAAAATAAAACCATGGATAACGATGGGCATAATATGATCTATTAGGGAGCGAAATCGAATAAAAAAGAGCCTAAACTAAACCTGAAATTAATTCTAATTACGCACTAACACCATAAGCTGGGGCAAGTGCACACTTTAAAGCGTTTACCTAACAGAAAACTGTGAAATAAATAAGCTATAAACACTTGACAAAAATTGAAATTTTGGTAGGCAACTTTGTATGCTGCTAAAAGAGCTTTAACACATAGAGAAATAAATATAATAAGAGACATCTATTGCACGTTAAAAAAGGAAACACCACAATCAATAGCGCCCCCCACGCGGGGACCAGAACTAAATTTGACAGCTATTAAAGGCGGGATTTTTAAATTTCATATTTAAATATTTACTTTCAATAAAATTAAATTTAATTAAATTTAAAATTCTTATTGCACATCTTTAATTAAAATATTACTTAACATCTAATAAAATTAGTTAAAGATGTGCATTAATAATTCCAAATTTAATTACATTTAATTTTGTCGAAAATAAAATTAATATTCAAACTTATTTTATTGATATAAGTTTCCAAATATTCTATTTTAAATAAAAATTATTGAATTGGAGGCTTAAATTAAATAACATGAACATATTTTGTAAATATCAATATATTATAATTATTTGAACATTCTATATTTTACGACATAATTTATTTAATTAATAAAACACAGGTAGAATTTCGGAGATGAGTTTTACTGACTTATGCAAATCCAACCATTTTATGCGGTAGAAGTAGATTTATAGATTGGGAAGGCTAAAAAGAAAGTATATTAAAGTAATTAATAAATTTTTTGTACGATTCTGCTTACTTACATTACTATGATTGGTGTTGTATTTTGTATTTAAGGTTGAAGAACTCTCTAGTAGAGCTTCATCTACAAATAGCTGGAATCTACGGCAATAATGATTCATAGGTAAATTTATTGGTATGTAAAAATATTTAACTGGATTGCTTCTTAGTTTGATTAATTCAAATTTCAAAACTAAAATGTAAATGATGTGTACTAAAATTTACAGTTTATTAGTACTTTGAAGTTTTAGTTGGCTACGTTTAAGCTATCAAACAATTTATTTACATGAATTATAAAATCTGTGCATGATTCTGGTGGTAAACTCTTTAATTTTACTAAAGCTGTCATAGTAGTTGTCATGTGGCACCCTAAAGTTTTTGCTGCAATGCTAACTTTCATTTTTAGACTCCTTTTTTTTTCTAAATTAAAATAATTACGAGAAATTTTATATAACAGCTATAGCGAGGATCTGATTTATCAATGTCATAGCAAACTATAATATCTTGAAATTTAGCAACTTTATTATTACCGAATTTTGTGTTATATTTAAACAAAGCGTTTCTTGTTAATTTCATTAAATGGGGAACATCATAAAATATAAAGTGCAACTATATCTTGGCCATTAACTTTAAAAATTGGTTCATTACAAATATTATCACGATTTTCATTTATCAAATAGTTTATAGCTCCTCTGTTTGTTGCCCCCATATTACAAACTGTAGATGCTACACAAAAACCAAAATTTTGTAACTCGGTTATAATTTCTATTAATATTTCTACAAAATTTTGTAAAATAATATGCCATTGACTAAATAAACCTTGAATTACAAAAACTAAAGCATGATCGGCTGGTTTGTTCTTACGTCCCAAAGACCCTAAATCCTCATAACCCACAGACATATCTTTTTTTGGCATTATAAGTAAAGCGCTTCGATAAAGCTATCTCATCGAAAGCTAAACAACAAAATCTATCCCGTTTCTCTAATTTTTTTAATTTATTTATTTATTGCAAACAGTACATTACAGTCAAAATAGACCAAATAGTACATACAAATAACAAAGCATAGATTTAAATTTACATAATAATTAAAGTAGTTAATACAGTGTGGTATATTAGAATTTATCTGAAAGACTTTAATAATTCTTTATTAATACCCACATTAAATGGAATTTTGGCTAATAATTTATTTAAAGTTATCCTAGATGGTAATTTAAAATTTTTTTGTAAAAATCGGTATGATTTTGGACCCCTCTTATACATAACTAAAGCCAAAATTATGTTATCTAAATTGAATGTTGGCCGTTTACATTTCATATTTTTAAATTGTGATTTTACAAACTCTGTAGCACTTTTATCCATATTATTTTCTAAATTTTAGTATTTGTTATTTCAATTATTTGCTTTAAATTGTTCTTAGCATATGAAAGCGCCTTTTTTAATTTAATTATCCTTTGCTGTTGTAATCTATTATACCTATAAAGACTTTTTTCCCTTGTATTTAATTGTGAAACCCTTATAACCCCAATTGACTTTAAGGTAACATTGTTATTTATTGATTTTTCTAAATTTTGATTACTGTTGATTTGTTGTTGGTCACATACGATATTATTATTTTCAATATCTAAATTTTTTAAAGTGGATTCAGAATCCAATTAAACTTCTTCATCTAATTTAGCTTTTTTACAAGGATTTTCTAAATTTGGTATATTTGGCACTGCAAATTTACTAAGCTTTGTTTTTAACGAACTAGTAAAACTATTCGCTTCAAAACGATCTTCACATAAATGATATTGATTTAATTCTTGCCTACTTAATAATTATGCACTAAAATTTAAAGCCAGGATAAACATCTTTCAGTAAAGGCAGAAAAATTAAAAAAGTGTTACTTTGGAAAGAAGGATCTCTAATATTTTTAAAATAAATATTATCACAGTTGGGATATCTACATCTAAATTTTATACTCCCTGAAAATGCCATTATTATACTACGTATTTTTCTTACCTTAATTAAATATCTCTTTACTCTTTATTACTAATATTTCCAATTTGTAAACTGCATTAAACGAATAAACTATCACAGTTAATGAGGTTAGAATTGGTTAGAAATTTGTTTTCAGTCTAATGAAATGAGATGGTACTATTATACTTTAAGTTAAAAAGAGATAGAGAAATTTCAGTGGCGCCCCGACGAGCAGGGACCGCGAACTAAAACATCATATCCAATGTCATATGCGATCTTACGCCCCGTGCTTTAACACATTGATCAAAACTTGAAAAATGAGCAGATGCAGATAACAGTCTAGACCCATTTGATACAAACTGTAATTTAGGCCTCTAGCTTCACATTAATGTAACGGGAGTAGTCTAAAGAGAGTCATAATTGAAACGAGGAAGAGGTCAGTTGTATTGTAATTCGTGTGAATGTAATACGTACGTTATTAACCCCTTTGTACATTATTACAATATGGAAAATCCTGACAAATCCCTATCACATTTTAGCTTTTAAATAAGCTCAACGTTTGTGGTGTTTATTGTCATCACTTTCAATTTTTGAATTTAAAAGCTTTTCATTTATGGTTAGGATGAGATTTGGAAATGACCTTAATACCCGTTTGACAGCTGCACTTTTTAGCGTGCGTTTACGCGCTGTCGTGTGTGGTATGTGTCATTCAGCGAGCTGTATGTAATTGGTGGTTCTATTTAACTTTATATTTCGAAGGTTTACTTCCAGAACCATTAAATTTCGGCAGTTATCCTCTTTTAATTGATTTCCAAGAATGATAATAAAAACCAGGGAATTTTTTAAATGACCTGTTTATTACATGTTTATTTCAAAAAATTTATGTTCGAGTAATCAAAATTCCTATACAGGTAATTACTTACATATTCCTAAATTATGATAGTAGGAATTATATTTATAAATCGGATATGTTACACTACTTAATCGAAGTATATATTTCATTTAATTGGCAAACTCCATCAATGAGTTTTAAATTTTATATATATTTCTCTTATTTGGCCATCAGCAGTGCAATGTGTCTGCTGATGAGTTTAAGAGACTTTATTTAAACACAGTTAAGGAAACAGAACAATGGAAACCTCCAATGGATAATTCGGAATTTGGAAAGGCCTCGGAAAACTGTGAAGGTACTCAACACTTTGGAAAAAAGATCTGATTTGTAAAGATAATCAACAAAATATTTAAAAAGAGCATTTTTGGCTAGTAAACATTGATTTTTGGAAAAAGTACGTCTTTCAAACATTTTGCCGATTATCTTCCTAAGCGAAAACCAGTGGTGTATTCAGAAATTCTTGAACGGGAGTTCACTTTTGACAAGTAAAAAAAAACAAATGTATTTCTACTTTCATTTAGACAAAAACAACATAAAAAATTCATTCATTTTAGTGAATTTAATTTACTTTTATTTCAATTATTTGCCAGTTGAGGGAGTGTGCATGTGTACGCACTACGCACCCCCCCCCCCCCCCCTCCATGGATACGCCAGTATCCACCGAAATTAAAAAAAAGTGATAAAAGATGGGGACTTGCAAGCAGTTTCCTGATTTTTTATTCGATTTTTAATAAAAATTAAAGCAGAGTGAGTATCAAAAATTATAATTATGAAAAGGTTGAAAATATAAAAAAAATACGCTAAATTATAGGCGCAATTATTAAATTTAACGTTGTAGTTTTTTTAGGAAATTTTTGGATTTAAAAAATAGTATTTTAGTCGAATAAGAAAATATACTGAATAACTTTTTTATTGTCATAAATATTTTTACAAATTTTTTTCTATATGTTTAATATACCATGGAAACATATTGGAAAATGTTTTACTGGAAACCTTGGAAAATCCACATTCTTTTTTGAAGAGAATCCATATTTTAGGTACGGCTTTTATGGTTTCAGTTAGAAAATTGTTAATAACTTTATTATTCTTTCTAATAATTTTACAAAATTTTGCACATGAATTTATGATACTACTATTTAATAATGGTTATTTTTTTTAGAAAATACCAATGGAAACTTAAGAAAATTCATGATTTAATAATTAATTTCGTTTTTAGTCATTATTTTTCGAATTTGTGTTACAAAATTATTAATGAATTTGTTATTTTTATAAATATGTTTAACATTTTGTATATTTGCTTATGATACTCCACTTTATCTGTAGTAAAATTTTTATTAAAAAATTCCAACAGAAACCTGAAAAACCGTTGATTTTGTGAGTTATTTCTTATTTTTAAATGACTCGAGTTATAATATTGTGAATACCATTTTTAATCTTGATAATATTTAACTTTATTATTGTTATAAATATTTTAACAATTCAATTGATTTAACATACTATAGTAAAATAATGAAAAGCGTTTTACTGGAAAATTTTAATGAATCCTTTAAAATTGGTGTTTTTTCGGAAAAAAATCAATATTTGAGCTAGAAAATTGTTAATACCTTTTTTATTATTGCTGATACTTTTACAAAATTTATTTATAATAGTTAAATATAACAAAATTGATAATAACTTTTTTAATATCTCTGAAGGTTCAGTAAAAATACTTTTTCTCTTCTAGTTAAAATTTTTTATTTTCACAGACCGGTTTCGACTTAAAAAGTCATCATCAGTGTGCACTACAAGATCATTATTTACATTAATATACATATATACAATATTAGAAAAAAGGTGAAATCAAATTTCAAAAATCTCACAAATATGTTATAAATTGTATGTTATAATGTTAAACGTTGAAAAGGTTTTCAACGTTTAACATTTTATCAAATCAAAAATAAACGGTGATAAAAATTATCATGGATATAAAGGCCCATTCCATCTTTCCTATGATGCACACTTTCCACATGAAGAATTGGTATTACAAGCGTTTAATGATTTGGGCTTAAAAACTCTTGATTACAATGGAAAACAACAAGTTTCCGTATCAAAGCCTCAGATGGCTATACGAAACGGACGTAGGGTTAGCACAAATAAAGCCTATTTGCAACCTATTAAAAATTATAGGAAGAATTTAAAAATCGTTACACGGGCATTGGCCACAAAAATTCAATTTAATAAACTTAGAGCTACTGATGTAGATTTCTTGCATAACAATAAATGTTACAGGACAAAAGTCATTAGAGAAGTTATTGTTTCAGCTGGTGTTGTTAATACTCCGCAATTACTTTTATTATCAGGACTAGGTCCCCAAGAAGAATTAAACAAAAATAAAATTAAGTTGGTTAAAGAATTGCCGGTAGGAAAATATTTTAAAGATCATGCTTATCTCGAGTTAATAAGAATTAAAACCAACCTCAGCATTCACTACGAAAGTTTTAACGATTTGGTGGCAAAAGCCGTTAAAGGAGAAGGTAGATTAACGATGGGCACCGTAGCTTTATTGGGTTTTAAAGGATTTAAAGTAGATGATGTATCAGCAAACTATGAAATATTTTGTAAATACCCCGATTATTGGATTACGAATTATACCGATGAAGACAAATCATTTAATAAGAATTTAGATTTGGAATTGGAAATCCTATTATACCATACTGCATCTAAGGGAGATATTACGTTAAAATCAGCTGATCCAATAGATTTTCCTAAAATTAACCCGAACGGTTTCAGTGACCCTGCTGATAGAACTGCAATGTATAACGCAATTACAACTATTATAAATATTTTAGATACAGAAACAATGAAAAAAGTTGGTGGTAGATTTGACGAGGAACTTTTATCAACTGCTGGGTGTAAAAAATTTGAATTTGATAATAAATATGATGAGGAATTTTGGAAATGTTTTATTTTACAAAGATGCAGTGCTGGTTGGCATGGATCTGGAACTTGTAGAATGGGTGACAATGCTAGAAATTCTGTAATAAATCGCAACCTGAAAGTTCATGGAATTAAAAATGTTAGAGTTGTAGACGCAAGTTCATTTCCCACGTTACCAACTGGCCATCCTGCTGCTACAGTTATTATGTTGGCCGAAAAGGCCTCAGATATAATTATTGAAGATAATAAAATTTAATTACCATTTAATCTACCGGGTGTAAACAAAACATGAGGCACCTCTGTAATTTCTTTATTTGTGCGAATAAAAATTTGAAATCTGTATATTGCGTGGTGCACTTCCGGTTTTACAGGAAATAAAGTCAACTTTGTTTTTTTTAATGCAATACCCCATTATCTTGTTCATAGTTTAAGAAGATAGTCGGCAATATGTTTGAAAAGCGTACTTTTAATTAGTAAAAATTTCAAATTGAATTTATTTTTCATATAGAATTTTTATTTTTCAAGTATAATATATTATAGAGGCGTACTTTTGGAAAGTGCGCCCCTCTATAATTTATGCATACATATGTACAAGCATGCGCTTAAGTTTTCAGGACCGAGTACACAAAAGAAATACTCTTTAGCACTAATTCCTGGGCTTCATTCATTCCTTATGTAAGCAAGCAAAACAGGAATGGTGTAGACAAGCAAATAGCTTCGCTCACTCTCTTTTATATTTAACCACGGCAACTTTCGCATGAACGTATGTTGAACTAAGTAATGCGGTACGTGCTTGGTTAAGATAGCGGAATGTAATGATAACGGAGAATCCACTATTACTATCGTATGTCCTAGCATTTTAGAAGGCGCGTTTAACTGAGAAATGGGCGGAGCTTCTCGTTCCTCATCGGAACGCAGAGCTGTTCATTTCATTAGATTTCTATACGTGCGTGATGCTGATCGAGAGCAAAATGGGAGTCCCTAGTCCCTACCACAACTTTCCAACGAGCGGTGGGAAAATTTAGCGTCGCCGATTTGATTCACTGTCAGTAAGGTTAGAATTCATGTTTTTTTAAGATTTATTGTGTTAATACAATACAAATTGTTTACACACGTCAAAATAACAAAATAACAAAAGTACACATATGCATATATCTATAGAACATATAGGAACATAATACATTGAATACAATTAGTTAAAATCATAGCTCAGAAAGTCTGTATATGAGTAAAAAGCATTTTTAAGTAATATTTTTTTAATTGTACTCTCAAATTTTGTCCTTGGCAACTCCCTTATATTTTCAGGTAATTTGTTAAACATTTGGATACCATAATAGTTAGTAGCATGTTTAGTTTTGGTAAGTCTTTGTCTGTTCAAACATAAGTTGTTTTTAGTTCTCAGGTCATACTCATGCTTTTCTATAACTTTTTTGTAATTATCTATGTTATTCTTGATATATTTTAATGAGTGGTATATGTAAAGGCAAGGTACAGTCAATATATTACTTTCAATAAACTTTTGCTTCACATCATCTTGGAAACCCATTTTATATATTACTCTTATCGCCTTCCTTTGCATGGAAAAAACTAATTTAGCATGTGGGGAGTGGCCCCAGTTTATTAAGGCATATTCAATGTGGCATTGAATCAGGCTAAAGTATGCCGTGCGCATTAATTCTGCAGAAGTCTCTGTGGTCAGTCTACGTAACAGGTAAATGTTTTTCGATAACTTATTCGACAATTTAATGCAATGTGGCTCCCAAGTGAGGCGATTGTCTAAGCAAACACCAAGAAAAGATATTTCTCGTGTTACATCATCGGTTAGCGATTTATTTGTAAAGAACATAGTGATTGTTTTACTTTCATTTAGTGACAATAAGTTGGCATTGAACCAATCAAGTGCCCCCGACCGTGCCTCGCCCATATCTTTCTTTAGCTCAGTAATATCTCCATTGCTATTTGTGATTGTAGTATCATCTGCAAAAAGGATGATATTAGAGTGTGGGGCAGATACAGGCAAATCATAGGAAATAATCATAGGTATAATAGGAAAAGAATCGGCCCCAAGATTGACCCTTGAGGTACACCATGGTTTATTGGTAGTTCTTGAGAGAGTCTACCAATATCAACTGTTTGTCTGCGGCCCTGGAGGTAGGACCTTATTAGGTTGATACTTTTCTGCGAAAATGAGTAGTATCTGAGCTTTTCCAAGAGTATATTGTGCGAGACACAGTCGAAAGCCTTTGAAAGATCACAGAAAGTTACTCCAGTTATAATATTGTTTTCCAGGCCGTTGGAGATTATTTCAACCAAACTCGCTACCGCCAATGATGTGTTTTTATTGCTTCTAAAACCGAATTGAGACGCATTAAGCAGATTAAACATCTCAATATGTTCAACCAATCTAGATTTATTAACATTTTCAAGAATTTTATTAATCATTGGCAGTAGCGAGATTGGCCGATAGTTTGAGGGATTGTCTTGACAACCCTTTTTGTGAATGGGGACAATCCTTGCCGCTTTTAGGCAGTCTGGATACACTCCCTCATCTAATGATTGATTGATTAGACCTGTCAATGGTCCAACAATTTGGTGCTTTATTTGTTTTATCATACATGAATTTATCCCATAGATATCTCTAGAGCTACTATTTTTTAGGTTTTTTATAATGTTTCTAATTTCATTTTGAGTAGTAGAACTAAATTCCAGCTCGTTTACTTGTTTAATATGATCGGGACTAGAAGTAGAGAATAAGTTCATGTATTCTAGAGCATTTTTATTTGGTGGTTGAATACTTTCTGTTAATTTGTCTGCCATTTCAGTAAAATAAATGTTAAATTCATCAGCTGATATATTTTTAACTGGTTTTTGTTGTGTATTATTTGACTTTCGGATATTGTTAATTACATCCCACATTGATTTAGGAGTGTACCCAGCCCGCCTAATGTAGTTTATATTGGCTTCCTTTTTAGCTTTAGTTACTTCAGATTTATAAGTTTTGCGTGTATTTTTAATTTGTTCAGCTAATTCCGTGCTCGGCCTGTGTTTGTAATAGTCCAAAAGAAAGTTTATTTCTTCTCTTAGTAACTTAAGATCATTGGTGAACCAATTGATCATAGTTTTTTGATTATTTTTGTTACTGAAAGTCTTTTCTGAGAATTCGGACTTTATACTGGAGCGTTTTTGGTAGCGTTTTTGCTCGAGGTTCACCGCGCGGTGTCGTAAATTATAGCTTAAAATATAAAAATTACAGCAATATTCATTAATAAAATGGTCTAATTAATTTTCAAACATAAAATTAATGAATAATTTCGCTTTTCTTGTATAAAATGATATTATAAAAATTCAATAACTATTACTGTTACAACGGATAATGATAAAATTTAAAAAAAATAGTCAAAACATGAAATATTTAATACTTTTAAATACCATCTGAAATTAGTGGGATACTTCTGTAAATTATGAAATCTTCACGCTCCTCTTTTACTTAAATTCATTTAAACCTTACTTAATACTTAACCCCCTCTTTGTCCCGAAATTTGATACTTCCTAGAAACAATTGTATTTTAAAATGTATTAAAAATTCCCGTTTTCGGCTCGGTCAATGTTCATTGGGTGATTTGACCATCTTCTTTTCTTTGCTTTATTAAAATTAAAGTGCAGTGTGTATAATTTCAAGCTACTATTTTCTAATAATAATAGTTTTCTTTTTAAGGACATTTTATTAAAACTTAAAGCACATCAGGATTAATAGCTTCGTGCATTCCTTCAAAACAACAACAAATCAAATATTATTTAAATACAAACTACATACTAAAATTTTCGCAACGTTCTAATAAATTCAAATCCAAAGACCTTTGATTTAACTTATTATTAATATAAATAATGTTCAAGAATTCGTTACGTTCGTTTAGGTAATTGTAGTGAAGAAGGAGTTGATTAACGAAATTAGCTGTTACGAACAATTTATTTTCAAAAAACTCGAAAAATTACATATTTGCCAACGTTTCTATAAGGAACCTTATCTTTTTCAAGGCTAAAACAATTTATTAAGATTAGTACAAAAAATCGCAAGACATACTGTTAAGAACAAAAAATATATATTTTCAAAAACTTACATCCGAGGATGCAACGACCAATCAGAACATTGGTAATAAAACCATAGAAAACTACTTTTACTTTACACATTTCGTACTTAAAATCTATCCTACACAATTTTATACAATTTACCTCTATGTTTTAGAGTTTCACTGTCATCCAAAAATTAAGAGTGTTCATTAATTTGAAACAATCCAATAAAACCAATTTATCAGCAACCATGAGACAAAACATATAAGCCGTTGTTGTAGAACGAGAGCATAAACTCACTAAATTAATAGATTTAAAAAAACTGTTGTTTTTTACCCACGATGAATGCAGATTAGGGATCAATTGACTAATTTTTAATTTAGAACCAACAATTTCTTGCCCGTTAATCCGTAAGGCTGCCATCAGCTGTCAAATGTTTTGGTTTTGACATTGGTGATACCAACCTTAGGGAATTCAGTGCTGCTCGGAGTAATACATACAGATTCTACATATACTGTGTGATTAAGAAGTGATATATTTTACTTAGATTATCTACGTCGGTCTTTAAATTAACTGCTGTATCATTATTTAACTGGATGAAACACATTTCACTAAATAAACGCTTTAAATAACTTTGCTCCCTATCTAGAATTTTGTACTTATTGAATTCAAAATCGTGCTCCAAACTGAAGTGATGTTGACTGAGGGCCGTTTTGTAGCATTTTTCTTTATTGTTAGGTCTACAATCATAGTTGTGGTCAGCTATCCTGTCTTTTATGTAACGCTTAGTCTGTTCAATGTACACCTTGTTACAGTGCTTGCACGGGACAGAATAAACGACACATTTTTCTAAGCCCGGTGGTAATTTTGACTTTAAGGTGGCAAACAACTTAACATTCGTGATTGTGTTGTAGAATGCAATGTTATTCTTATCAGTTTTTAGAATTCGTTTCAGTTTCTGTGATAACCCAGTAATGAATGGGATTTTAAAATAGGGAATTGTGTTTGTCTCATTATTTGATTTACTAATATTTTCCTGTATCGTTGTGGTATGATCATTGAAAAACCGATTTATCAATCTGGCAGGATAACCGTTCAATCTTAGTTTGTTAAAAAATGCTACTTCATTCTTTCTGTGGAATTTCTTATCAGATAGACTATATATTTTATTTAAGTTTTGTGTTATTATGTTTAATTTCTGGTTTAAAGGATGATTAGACTTGAAATGTAACAAGCGATCTGAGTCACTTGGTTTTGCGTACAAATCAATTACTATATTGCATAATTTGTCTGATGTACATTCTCTGATCAAGAGTAAATCTAAAAAGGGTAACTTTGAATCTTTTTCAACTTCTAGAGTGAATTGTATATCCGAGTTGCATGAGTTGAATACAGATAATATAACATCCACACGACTTTTAGGGATGGCAGCGAAACAATCGTCCACATAAATTACAAAAATGTCAAGCTTAAAATCTAGTTTCTTGATACAATTTTGGATCACTTCGTCAATGGTAATGACTAAGCTAGCAAGGATTGGGCTAAGGGGTGCACCCATTGGGCAGCCTGATATTTGCGAATAGAATTTTTGGATGACAGTGAAACTCTAAAACATAGAGGTAAATTGTATAAAATTGTGTAGGATAGATTTTAAGTACGAAATGTGTAAAGTAAAAGTAGTTTTTTATGGTTTTATTACCAATATTCTGATTGGTCGTTGCATCCTCGGATGTAAGTTTTTGAAAATATATATTTTTTGTTCTTAACAGTATGTCTTGCGATTTTTTGTACTAATCTTAATAAATTGTTTTAGCCTTGAAAAAGATAAGGTTCCTTATCGAAACGTTGGCAAATATGTAATTTTTCGAGTTTTTTGAAAATAAATTGTTCGTAACAGCTGATTTCGTTAATCAACTCCTTCTTCACTATAAATAATGTTGTAAGGGTAATCATATTTAAGCTCAGATAATTAAATATATAATTATGTAATAGAATTATTTAAAGGAGTTTTAAAGTATTAGCGCAAGCTGCAATAAAACGCTTTGGAAACCTCGAGCAAAACCTCCTCAGTATGTTTACGACACCTCTTCCAAATCCGCACCGCTCGACCGCACCTCTCACCGCTACTCTCCAGTATACTCACGGCCTTAGGCGCGTTGTTATACCTCATATGTGGTATAACCGTTCTTTCCTAAGTGACAAATTTTAATAAATTTTAAGGGAGCGATGTGAGAGTGCTTATAGCGGTTTTATAATGTGTCCCCCTGAAAACAAAAATCGACGTTTCCGGTTCTTAAAAAAAATTATCGACATTTGAAATTTTCAATGAATCACCCTGTATATGAAATTTACAAATCCAGAGGTTTTTATGATTACAAAATGTGAATAATAATTCGACAAAACTAAAACTAAATTAAAGTTACGAAATAGATACAAAGATTAGGTCGGGTTAGAATTGCTCACTAAATTTATGCAAAAATAAAATTTATACCTGCTTCCTAATATTTAAAGCAGATATGCGCACCAGCTTAAAAGGGGTAGTAAAAATAATGGGTAGGTTTGCGCACCGAGCTAAAGGGTTCCGAGCAAGTAAAAAAATTAAGAAACACTTTCATTTGCAATTTCTAGTATTGCTCGTCTACTTAAACGATAACGTTTTACTGTGTGTTCGATGATGGCTACGAAAATTATAAACGGTTCTCGAGGAAAAGAGCTGATGATAGTTGAAAGTTTTAAATTTAATAACAATAAAGTGTTAAAGACAGGTGAAACATTTTGCCGTTGCACCAATAAACATTGTAAATCGAATTATTTACCATTGGACCAAACAACGAAATTACCAGGGGCGATGGTCATCACAACCACCCAGCAAATGAAAATACTTTAAATCGACAAATTGTCAGTTCCCAATGTAAAAAAGTCGCACTACAGAATAGGCATATTCAATATATACCAAATTCTTTTACCACTGAGGATGCTTATAACATAAGCAAAACTATTTATTGCGCTAGAAGAAAAGCCTTCCCATTTAAAATTCCGTCTTCGAAAGAAGATGTGCATAAAATTCTTGATAAATTGGAACTCAAAACAAGCAAGGAAGAGGCTTTTTTAATGTTAAACGATAATGTAAATAACATTATAGTATTTTCGTGCCAAAGTAACATTACAGTTTTGGGGGATGTTAACAGAATTTACATGGATGGCACATTTTCGTACTGCATGAAGCATTTTTATCAAATGTTCACCATTCATGGCATTTTATCGGGCCACTACGTTCCATTGATGTTTTGTGTACTTCCAAATAAACAACGGGAGACATATAGCTTATTATGTAAAAACATTATTAAAATATCTTGGGATTTATTTAAAATAAAAATTTCGCCAAGTGAAATTGTTGTGGATTTCGAATTCGGTATTATTTTGCTCTACGAGAATCGTTTCCCGAATCAAAAATTATTGGATGTTGTTTCCACCTGCACCAAGCTTGGTTCAGAAAACTCCAAAAGCTAAAATTGGATAAGGATTATTCGAGTAATAATACAGAAATAGGCGTATGGATCAGGATGTTGTTTGGACTGACATATTTAGCTCCAGAAGATGTGGGAGATATTTTCGTGGATAATCTAATGTCATTAATGCCAAAACATGCAAAATTAGAAGAGTTGGCAAATTATATAGTGGAGAATTACATCAACGAGGATGCACGATTTCCACCCATTGTATGGGCTGAAAACTCAGTCTCGTTGGAAAGGACCACCAATAATTGTGAGGCAGTTCACTCAAAATTTAATGAAAGTTTTAAAAACAATCATCCAAATTTGTATATTTTTGTAGACAAATTAAAAGAATTTCAAATAGATTCCTACATAAAATTACAAAGCACTCACATACCAAAGAAAATTGATACAAAAAACAAATCAAAATATTTATTTATAACTAGAATTATAACATCATTAAAAACGGAGAAATTAATGCTTATAATTTACCTATATTAATATTTTATTATTTTTTTTATTATGTACCTAATATTCGTGTTGATACTTTTATTACCAAAAATCTATATATTTTTTAAATCTATATTATATTTATTTATATGTAAATAATAATAATTTTGATTATGTAAAATTTTATGTTTTTTTATAAAAATATTATACAAATTCCTTTATTATATTATGCATATTTTTTACAATATTCAAAATTTTAATTTTGTTTAATAAACAAAATTATTTTAAAATTATAATGAATTTTAATTATTTCCTAGGTCCAAAATGTTTGATGCGCAAATATACTGTCGATTTTATTGGTAAAATTTCATCGGTGCGCAAATCTACCAACCTTTTTTGTAATAAAATTAAGTCGGTGCGCTTTTCTCCCATATTATAAAATATTTATTGCTTTTGGTGCGCTATTCTAACCCGATCAAAGATTAAATATAAAATTAGAACAACGAACAATTATAATACACAAAAAAGTTAAAGCTAATTGCATTCTTTATAAATTTTATAAAAATGTAAAAATTGTACTATTTAAAAGAAATAAATTTTAAAACTTGTATTTGGAGCAATTAAATTACGATTGCAGTTGTGAAATTAGTAAAATTTTTAAAAATCTGTACATTTGAAGAGTCGCAAATTATTAAATACTTTACAAGTATTAGTAATCGCACAATTATTCAAAGTGTAGCCAGTAGCTAAGTTGGAGACGTTACATTATATTTGTTTACATAGGAGAAATAAATCTTAATAAATGAAATATACTTAATCCAAGGATGTCACTTCAGTTTTTGATCATTGCAGCAATGTCGCGTAGTGTTTAGTTTTGTTATTAAGCTATATTTTTACAATACAATTGATATCTTCAGAAAAAATAACCTGCATTGAGGCAAGTTTTCACAATACTTTGGTTAAATATGCAAACGAGTATTACATTAAAGACCTAAGAAACAAATGCGAATATTTTAAAAATCTTACTGATAAAATCGACTGTCCTTTTGATTCAACGGATTCTTATTCAATAAATTATCATTATAGTACAAATTGGGCAATAATACCTAATTATATTTCCCCAAAAACTATTAATAACACAGCAAAGGTGTTGGAAATAAGAGATACAATTAGTGTCTTAAAATCTTGTGCAATTAGTGACTTGACCAACTTGGAAGTGATTCGTTCGAACGATTTAGAACCCAACTGCTTTAATAATTTACCAAATATAAAGCACGTGCTTTTAAATAATAATAAATTGAAAAATATTAATAGAGACGTGTTTAATAATTTGGGTGTGCAAGTATTGTACCTGTCAAGAAATGAAATTACGGTTATTGAAGAAGGTGCCTTTACAAACATGGACAATCTTAAGAAAATAGTTATGTGGTCTAAGAAACTAACCGTATTTAATCCCAAATGGTTTAGTTGTGGTAATAATCTAGAAAAACTCTTTATTAGTAAAAATCGCATAGCCTCATTACCTGCAAATCTGTTTAAATGTTTTAAAAACTTAAAAGTGATTGACTTTAGTGTCAATTTAATTAGGACTATTGAAGATGATACTTTTAATGGACTAAGATTTATGGACACTATTATTTTACGGTATAATTTTTTAACAGACGTCAATACGAAAGCATTTAATAAACTGCAGAGAATTCATTCCTTAGATTTATCCAAGAATAAACTAATTTATTTAACAAAGGAATTTCTAAAGAACACTATAGTAACTTATTTTTCAATCTTTCCAAATCCTTTTATTTGTAAGTGCCTTGAAGAACTTAATTCGTGGTATTTGAATAAAAGTAAAGAGGTTTTTATCTACTTTAGGGAAATACTAATAAACAAAACATATTCAGTGCCCGTATGTGTGGAACCTATTCAAAAATTGTATAACTGTGTGGATTACCTTAAAATTGATAAAAAGTTAATATATAAAAAGTATTTTGAAGCAGTAAATTATAACCATATTGATCATAATTTAACTCTTAATTTCTATTGAAAAATAATACTTAATAATATTTTTAGATAATCAAAATTCAAATAGTATAAAATCGATTACAAGCGAAGTATTTTGAGGAAATATATTATAAATATATTAATTTGAATTTAATTCCTTATTTTTTGATAATAAAATGTGCATTTACGTTTATATCTTTTATGTATTATTTATATATACCGGGTGGAAACGAAACACCATTATAACTTCTTTATTTATTAAAATAAAAATTTGAATTTTGACTATGTAGTATGATTCAAGAAAACACACTTTAGGCACCAAAATTTTTTTCAATACGACTTCTGGTTTTACTGGAAGTGACATCAACTTTATTTTTTTAAATGTAACACACGCTTTTTTTGTTCATAACTCTTTTTTTAAATAGAAAGATGCCGGGTAATTTAGTTTTTTAAAAAGAAGGTTTTAATACTATTATTTTGGTATCCCACATGTAGGGTGTAATCAATTTACCTGTACCAGTTTTTCATATTTTTTGTACTCGGGATTTTTCAGAACTAAAAAGAAAATTAAAAATGTATCACAAACATACTGCTTTTTTAAAATAGTCTTAAAATATGAACAAAAAAATTAGGTGTTACATTTAAAAAAATAAAGTTGATGTTGAAAAAGTTTTTAGTGCCTAAAATGTGTTTTCTTGAATCATAAAACATAGTCAAATTTCAAATATTTATTTTCATAAATAAAGAAGTTATAGAGGTGACCCGTGTTTCGTTTCCACCCGGTATATCGTTGTATGTATTATAATATTACTGTACTTTTTTAAAAATTCTTATGTAAGGCAATAAAATTACTGAAATTGCGAACGCTAACAGCTTATTTTTTGGTGTAAAACCTTATACCTTTACCTTATGGCTATTATTTGTTTAAAGTTTTGTCTTTCTGGGATAAACCAAACAATTTTAAGGGAACAATGATATAATTCGTAAAAAATGCGCGCTGTCGACTGTTTTAGAGATGAAGAAAAAACAAAAAGTGAGAATTTATTTTTTGTGGTACTTTTATTTAATTTTTTTTCTTATTTTTTTCTATTTATCAAAACTTCATGAAGTATTGGTTTTTATTTAACCAAAAATACAGGTATCAACCAGATTTCAAAATCAACTTATTAGATTTTTCGACTATCCTTTTAAGTTTATACCTATATATTTTTATGTTTTAACGTTTATATGAGCGTAGTTTGCACAAAACAAGAAATTATACAGGGTGTTTCTATAATTCTATTAATTTTTTTATGAATTTGAAAAAAATAAGTTTTTGTGTAAATTATTAATGCATTTTTGAATTTATGTTGAAAGACGGATTTTGCCTTGAAATTTTATAGGTTAAATCGAACGGACTAACTTTGGGTATATGCTGTTTTATTTGTGTATTATTTAGTGGTATAGTTTTTTATTTTGTAATGTTTTTAAAATCCATCTTAAAACGGGTACGGTTGTATGGTGACTCCGATTTTTTTCGGAAAATCAAGTAGTCGATTTAAATAATATATGTAATTTTCTTATAAGGCTTACGAGAAAATAAATAAATCTTGAAAAAATCTCCTTTTTTTTAATTTGTGCATGGTTGACTCAGAAATAAAGGAAAATAAAAAATTAAAGAATGGACGAAATATAAATGGTCTACCCAAACATCTTTTTTTGTTAACCCGAAAATTAAAAAAAAAACTTAAAATTTTTAGATAGAGCCTTAAAAATAGCTTTGTTTGAAATATAAAATGTTTTGATAATATTATAATAATCTTTGAAAACATATAATTGTACAAAATATTGTTTATAAGTTCAAGTGAAATCTGAATTATCATATTATAATTTTATAAAAGCACTTAAAAGTAGTTTATAAAATCAATAACACATAACTTGCAAAGAAGATAATTATAATATTTTTAAATTTTACAACAAAATGAAGAAAAAAAAGTATCCTGAACATCCAAAAAAAGAAATTTAGGATTTGGCACATTTGGCCCTTTGCTCCAGAAAAAAATCGAACGTAAAATGTTAAGAGTCATTTTTTGAGTATGCTAAATAGGGTACCACGTCCTCATAAATAACTCATAAACTACTTAATATTTTTGTACAAAATTTTGGTAGCATTAAAAATATTTATAATGACCAAATTATATTATCACAAAAGAAATTAAAAATATTAACAGTAAGTGTATTTTTAAGACCCTTAAAGTGCTCCTACTTTACAGTTAATTTACTCAAAAACCATTCAAAGTATGAAGTTAAGCTCGTGATACATAGGTTAGGCTTAAAATATGAATCGATTGGTACCATAAACATGCCAAAGAAAAATTTCTTTAATTAGTTATTAGTGCGGTACGAAAATATTTTTTTCCATTTTTTCAAGATCTAACCCGCAAACGAAACATAAAATTTAGGGAGTCAGTGGCCTCTACACCCCCAAAAAAATTCTTACATCCCAAAAACAAAAAAAAATCAATATTTTGTATATGTACCTTAAAAATAATTAAAATTTAAAAAAAATTAATAAGATAATATCAATAATTTTTACAAACTAATTTGTACGAATTTTTATTTCCTAATTAATTTCCTTATTAATCGAAATATGAATTTTTCAAAATGTACCTTTACTTATTTACCAGAATGCCATATTTTATATAAAAATTCATAGTTCAGTCCTAGTAATTTGAATTTTTTTCTTATTTCTTTACACTACAACTTAAAATTATTACCTTTCATATTTTTAATTTAAAACGCAACACACTTGTCTTCTTCTATGTATAATACTAAAATCGTAAGAAACGGGGAAGGTTTTTTTTCATATCAAGTTGAAATTTTGTATGCGTACGGAAGAGAAAATTTTAATGTCCCTTTTCGTTCGGACCGCCCCGAAAAAATTTATTCCGCCCCGAACGAAAAATCGAATTCATCCCCTCAGTGTCGGAAATTCATCCCGAATCGCATCAAATTTTAGTATATTATTGAGAACCAAATTTTGAAGATGAGGCTTTTGGCACGTCCGAACCTATCTATTCAGGGGGCGGAGATGCGACCCCTTTTGTATTTTTACCCTAAAGGGAAGTTTTTTTGATCACCGTAACACTCTGAAAAAAATTCTCAAAAATGGTCGATTTTTCATGCCTTTTTTCCGGTTTTCGTCGGCGTCAACTTTGAAAAATCACACCCCCGTCTGGTTTTAATGGGAAGCGACGAAATCTGGCCCTTTTTATTCTCACAACCTGGGTTTGGACCGTGGCCATTTTTAAATCTTCAGACGCCACGGTGGGGGTTCGCGGCGCCGGCACGCCGTGTGTACAAATTTAGCGTTTTCTCGGACAGCAAAAGTGCTCAAACTGTGCGACTTCGATAAGAAGATCGGCAGGTGAAAAAAAATCGCGGTTTTTTATCCCTAATCTATATACAATACTTTCTCTTGAAATGGGCGCTTTTTTTGATACCTGATTTTTTTCTGTACTTTTGGCGCCCTCAAATTTGTGGTTTGTAATTAGTGCTTTTTCTACGCCGACTTTGAAAATTCATAACTTTTGAATAAAAATCAAATGAAGGATAATTTCTTTTAGATCTACCTTTTTAGTGGCCAGGTGTAGCAAGCAGCAATTACACAAGTTTGCAGAGTGATGGACGCTGCGTTTCGTGCTTATTAGCACTTATCAGCATAACATACTGCTCACTTAAGTCGCCTTCGTAAGGTGCAATGGTTGCTACACCTGGCCACTAAAAAGGTAGATCTAAAATGAATTATCCTTTATTTGATTTTTATTTAAATCAAGATCTACATTATCAATTGCAACTTGTTTGTCATAACTTTTGATTTAGACCTCCTTTCAATAATGTACATAGTTTTATTTTTTTTTATCTTTATTTGCTGATATTTGATTCATCGTGCTGAAAGGGAAGTTCCAGAAGAGCTTATATTTAATATTTATCATTTGTGGCAACAGATTCATGGTCAACTTCGATATATGGTGGTGTTAACGTTTCATCAAATCCATATTTTTTTAAGAAGGCAGTACAATACTCTGAGTGCGCCATCATGTCTGGCTACGTACAATGTTTTCGCGTATTTCGGACAAGCTGCCAGGAGGTGCATTGTGGTCTCCTCAGATTGTTTGCAGGCTCTACAGCGAGTATCTGTTATTAGGAGTCCCATAACTATTTTCCTGTAAGATAGACAGCTGAAGACACCATCCTATGATATATCCTTCTGTCTCGGACTTCAGCTCGTTTGATTGTAAGAAGGCGTACACGTATTGTTTTGATAATTCGAGATTGTCAATATTTTTTTGGAATTGGCTGTGTATTTGTTTTCTGTTATGCTTGTTAGTTAGTTTTTCCTGGAATAAGGTCTTTACTTTTGATTTTACGGATTTTGGATCTAAGTTTGTAAGACAGTTCTTCCTGATTCTGGATCGGTGTACATTTAGGGTTTGATCTATCAAGCTGGCTGCTCTAGTTGCCGATTTGTAAATGAAGCCACCAAATTCACTTTTTTCCAGATCTTTTACGCCTTTGATTAGCGGGTCTTTGCTGTTAAATATTTCGCATGCTGTTGCGATAATAATCCTATCATGTAGGTTTTCCAGTGAGAGAAGACCTCTTCCTCCCTCTTTACGTGGCAGGTAAACTCGCTGGACGGACGCATTAGGGTGCAGACTTCTGTGCTCCCTCATAATGTTGCGTGTTGTTCGATCCACTTCTTTCAGTACGTCTACATTCCACTTTAGAGCACCAAAAGTATGGGAAATAACTGTAATGGCCAGCATGTTTGTAGCACTGATCTTATTTTTGCCAGTTAACTCTGAACCCCATATATCTTGTAAGATTCTATGATATTTATTTTTTAGAGCCAATTTTACCGTGCTTTTTTCATGCATCGATCTTTGTTTGACTCCAAGGTACGTGTAGTGTTCATTGATAGCTAAATATTGTATTGCTGTGCCGTCCATCAAGACCATGTCCTGCCCTTCATCCGTTTGTCCCTTCCCCCTCTTTACATAATACACAGCACATTTATCCAATCCAAACTGCATTTGAATATCGTTGGAATATATTCTGATGGTAATAAATATGGATTCAAGTTTTGTTTCGTTCTTGGAATAAAGTTTTAAATCGTCCAAGTATAAAAGATGACTAATTTTATTAATTCTGTTTCCAGGTAGTCCTGACTGGTATGGTAAGTGGCAGCAATGTAATGCAAAATAATAGCGGGCTTAAAGGAGTCTCCCTGGAAAACTCCCCCTTTAAACCTGATGTACTCTATTTCTAATGTTTTCTTTCATTTGGTATTAGGAATTTGGATTTCCATTTGTCCATTAGGTTCTTAATCGTATTTACTGTTATCGCGTCGACGCCTAAACTTGAAAGAAGGTGTAAAATTAAGTTGTGGGGAGTGCTATCGAACGCCTTCCTGTAATCTACCCATCCCATGGAGATATTTCTTTTATATTTCATGGCGTCTTTGCAAATTACACTGTCTATTAGTAGATTATCTCTGACTCCGGAGACACCTTTCTTACTACCTCTTTGCTCAGGGAATTGTTTCCAAATGGTTGATATCTGCGCATCGATTCTGTTTTTCAATACGGTTGTAAATAACTTGTAGATTGCGTTCAAGCAGGTTATTGGGCGGTAATTTTCAGGACGCTCAGCTTCCCCTTTCTTAATAATTAGGGAAGTTCTACCTTCCGGAAGCCATTCTGGTATCTCAGTTTTGTTGTTAAGATATTCAGTAAATATTTCGGCTATTTTACTGTGAGTTGATGTAAATTTCTTACACCAGTACATGTTGATTTTGTCTGGCCCTGGGGCGGTAAAGTTTGGCTTGCCTTTGGCTGCCTTGAAAATGTCTTCGGTTGTTATCATATTATTTTATACAGTTCTTGATTGTCATTCTCTCGCATTGCCTTTCAAAAGTGTGTATTGCCTTGCTGCTAAGATTTGCTTGGGCCTCATCTTCGTATATCGACTTCCAGTAAGTTTCACAGATCTTTCTGTCGGGTGTTATCTTTGTGTGTTTGTTGTCAGATTTGTTGAGGAATTTGGATGGACTTTCAGAGAATATTGTAACTTCTTTTTACATTTTCTAGTATCTTCTTTATTCCCTTGGTAAACTTCTTTCGTTGCGTTATGTATTTCAATGCTGTTTGCATCTGGGAGGCTGTTTTTCTGTGGAGTTTAATTTTTTCTTGTACTCTTTTAATTCGGTTATTTAATGTTTGAATGTATTTGTTTTCAGGTTTCCTATAATTGACTGCGGGGCGGCGGAGGGCGGAGTACACAATACAGTTCAACCTCGGTTGCGGGCGAACAAACTTGGAAATATACATGTATAACAACGTTAGCAATTCCTACTTGCGCTGTCACGTAATCTCATTACGCGCACGTATTGTTTTGATAAGCGCGTTTACTATAAATCTTACGCCCGTTTTCACCAACGATTCCTAAACTTAGGCATTGCTTATATGCTAGGTATTGCCTAGTTGCTAGGTATTTTTTATTAAATTATTAAAAATACCTAGCAACTAGGCAATATCTAGCATATAAGCAATGCCTACGTTTTAGGAATCGATGGTGAAAACGGGCATTAATGTGTTTATGTTTTATAATTGTTTATTAAACACTCACGTATCATAACAATCAACACTGCTTTAAGAATTGTTTTTAATAATATTCACTTTAATTGTCTTTAATATTTTTTGCTAAAAATATGTTTCGTGGCATAACCCTCCCCTTGAGAATTGCTCGTCCCGGAGCAATAGATATTTCCAAGTTTATTCCCGTGTTTTAACACATGTTACGATGTCTTCTACCAGCTAGGAGCTTAGCCTGTTCAGTTCGACGATTCCAATTCTTTTGTTATCCTCTAAAATTTCAGCTTTCAGGTGCTTCTCCGATTTTGCTCTCGTTTGCAGAGTTTCCATTTCGTGGGCTTCTACATCTTCATCCTTGCTTTTTTATTGAAAGGTGAAATTTATTTGCAAAAGAGTCAACTTGATTTACTCAAAGGTGATTATGATGTGCAAAAGGTTGAAGCTGATTTTTAAAATAGTGAATTTGGAGTGCCAAACCTGTATAAAAATTCATAACTTTTGAACGAAACATCGTAGAGATGATTTTTTTTTTCTATAATCTTTATACTTTAAATATAAATTATTAACTTTCAAATTTTTAATTTGAAACGCTACACTCTTGTGTTCACAAAAACAGAAAGAAAGTCATGAATATTCTATAACATGGCTAAATTTATACAATACTTACTGGTGGATGCTGTGTCTACTTACACAAATTTAACCTCGAACACAGAAATTATTTTTAGAATGGTTTTTTATTTAATTACAAGTTTATGATTATAAAATGTGAATAATAATGCGACAAAACTAATATTAAACTAGAATTATGAAATACAAAGATTAAATATGAAATTATTAAAATTTTACAAGTATTAGTAATCGCATAATTATTCAGCTACAGCTAGTAGCTACGATGGAAACGTTATATCATGTTTTTGTTTATAAGAAAAATGCATTTAATAAATACGTAAAATGCACATAAACGAAGGATATCACTTCAGTTTACTAATCATTGCAATGTCGCGAAAATGTTTAGTTGTGTTATTAAGTTATATTTTTACAATACAATTTATACAGTCAGAAAATATAACGTGCATTGACGCAAGTTTTAATAATACTTTGGTTAAATATGCAAACAAGTATAAAATTAAGGGCAGTAGAAACAAATGCGAATATTTTGAAAATCTTACTGATGAAATCGAGTGTCCCTTTGATTCAACGGATTATTATTCATCACGCTATTATTATAATCCAAATTGGGAAATAATACCCAATAATATTTCCTCAAACACTATTAATGACACAGCAAAGACGTTGCAAATAGTAGATAAAATTAGTGTCTTGAAATCTTGTGCAATTAGTGACTTGAGCAACTTGGAAGTGATTTTTGCGTTCAATTTGGACTTGAAGAATTTGGAACCCAACTGCTTCAATAATTTACCGAATATAAAGCACTTGCTTTTATATGGTAATAAATTAAAAAATATTAATAGGGACGTGTTTAATACTTTGGGTGTGCATAAATTGAACCTGGCAAATAATGAAATTACGGTTATTGAAGAAGGTGCCTTTACAAACATGGACAATCTTAAGGAAATATATGTGTGGTATAATAAACTAACCGTATTTAATCCCAAATGGTTTAATTGTGATAATAATCTGGAAGAGCTCGATTTTGATAACAATCTTATAGCCTCGTTACCTGCAAATGTGTTCAAATGTTTTAAGAAGTTAAAAGTGATTAACTTTGCAGCCAATTTAATTACGACTATTGAAGATGATACTTTTAATGGATTAAGACTTATGGATACTATTATTTTACGGAAAAATTTATTAACAGACGTTAGTTCTAAAGCGTTTAATAAACTGCAGAGAATTCATTCCTTAGATTTATCCAGGAATAAAATAATTTATTTACCTAAAGAATTTCTAAACAATACTAAAGTAACTTATTATCCAATCTTTCCAAATCCTTTTATTTGTAAGTGTCTTGAAGAACTAAATTCATGGTATTTGAATAAAAGTAAAGAGGTTTTTATCTATTATAGGGAAATACTAATACACAAAACATATTCAGTGCCCGTATGTGTGGAACCCATTGAAAAATATCAGAACTGTCAGGATTATCTTAAAATTGATAACAGGTTAATATATGAAATGTATTTTGAAGCAGTAAATTATAATTTTATTGATTTTAATTCAACACTTGAGTTCAACTGAAAAATAATATATTTTTAAACAATCAAAATACAAATAGTAGAAAAAAATCGATTACTTGCGAACTATTTTGAGAAAATAAATTATAAATATATTAGCATATACTTAATTCTTTATTTTTAATAATAAAATATTAATTTATGTATATATCTTTTATGTATTATTTATATGTCGTTGTATTATTATATTTATGTACTTTTTTTAAAAATTGTACCAACAAAATTAATTAATTTAACATTTTAGTTCTACTGAAAAAAAAATATATTTTTAGATAATCAAAATGCAAATAGTAGAAAATCGATTACTTGCGAATAAGTATTTTGAGGAAATAAATTATAAATATATTATCATGAACTTAATTCTTTATTTTTTATAATAAAATGTCCATTTGTTTATTTATATATGTTTATTTCTTTTATGTATTATTTATACAGGGTGGCCCAACTAAAAGTTTCCACCCAGGTTATTTTGAAAACAAATAATTTTTGAAAAAATCCCTAAAACCGGTCAATTTTTATTTGGTGGGGGACCAATTTTTATGGTAACGCAAGGGACAACCCCTCACCCAGTTATGCAGGTAAACTACCCCTTCAGAAATCTTAAATGGCAATAGGGGTCGAGTGATACATCATTGGAAAGCTCCTACTATTCTCTACACAGCTGTCATATTTTTTTTAATTTGATGGAATATTTGAGAACTTATAGCATTTTCAACAGCAAATACAACCATACATTAGTCCTCCACTAAATAACAATTGATCAGTTTCAGGTTATTTTTCAAAAATTACTTGTTTTCAAAATAACCTGGGTGGGATCTAAAAGTATTTTGAAAAAAGACTCTGAAACCGGCCAATCCTTATTCGATGGGGAATCAAAGTATGGTTGTAATTATTTTTAACAATATCAAGCTTTAAGGGCTTTTTAAGCCCATGTCACGTGTTAAAATCACATTTTACATGTGTAACGTGAAAATGCTATAAGTTCTCAAATATTACATCAAATTAAAAAATAATATTACATCTGTATATAGAATAGTAGGAGCTTTACAATGATGTATCACTCGACCCCTATTGCCATTTAAGATTTCTGAAGGGGTAGTTTCCCTGCATAACTGGGCGAGGGGTTGACCCTTGCGTTACCATAAAAATTGGTCCCCCGCCAAATAAAAATTGACCGGTTTCAGAGTTATTTAAAAAATTATTTGTTTTCAAAATAACCTGGGTGGGAACTCTTAGTTGGGCTACCCTGTATATCGTTGTATTATAATATAATTGTACTTATATCAATAATATAATTGTCCATGGTATATGTATTTCTTTTATATAAATCAAATCAATTTCTTTTCAATTATAGCCTTTATTTGAAATACAATTTTTTTATTAAAAATAGCTAATGCATTTTCGATCCTTAGATCATCATCAGGCTATAAAACATTAAATAAAAATAAAAATAATACTATAACAAAGTATTAATAGAAACTACCTTGAAAAATATTTTAAAAATTTTTATTTATTTATTTACAATTTTTTACATAAGTCATTTTTATATGAATTTTTTTAAATATTTTTCAAGGTAATTTCTATTAATACTTTGTTATAGTATTATTTTTATTTTTATTTAATGTTTTATAGCCTGATGATGATCTAAGGATCGAAAATGCATTAGCTATTTATAATAAAAAAATTGTATTTCAAATAAAGGCTATAATTGAAAAGAAATTGATTTGATTTATTATTGTACTTTTTTAAAAATTCTTATATGTAGCAATAAAATTAGTAAAAAGCGAACCCTAATAGCTGATTTTTTTAGTACTAAACCTTTATCTTATGGCCCTTATTTGTTTAAATTTTTATCTTGCTGGGATAATCCAGAAAATTTTAAGGGAACTACAACAACTTCGTAAAAAATGCGAGCTGCTAACTGTTTTAGAAATGAAGAAAAAACAAAAAGTAATAATTTATGGTCTTTGTTGACGCTACCACGTCTGCGTGGGTAAAGTTGTAAGTTTTTACAAACCTAAACAAATATGCTCTTTTCTAACACAAATTAAAATATTTATGGGAGGTAACGACCATTAGTCTTAAATTTTTAGAAAACTTTTTGGAACCTAATTAGATTATATCGTTTTCAAATTAAATTTGAAAATAATATTTACTTCTTTATTAAAACTGCTTTTAAAAAATTTTCTTTGCGTAATAAAACAAACTTTTCGGGACTAAATAAACAAGAGGTTAACCTTTTTTCGGAGATTGTTGCTTTTAAACAAAAGTTTGATTATACCGGTAATGTCATGAAAAAGTCGCAACAGCGTAGCTGGAGCGATTTTTTCTATGATCATTGATTTGATAATTATTCGTGATTTCAGAGATCAGATACCTCCAGTGGTCATTTGAAAAGCTAGAAGGGGAGTAATAAATAAAAATCTATTTGTGTGTGGACACTTATAAATCATTTTTTTAGTCACAAAAACACACTATGAGTACATACCCTCAGATTCGTATTTTAATTCTCTTTCAGACGCTTTTATTTTTTTTATGAATTTGGAAAAAAATAAGTTTTTGTGTAAATTATTAATGCATTTTTTAATTTATGTTGAAAGATGGTTTTTTGCTTTGAAATTTTATAGGTTAAATAAAACGAACTAACTTTGTGGTATATGGAGTTGTATTTGTGTAATATTTAGTGGTATAGTTTTTATTTTGTAATGTTTTTAAAATAGCTCTTAAAACGGGGTTCGAATGTAAGCAATTTTAATAAATTTAAATGGTTTGATGCAGTGACGTAACTACTATTAAGCGCGGTTAAGGCGGCGCCGTGGATAAATTTGAAAGAAAGTATCGGCAAATCTATTCCATCATAGGAGTTCAACTTTTCAGGCTTACTAGCTAATGGTACTATAAATTAGTGGTGAAAAATTAAAAACTTAGAAACGTATACTTTTTGTAAACCTTCGATGAAACAGTTACATGTATTTCTTATGGGAGTTCGAAAAAATGTAAGTTGTAGATACATAAATAACAAAAATTGTAAATGAATGTAAAATTCTTACTTTAGTTTGGTATTTCTTTATTTTTTTTGACTTTCCATTTCGAAACACTTTAAAAAATTCATGAAAGATAAGTACGTCGTTTTCTTCAACATTTGACTCCCTATCACCTTAAGCAGGGAAACAAAGAAGACGTCACCAACTACCGACCTATCTCACTTCTGATTATATTCTCCAAGATAATTGAGAAAGCTTTCTGTCTAAGGCTACACAATTTTTTACTTAAGGAAAGGATCATTTTTTGATATATCAAAGACCTTTGATATGGTTAATCGCAATTTTATTAAAGAAAAATTGCAATCTATCGGTATTCGAGACTTCTGTCATTTTTAAAGAATCGATCTTTCAATGTTAAATATAATGAGGTGCCCTCAAACACTACAACCATCAACTTAGGGACTTCACAAGGCAGCGTACTAGGCCCTCTCATATTTACTCTTTTTATCAACGACCTTCCTGAGTATATTACATGCGGACAGGTATTTATGTACGCAGGCGATACAACAATTGTCGTATATTGCTAACATGATGGATACCTACAATAAACTACTCCTCGCTTTTAAAGAGTTTGAGACCTGGAGGGCGTTCAGGTTTGCCACCCGGCGCGTGAGAGTTATGCCAGCGCGCGCCCGAAGTCGTTCAGAAATCGCCAGTGCCCGCCCGGTGCGTCAGCCCGATTCGTTCAGATTTGCGACGGGCGACGCACCAAGTCACTCCGTCCACCAGTTTCGAGCATGCGCATTAAAAGTATATAAACCTTATTTACTTGTAAAGTCACGTGACGCCCTCAAGTCGCCGCGCTCTCGAGACGGCGAGGAAGTCGTCCCGCATGCGCATTATCGATAAAATCTACCAAAAACCAAAACAAACTTTTGTTTATTGTTGATTTGGGTTAGGTTATTATTTTGATTTCATATTATAGGTTCTCGAAGGCATCAAACCTTCCTACAAAATATATTTTCGTTATTAAATATAAATATCCTATCACGATTTCTATTCAAAAACGATTTGAGTTAAAAATGTTAGTGGCCAATTTAATTTAATTTATCTTTAAATGAGGATGATTACAACAAATCGTACAATCAATCAATAATACTTTAATTACATTCATTTTAAGATCAATATAAATACGAATAAAATAATTTGGGATAGGAATCCAATTTATTTGCGTACAATTGTATTAGGTTAGGAGGTTTATTATTGTTTAATTATTCTGTCATTTGACGTTTCTGTTTTGTTGACACACCGTGGACGCCCAAAGCCGTTCATAAATACCAACGCTCGTGTGACACACTACGAGATGTAAATAAATGAAGTCAGAGTGCGCGCCCGAAGCCCGGTGTGACAAACCTGAACGCCCCCCTGGTGTGCCAGTAACCATCTAATTATTAATTTAAAGAAAACAATAATTATAAATTTCTCTATTATTCAAAATAAGGATGATGCACATCATTTCAATATCTTTAATCAAATAGTAAAGACTTCAAATCACACTACATTTCTTGGTGTAAAAATTGACAGAAACTTGTTATGGTATACTCATATTGACTGTCTCTGTGGAAGGCTAAACAAGTCATTTTATCTTCTATCAACATTGAGGAACAGCTTGAATTTGTCCGCACTTCTTACGATGAACTATGCAAATGTATATACTCCCCCCTGAATTATAACATAATAGTTTGGGGATGTCCTAGTGAAAGCCATAGGGTATTTATTTTGCAAAAGAAAATAATTCGATTATTATTCAATTTGAATTACCTCGACTCATGTCGAGCATATTTTATAGAACACAACATTCTCACAGTACCCAGTATATTCTCATATAAAATATTATGTTTTATACACAACAATAAGGATAGGTTTGAGTGTGTGGGAGATGTTCATTCTCACACTACAAACAAGCATAGGCGCTCATTCTATGACAGGTCGCCACACTTCAAAGGATTTAAATTATATAACTCCATTCCTAAAAGGGTGCAAAATCTAGATCCTAAAAGCTTCAATACTAAAATTAAACAATTCCTATTATCTGGAGGCTTTTACTCTGCTGATGAATTCACTATTGCTGTCAAGGATTGGAATCCATTTTTCTGATACACATCTGTGCATGTTATCTATACATTTTATCATTATGTAATATAGTATCTTGTCAATTTCTTGTATTTTACGACTTATCTGTGTTCTTTTATGAATTATAAATAGATGTATTTTTAAAATAAAATAAATAAATAAATAAAAATAAAAAGAAGTCCCATATTTATTTAAGAGTAATAATACTTATTTGTTTCAAATAAATGGCTTATTTAAATATGGCGAAATTTTCGTTTATTTAACAATTTGATTTATTTATAAGTAGGTAATAAATATAATTTTGCAAGAAATAAATAGAATTTTGCAAGAAATAAGTATGTTTTTGGAAGAAGTGAACCTTATTTATCTGAGATTTCAAAAGTTATTTGAATGAAATAAAAGTATTTTGCTGAAATATTATAAATATTTATTCCACTACAATATACAGGTTGGAAATTTTTATATGCATCAATTTAAATTTAAAGCGCACCTTTTCTGCGCGCCCGTCCGACAGCAGCCGATCGTGCTAATGGCGGGAGCGTCTCCCGTCACATCTAAATGATAAAATTGCTCACAGCGTTTTACGTTTCTTCTTTTTAAATATATGGGACTAAGTGTGCAATTCTGAGCAAATCTGTAAGTCATTATAGGAAAAATCTCTAAGGTTTGTTATATCGGTTGTAATGGACGGTTTCCACGGAATTGCACCATAATTCTACCCAGACAAATACTTTTTCAGACGAAATTAACAAATATTTAAAATGTTACGACAATTCTATTGAAATTAGTTAAATTTATAAGTCAAAAATGTTTAGTTTCTCTTCCTCTATCACCGCTATGATTTTAATAGAACAAAATATTTTGCTCCCATCAAAATTAAAATTTTGTTAAATCAAATCTATAAATTTTGTTTTTATTCCATACTTTAAATTTTTTCAGATTTGAGCAAAACATTGTTTCTTAGTAACGAAATTTCGTGGTCCATTTATTTTTGGTAATACCACTATATTCCCAATTTTGTCAATAAAATTGGCTACTCTCTTTTGTTTGATTGATTGTATGAAAGTACTTATGACAATTGTATTGGCTAATATTTTCGAAAAAAGTATGACATAGCACACATAGGAAAATGGTAAAGGAATTACGGATAATTATAGTACGAAGAATCTGTATTCTATCTGCAAAAAAAAGTAATTAAATATCTGAATTTGTCTTTAGTAATTTTAAATCAAAATCATATGCGATTTTAACAATTAATTGTAAATTTACATCTCTGTAAATGTAAAATTATTTTTTGGTGAAAAACAGGTAAAAGAGTATGAAATTTTAAAAATTTAACTAAAAATTAGAGTTCTACAATTTATTTTATTAATTTTGTCACACAAATTTTTAAAATAATGAATTAATATTAAATGTTAAAATAAAAAATAAAACTCACTTTTTAAAAGATATTTAATTAGCCAGAACGCTTTCATCAAGTAATCTTGACATTAAAATAAATCTACATTAAAATAAAGCTACAAAAATATTTTTTATTGTAAATTTGCAATTATTTATTTTAGATTATAAAACAAAATGTAAATGTCAAATAAAAGTCTGTAAAAATACTTGTGCTTTTAAAGAACAAATAGTAAAAACATTGAAAATTTATAATAAAATAAAAAATTCGTAGTTTCTTCGGACAATCTTCATTAAAATGCCAACGTTTCGAAGCTGATTGCTATTTAAAGTTGTTTTTATTTTTAATTAATTGAAAATTTATGTGATATTGTAAAAATTACCTGTAAATTATAATAATAGATCAATGTATAACTAACTGGTAAATTCGCTTGACTTTTTTCTGTGAATATAAATAATATTGTAAATAAAATATTAAATTTTACAAATTTTCATAGTTATCAATATTACATTAAATTATTTGGTATAATTATTACAATAATGTAGGTTTACAAAAATTTTAAATGTACTAATACATTAAAAGTAATACTAAAAATACTTGCAATAATATTATAAAAATACAGTGATTTTTTACAGTGAAGTACATTAATATTATAATACAATTATCTAAAAACATATTATTTATTCGAACAACCATTGTGATTTTTTTCCACACCCTTCTTCGTTTACTTTTTATATGTATTAACATTTTATTAATTTTAAGGTTATCCACAAACGTATACAATTTTTGGATGGGTTCCACACATACGGGCACTGAATATGTTTTGTTTATTAGTATTTCTCTATAGTAGATAAAAACCTCTTTACTTTTATCCAAATACCACGAATTAAGTTCTTCAAGACACTTACAAATAAACGGATTTGGAAAGATTGAATAATAAATTACTTTAGTGTTCTTTAGAAATTCTTTCGGTAAAAGAATTATACCGTAAAATAATACTATCCATAAATCTTAACCCATTAAAAGTATCATCTTCAATAGTCCTAATAAAATTGCGTCTAAAGTTAATCACTTTAAACTTCTTAAAACATTTGAATACATTTTCAGTTAACGAGGTTATACCGTTATTACTAAAATAGAGGTCTTCCAGATTATTAACACAACTAAACCATTTGGGATTAAATACGGTTAGTTTATTAGCCGATAATTATTTTCTTAAGATTGTCCATGTTTGTAAAGGCACCTTCTTCAATAACCGAAATTTCATTTCCTGACAGGTTCAATTATCGCACATCCAAATTATTAAAAACGCCTCTATTAATATTTTTTAATTAATTATTATTTAAATGCAAGTCCTTTATATTTGGTAAATTATTGAAGCGGTTGGATTCCAAATTCTTCAAGTCCAAATAGATCGCATGAATAACTTCCAAGTTGATCAAGTCACTGTGATATCCTTGAATAGAAGGAAAAAGCTGAGAGCTTGGCAACAATGTAAAAGCTGTCATTGTAGTAATTTGTAAAACTTGGTTAACGGTAAATAAAGTGTTAATCAAAGTTTATAAGTATTGTTTGAGTGCTTACCCGAAGACACCACACACCCGCACCTAAATCGTCCAAATTCCTCCTCCATTACAGTGTTTGTCGCATTTTGGGACATTGGTGAACTCCTTAGTCTTGGAAAAGATGTTAAATTATTGGAAACTTTAGATAAAATATTAGTTGGAGAAAAGTAAATGTCTTCCAGAGAATTTCCTTTAGGAAGTGTTTCAAAAACAGTCGCAGCATTCCCTCTTTGTATTGCTATGCTAATTCTTTGAATCAGAAATGAAGTTGATCTTGAATCTTTGGTTATACTTTTTATTTTTCTTCCCAAATCTTTGATAAATTTCAATCCAAGGGGTACCCAAACACCAAAAGTCTCATTGCTAATTGGATAAAAAATAAAATTACTATATTTAGATATTTTAGTTTTTTCTCCAATTAAAGCAACTGCACCTGTGGAACTTGATAATGATTTTAGATATGACGGAGCCATTGTGTCGATATAAGTAAAGGTTTGCCTATATACAATAGAAGGAATAGCAGAAGAAATAAGAGCTCTTTTAATTAAATCATTTATTTCATGATGCCTAGAAAATCTTCCAGCGCTGAATTTGCAACTTAAACCATGTAAACCATCTTCATTAACTAAATTACCACAAGAACAAGTATGTCTAATACAAACAGAATTACCCAGACGAAGACTTATGCATATTCTAGAAGAGTTATCATCCATTAAAGTACCCAAAGATGACACTGGCCATGCATTAAGCCAAGCACCAGATTCTTTTGGTAGTAAACCATTAATACGAGATTTCTTTAATAAATTACCATCTGAAGAAGAAATAAACTCATTAAATTTCAAATCCAATAGAGGAAGATCATTATCAGTAGTCGAAGAAAAAATCGGAGGCAAAATCTCTTTAATTTTCTTAATAGATCCGTAGAAAAATGAAAGAAATGTTGGTAAAGATAGAGATGAAGCCAAACGGATTCCCAAACCACCTTTTTTAACAGCAAGCATTGCTCGAAGCCAGACATCTTCAGAAAAATTATTATTAGTAATTTTTTCCAGAGAACATTTTAAAATTTCGTCAAAAAAATCAATTCCAGAAGGATTATGCCAAGTCGGGCGACATCTTAACAACTAAATTAATGATCAAGACAATCATTATGTGTCACCATACAACTGGATCATTTCATTTAGAGAAATAAATTAATGTTGGTAAGTTGGTATTGCTAAACAATTTTTAAGAAAAAAAAAGGCAACATGGGATAGTAGTTTCAAGAGGCGAGATGACTGTTCCAAACGGTTTGATTTTTCTTCCAAAGATTGGTTAGAACAGTGTCTGTTAGAGGAGTACCAAGTAGAACCAATCACAGCCCCAGAAAGCCATCACCCATTTTAGTCGCCCCAGAATTTTTTTAATGTTCAACTTCGCGATGCCATACCAAAAAAGAGCACGAATTTTTTTATGTTTTTTTTGGTCAACTTGACTAAAAAAAGTATGCTCTTTCGTGCTCTTTTTGGTACGGCATCGCGAAGTTGCAAATTCAAAAAATTCTGGGGCGTCTATTAGGGTAAATACTAAATAGAGCTAATAAATCTAATTTCGCTGAGCACATCCTTATGTCAAAACAAAACTTTGATGTCAACAAGAATTTTACTATACTTCAAAAAACTATCTGCAGGATCATAGATTGTATAGAAATCTGGGAAATTTTAAGAAGTGAGTTGGAAAACAAAAGCAATACACTAAATGTTAAAGTTAAATTGCAATTATCTTAAACAATTGCTGGATTTCTAGATACTCTGTTTCTCTTAGTATTTGACCAATTAACTACCGATGTTGACTGTATAGCCGTACTGTAAAACTACCGATTTTGAGCAATTCTAATCATAGAACTGATACGAGATCTGAGATCATACCAACCATTTTATTTAAACTTTTTCTTCTCGCCTATCTACTATCATTCTGTTTGTGCCCTAGGGCCTACTGTTCAACTCAGTTCGCAGAAATGTGTCTATTTAATATTTATGTGATCTCTTCAACAGTTTGCTAATAACATTCGATGTATTGTAACCGTCACCTTTCATCTATTTTTATTTACTCTGCCGTTTTTGACTTCAACACCGTGTAATTGTCTTGTAGATACTAGATTCTACTAGGTTGGCCATAAGGAGTCATTGGTACCAGTGGTGGATTACATAGAGGCGGAAAAGGTCTTTTGGCCCCTTCAAGACAAGTACAGGTAAACGTCGTTTTACGCTGGAGTTCCGTTTCGAGAGACACCGGCGTAAAAAAAATCGGCGTATAATGAACACACATGTTTGAGGTCTGAATAACTATTGTCGCCCATTATGAAACTACAAATTGAATACCTATTCTTTTAATTTCATAATAAAATAAAAAATATGCTGGGTGTCCCATTTGATGTTGGACCGTATGGGTATCTTTGTTATTATTGGAGATAGAAAGTCGGTTAAATGGACAAAGTAGTAGAGATTTTTTCGAATAGTAATAATTCATTTACAAAAAATTTGAATATCCCATCGTTCCAACGCTATCTTGAAAAAACAAGAAAATGCGATTTTCAAAATATGGCTATAACTTCGTTATTTTCGGTGGTAACAAAATTTTTTTTTGACTTAAGAGGATAGTCTGCGAAATGTTTGAAATGCGTACTCCTCGCTAGTAAAAATTGATTTTTTGGTGTTTGTAATAAAAAATTTAACAAAAACGCTCTTGTTTTGCCTTGAAATTGAATTTATTTATCATATAGAATTTTTTTTTGATGTATATAGTCTGTTATAAGGGAGTAATTTTGAAAAAATGATAAAAAATGCGTTTCTTATCATTTTTTCAAAATTACTCCCTTATAACAGACTATATACATCAAAAAAAAATTCTATGTGATAAATAAATTCAATTTCAAGGCAAAACAAGAGCGTTTTTGTTAAATTTTTTATTACAAACACCAAAAAATCAACTTTTACTAGCGAGGAGTACGCATTTCAAACATTTCGCAGACTATCCTCTTAATACAGACAATTTTATGAGTACAATGCAGTAAAATAAATGAATATTTTTTTTCGTCAACGGATTGACCGGAAATGAACCAAACTTATTTTTTTTTTATGGCAGCCATATTGGATTTACACATAGAATTAGTGTATTTTTCTGAGTAATTTGATATATCATATGTAATATTTTAAGAAAAATAGAAATAATTTTAATCAAGGATTTGCGGTGATAGGACAAATAAAAACTCAGATTCCTTTAAATCAGCGACTAGTTTCGGATCCGGTCGGATCCTTTTTCAAGCTGTGAAAGGTATTTATTAATAACAACATAGATATATACACACATTTAAAATTTAAAATACCTTTGAAATGTTGGACGAGATTTGTTAAGTTAAAACTAATATTATCAGAGATATGTACGATGGAGTACGGAGTAAAATGTTTTGTGACAGTTTGGTTTGCCATCGACCAAATTATTGGGTTTAATTCCTAATTCAATTGTGTTTTTGTAATTTAGAACCATGTGCTTTTCCTATAAATTTTAGGTTAAATATATTTAAACTTATCATAGATGTTGTATTATTTTTACCACTTGTTCCATACAGTGATCACAAACAAGGTGTTTGTTAGTTTGTGATATTGTTGGATAATTACACTATATTTTTATCTGTAATTAGGTTCAACTTATTTTTCGCATTCAGCCAATTAGCTGAATAACACTTGACAGATCATAGAAATGTTAAGTAGACTTATATGGAGTTAGTGTTACAAAACGCAGCTCCATCTATTGGTGGATAGTGGAGACATTAATTAATTATGATATTTATACAGAATATACAATATTATAATAATTAATATAAACTAATTAGGTTTTGGTATATGAGACTTACATGCTCCATGTCACTTTTTAAGTTAGTGTTATTTACATGTTTCTTTATATTAATAGCTTCTAAGGTTAATCGTTTCTTAAAAATGTTTTCTCTGCCAATTATTTCGGTTTTATCGAAGTCGAAGTCATGATTATTTTGGAAGTGGTGTAGGGCTAGTCCCGTTTTATTGTTTTTATCCTTGAACTTATCACGACAATCGTATGTGTGTTGTTTCACTCTTGTTTTCAGGTGTTGTCCCGTTTGTCCAATATACACTCTGTTACACTGTTGACATGGGATTCTGTAGATGATATTGGATTCTTGGCCTATTGGGATTTTGTCCTTTAACTTTGTATATAATATATTACTTTTCTTGATGTTATAGAAACCTAATTCTATATTATAACAAATCTCGTCCAACATTTCAAAGGTATTTTAAATTTTAAATGTGTGTATATATCTATGTTGTTATTAATAAATGCCTTTCACAGCTTGAAAAAGGATCCGACCGGATCCGAAACTAGTCGCTGATTTAAAGGAATCTGAGTTTTTATTTGTCCTATCACCGCAAATCCTTGATTTTAATTAAGGGACGTAATACACAATAGAAATAATTTTATTTTACTAACCAAAAATGGCCTCGAATAGATGTAAACTGTCAATACATATGTGTTAAGATTTATTTTACATTTAATATTTTAAATAGTTACATTTATGTTATTGGCAATTTACATTTACATCTTAAAGTCCAATGTTAGTTTGTAAAATCATGTAATTTTATTTTTTTTTAAATATGACATATGGTATACTAAATAACTTAGAAAAAAATACTGATTCCGAATATGTGTAATTCCAATATGGCTGCCATAAGAATAGAATAAGTTTAGTTAATTTCCGGTCAATCCGTTAGCGAAAAAAAATATTCATTTGTTTAACTGCATTTTACACAAAAAATTGTCTGTATTATGTCAAAAAACTTTTTTGGTACCACAGAAAATAAAGAAGTGTTCTTGTTTTTTCAAGATAGCGTTGGAACGATGCGATATTCAAATTTTTTGTAAATGAATTATTAATTTTCGAAAAAATCTCTACTACTTTGTCCATTAAACCGACTTTCTATTTCAAATAATAACAAAGATACCCATACAGTCCAACGTCAAATGGGACACCGTGTATAATCATATCTTTTTATTTTTATTTAAACAAAACGAAAACTAAGTCGGAAAATCCCACGCCGGCACCAACCGGCGTAATTGTGAATCGTCGTAAATCGAACCGGCGCAGATCGTATTTTTTGACCAATTAGGTTTCTGTACCAGCATTCCTAAAATATGTTGTTTTCGTGTGAACCTTCTGCTCACAGATGGATTCAACATATAAGGTCAACTTTTTATATTCCGTTTAAATTCCAAATTTTAGTGAAATTTTCAAAAAGTGAAACTATGTGAATTTTAAAGACAGTTGTCTTGGCCTCAGCTGAATGACAGAGGTTCATTATAGAATTACATCCTTTGAGATTGAAAAAACCAAACCCAATATTATTCAGTGGTTTCGTTCGATCATCTGGAGAACGCCTAACATTTACGATTGATTTTTGTGCCGGACCACCGAGATGGTTGGTCCGAGACAATTTATTTTTATTTTTGAAGTTTAAATACCAATAAACTCGAATATCAGCTTTCCTAGAAACTATCCCCAAAAATCACCAATTGCGTAGGGGGAGACTTTTTCACAACCTTGGCAATTTAAAAATTATCACATTTACTCAATTTTAATTTTAATGTTTAAAAATAAAATATTCATTTTATCCAACATAAGTTTTTAGACATTAATATTGTATATCCAAATCATCGCAAGAATTTTTTCGATGATCTTCTCACCACCATACCATCACAAATCTTGTTTTCCCTTTAACCATGAAAATATATACAATTTTAATTCTCAACTTGAACAAAATCTCCATTAATAATATCGTTAGTGAGCTTTTGCAAATCCGGGTTGTTGATTATACTAATGTGATGCCCTTTAATGTATTGAACAGGAACGGACTTTCCGCTAAGTTGTGACAAGTTGTAATCCTCTGGTAGGTTTAATTTAAAGTCAGTAGGTCTAAAGAGATTAATTTTTGATTTCAGCTTAAGAAAACTTGGTTTGTAATTGCAGATGCTTTTACTTCTGTTAAAAACTGCCCATGAAATTTTTCGAATGTGGTCATGGGAATAATTTATGTTGATAGGTGCTAATTTTAAAGCCATGTCAAGTCTTTCGTCAAAGGTATTACATTTTAATAAATCGATCTAAAAAAATAAATTTGAATTATTTATAAAATACTAAAGGACTGCGATTCTAGAATCTATGCGACAAATTATCGCACACTTTTCTATCAAATTTCTATAACATTGTCAAAATTATATTGACGAATTTCACAAATCACATCGAATGCGATAAATATCAAATAAAACGGTCGAGTGTGGGTATAGGCTATGCGAACGAACAGTATAGAAATGTAGAAATATATAATTATTTTGACAGAGAAAGTGGAAAGTGTGCGATAATTTATCGCATACATTCAAGAATCACAGTCCAGGATTTATACTATGTTACAAAAGTCGCTACAATTTTGAGGGTAGGAGATGCAGTACTGCATTAGGAACATGTTATATACTTACCCTGTGGCTCATTAATGCGTCTATTGAACATATTAGAGAAAAAACCATTGCGATAACACTAGTCTGAAATTCAGCTTCAATATCTCTATGTGTTTGGCTATCAATTATACTCAATATCATCATTGGAGCACCATCGACCAGAATTAGATTTCCTAAGTAGCCCATTTTTTCAAGCAAATGGCATATTTCTAAGGCAACTATACACCCAAAAGAATGGCAAAATAAATTAAATGTACCGTCTTTCTTAACAATTCCCAAAATTTCCTAAAATTTAATCTTTCATTACTAACACGAAATTTATTAAAGTTAACTAATCGTACTGGCAGTATTAGTTCTGCCATTTCTCGAATCGTCTTGGGTGGCTTATCAAGTGAATACTGAACACATTTAATTTTAGCCTCAATTAATCCACCAAAATCTTTGAAAAGACGAACTACACCCTCCATCCCTGGTAGTATAATAAGATGTTTATTAACACCCTCTTGCAAATTCAATACATCAATAATAGAATGTCCACACTCTTCTTCGGTAGGTACAAACTGCATTAACTTCTTTACTTCATTTTCCATCCTCATTTCTTCAATTTCAGATTTTCCTTTTTGTGATATTTCAATTAATCTAAAAATTAAAAAGTTTAAGAACGTTTTTAATTTGAATTATATAATTACCTTCCAAAAGTTAAATTACGAATATCATGTGGTGTCAAAAAAACATCATAATCTCTTTCTAAAGTCTGCTTAATTTCTACACCCATCATGGAGTCCATCCCTAATTCAGGTAACGTTGAGTGCAAGCTAACAGTTTTCAAATCACGCATTCCCATGATCAACATAACAGCTTCTACTAAGCTAGCATCTTTTCCACTTTCTCTTTTCTGAGCAATCACAATACTACTAACAATAATTTCATTTTGACCCATGAATTTATCCAAAACATCTAAGCAGTTAGTTATGGGTTGTTGCTCAGTTCCACTGATAACAACATCGCCTTCAAACGCATTTGCAACGATACCGACATCACCAATTGCCCCCCATTGAATAGCCAAAGCCGGATAACCCTCTAATTTTCTTTTTTCACAAATCCTTTCCATGATAGAATTAGCATAACCATAATTTGTTTGACTAATGTTACCACGTCCAGAGGTTGCCGACGAAAAAACGACAAAGTGATTTAAATCCGGGCATAATTCTCTTGAAATTCTATCCAAGATAGTTGACGCAACTGCTTTGGGCTTCAATGCCGTTTCGAAACTTGCAAGACTTTGATTTTCAAAAGGACCATCATTAAGAACCGCGGCGAGATTGAATATCGCAGCCACTTTTCCAAAATTATTGGCTTCTGTTAAAAGAGTAGTAACACCTTCTTCAGTAGTCACATCATGTGTAGCTATTTGAATTGTGACTCCATACGATTTCCAAGTTCTGAAAGTTATGGTTATACATTTATGGTCGATTTAAATCTTTAAGTTACCTTATACGAGACTTTTGATAGCCACTCTTTATTCCTCTGGTCGAAGAAAGTACTAGTTTTTTAGCACCTCTTAGTACTAACCAATCAGCTAGTTCTAAACCAAAACCACCAAGGCCCCCAATTATAACGTAGGTAAAGTTTTTATTGCTGGTAAACCTATCAAATATTTTATATAAACGTGTTTATTTTAGCAGTAATAAAAACACAAACCTTGGTATTGATGGTAACGTGATAGGTATCGCAGTACAAACCCTTTCCGCCTCCTCATCTCGAATTTTAATAAGAACCTTTCCCATGTGTTTACCAGAAGTCATAAATCTAAATGCCTTTTCTACTTCATCAACATTGAATACATTGGTTGGTAGAGGTTTTACGTATTTCTTCTGTATACCGTCAATTACCATTTTAACCGATTCCGAGACCCCTTTACCTGTCGCCATTAATAAATCCAACATGGTGCTATGAAATGAAGCTTCCTTTGCCTCGAATTCAACCGCCATTTCTGAATTCAAAAACATGTTAAATTTACCAATTTCTAGAAAGACACCACCATAGGCTAAACATGTAATTGAGCGATGCAATTTTTCATCTACTAAAGAATTGAGGATATAATCCACTCCGAGACCTTTGGTGTTTTTCAAAACCATTTGTTCGAATGTTGTATCTCTTGAACATCCAATATTCGTAGGCTTTATTTGAGGATAATTTTTCAAAAGAAATTCTTTCTTTACTTCATTTCCGACTGTTGCAAAAATTTTGCAATCGTAATAAGTGGCGACGTTAATGGCCGCTTGTCCAACTCCACCAGTTGCTGAATGAATCAAAATTGTTGATCTTCTTTTTAGTTTTCCCCGCTAAAATTTGGTAAAGTCAGTTATCCCAATAAAAACAAAAAGTGAGTTACAAACCATTACTAAAGCGTACAAAACGGTAAAGTATACAGACGGTACAGTAGCTGCTTCTTCCATACTCCATTCGTCAGGAACTTCAAACTGCGAATGGTATTTGTAAACAGTCGTAGACAATCCTGCATCAAAACATATGCCCATGATTCGCTTCCCTCTAAAATTTTAATTATTTTAGAAGGTTAAGTTAAGAGTTTTTTTTAATTACTCAGCATTTCTTCCAACAAACTCGAATCCTAACCCATTATCCTGCTCTAGACGATTTTGCGTTATAACTTCAATAGGTATTCTTCCTGATGCTAACATGACATCTTTAAAATTTAAAGCTGAATAGTAAACATCAATTCCATTCTTTAAATCTACATCATTTTCAACCCAAGACAAGCTTGATAAATCTCCCTTCCTAACAGTTTTAACAAAACACCTATGGCAGTTCTTGATTGTATTCTCCAAGAGGATGTGCCTATAGGTACCCCATCTACCATTCTTGTAAATATTCATCGTAAAATTTTTACTCAATTGGGTTTTGTAGAAACTATCGTTCGGGTCAAAATTAGGTGCTTGATCTACCATAAAGAAACACCTAAGTTTCTGTCCTTTATATTCTGCGCACACGCAATTGATTAAACCAGTAATACCACTAAGTTCATCATGCGAGTAAATAATTTTTAGTTTATCGTTTTTGAGCTCGTTTTGTAGCTGCGATAACCAGGTTTCTATGTCATCGTTAAGTTGAATATAAGTCGGATCATTGATTTCCATTTTACTGCTTAATAAAATTATTTTTTCTGTGGGAGTTGTATGAACACAAAGTAATATCAAATTATCGAATACCAAGTCGTTTGTCTTAAAATTTAGGTCTTCACGGGAAATTATGTAACCATTTTTTTTCAGTGATTCTCGGCAATTTTTCAGAGTCTAATAAGAAAACAGCGATTGTGATTTCTGTAGATTATTTTACGAGTGTGTTTTTATTACCTCAGATCTTCCAAGAAGATTACTTCCTATTATACAATAACAACCAGTTTCTTCTGCAATTAAATTATCACTAACTGTAATACCAGTAATTTCAAGGCTTTCTTTCGTTAACAAATGAACATCAGCTTGGACTAATGGAATTTCGGAAATGATATCCAAAATTAATAAACCCAGTATTTCATCCTCTTCCGTTTTTTCTTTTTCTAACAATTCCACGACTTTAATTACTCCTATAGGTTCATTTTCTAAGGCAATTTGAATAATCACACGCAATGATGTGTTTAAATCTAGATAAGTATTATTTGGGATAAATTTGTTAACTTCCAACACAGGGGGAGGACGTTTTCTTCTAGATATACTATGTGCAGTCATTCCTCTTAACTCAATTTTTTCAGATCTTAAATTATGGATGAGTTGAAGAAATTTGACATTATTATTGCTTACCTTAATATTTTTAAATCTTTGTAAATATAAACAGGAAACAAGTTTTCATCAGATGTAGAAGAAGCGTTCATAACCTTTGAAGTTAATTCATTTCCATTTACGTATAATACGTCAAATCCAGTGGGGACTAATAAGCTTCTACTATCAATGGCCATCAACTGCAACTGTAGTAGGTTATCCAATAATGATATCATGTTACCATGGTATTGTACATAGCCAACGCTTCCATCAATACTAACTTCTTTAACTGACTTAAATTGGTCCCTATAATTTAAATTTTGCTACAAAAAATCAATCAGTGAGATTAAAAATACTTGTAATTATATCCTCGTAGCCTTAATTCCTTATAAAAATCATTAGCATCCAGTTTATCATCAATTTCTGAATTGAAATCTGGTAAAGGAGTTTTAATCCAAAAATCATCATTACTTTCCTTAAGGAATCCTATTACGACAGGACTATCATTTTCAATAATCTGAAACCACACCAATTTGAAATTCTATTATAATTTTCTGAATACCCAAGGTTTTAGTTACCTCAAAATAGCCACTTTTCCTTTGTATACAAATATTTAACTCCAGGTATCCATCCCGAGGCAGAGTTAAAGCCCTTAAAAACTTAACTTTCTCAAAAATAACAGTCATTTCATAAACAAACTTATTAAGTACTGCCGCTAAAGTTTCCCAAATAAATAACAAATACAATGTAGCAGGGACAAGGTTTCTGTCTAAAAAATATTGTAGTAAGTAGTAAAAAGTATATTTTTTTTGTAAAATTACTTTCTATAAGATGCCCCTTCAAGAACATTCCGCCTTTTAGACCAATATAAGCTTTTCGTGACGATCTTATAACTCTACCACATTTACCGAAAAAATACACAAACCAGTCCTTATCATGTTTCCATTTTACTAAGGGCGAAATCATAGAAGTACCTCTACTTACTGGCCATTCCACTTTGGGGTAAAGTTTTTCCAAATTAAAATTATATCCTAGCTCGTAGAGTCTATATATTATTATAAAAAACTAAGACGCTAGAAACCTTTTTATAAAATACTTTACCTGCCTATACAGTCTTTAAGTCCAGTTAAATCATTCATATCATTTCTAATCAACCCAATTCTTCTCTTTTTAGTTGCAACCTTATTTTTAACTTCACCAATCTCCAAAATGTTGAACTTCTTCATTCTCCCATTGAGTACATAAGTTGATAAAACTTTCTGGGAAAGCTCGTTGACTTTTTTAGTTGGCAAAAAACTTTTGTAAAGTTGTTTTAGTTCCTCAACTATAAATAAATGGTTCAAAAAATATTTTTAATATCCTTAAAATTTCAAGTATTCTTAATCACCTTCTTTTATTCCTGATATTTCTTTCTTCTTGATACATCCGAAATGATAAGCAGCTGCAATAGTTTGATCTAAAGTAAGGTTTCCATTGCTATAGGCAGCTGCCAAAACTCCTGTAAGTTCACCAAAGTATTTAAATTCTCTGCAACCGAAAACTTTAAACATCTCAACTATTCCTGTTTGAATGGCAACTGTTAAAATAATTGCTTCCATCACGTTTTCTAATGTATAGTTTTCGAACATCTCGAAAATGTTTAAATTTATGTCAATGTTTGAAAAAATAGTGTTAAGCCTGTAAGGTATAATAAATTAATGAAATTTATTTAAAGTTTGTCAATTATACTTTTGGAAGTGAGATTTGAAAATATCAATATCAATCAAGTTTTTGCCTAAAGTAATTAATGCGTTATTACAAGACCCAAACAATAGACACAATGGAATACGTTCTTCATCGAAATGTTTAAAATTCGAAAAAACATCATTATTGGTTTTCAGATAATATCCTCGACAAAGGTTGCCAGGAATATCTTTTCTAAAAAATAATAAAAGCAATAACTAAATTACTTATTCGGGAAAAATCCAACCTGTATATATTATGAAGAATTGCTACAAATTCATGATTAAAATTCTTGTTCAACTCATCAAATATGTTCAAGATTCCCTCTTCATTTCTTGCACTAGCACAAATCAAAACAGTTGACTCCTCTTTAAAATTTTCTACGTTATTTCTAACCTTCTCGTTCCATTTAAATAAGAGATGCCCATTAGCTCCACCAAAACCAAAACTATTAAGACCTAAAAACTCGTGAAAAAAATATAACAGTAGAAATCTATGGGTGTAAATTACTCATTAGTGATTCTGCATTGGAATTAATTTTTGTTTTTTCTGAAACGACTTTTATCCGTCCTTCCACTAAACCTTGGACATCTTCTCTAGGTTTCGAAAAATGCATGTTGGGTAAAATATACCCCATTTCCATTCCTGTAAGAATCTTCACGATTGAACATAATGCAGCAGCGGGTTCGCTATGACCAATATTCGATTTAACCGATCCAACTAAAAGTGGTTTTTTCCTACCCTCTGAATAGACTTCATCAATTGCACGTAATTCCTCAGGATCACCAACTTTTGTTCCTGAAATAATTAGTGCCAAAAAATTCGTCACATCGTTGCATTAAACAGAGAATAATTAGCAATTACCAGTGCTGTGTGCTTCTAAAAAGTTTACATCGGCTGCTTTAAGCCCAGTTTCCTCATAAATTTCTTTTAAAAGCACCATTTGAGCTCTTCCTGAAGGATAAGTGATTCCTTGCTCCTTAAACCCATCGAAATTTGTTTTGCAATGTAATACACGTGCATAAACTCGTTTTGCATCTTTCGCTTTTTGCAAAAATATAGCTGCTACTGCCTCTGATCTTGCATAACCATTAGCAGTATTATCAAAGGCTTTGCATTTACCATCGGGAGAAAGAACTCCAAGTCTGAAAATGTTGGAATTTCTTTTCTGGAGAAATATGAATGATTGTTTTTACCTGGCGAATTGTTGGGTAAGAAATGGGTGTAAACATAAATTTGCCCCAGCAACTATAGCTGCGTCACATTTTCCCTCGCGCATGCTTTTATATGCAATATCAAAAGCAAAAATAGAACTACTGCAAGCGGTATCTGCCACAAAACTTGGCCCATTTAGTTGAAGAGCGTAAGAAACTTTATTAACAAACATTGATTTGTTGCACCTATAATAATTAAGGTTGTAAAAATAATTTAAGTGAAATATACCTTAGTATTACCCTATAATTGGATTTAAACCCATATCGGACTCATAATTTGTATAAATTTGCAGCTCGGTCTCTGAGAAACAATTTCCCAAGAAGACACCAGTATTCGTTCCTTTCAAATCATCAGGATTTATACCCGCGTCCAAAATTGCCGCGAAAGCTTCTTCGGTTAAAATTCTAGCAATTGGATCAGTCACGTCACAATGTTTAGGATGAACACCTAAAAGTAAATACCTGGTTATGCATCCAAAGATTATTTTTAAGGAATTACCGAAAAAACCGGCGTCGAATTTTTCAATATCAAGAATTTTGCCGCTGGGTTTTGGAATTTCTGGGTGGTTCATGTCCCAACGTCTATTATCTGAACTCACCAAATTTACTTTATTTAATAAATTTTCGCCGAAATGTTTGGTATTGACGGAGTCCGGAAAATGCCCAGCCATACCTTAAAATTAGATTTATACAAATGTTGATTTTTTTTTAATGATTTTACCTGTAATGACAATTTCTTCATCTGGTGTAGGATGACACAAATTGTATCCCGCCTTAAAGGCATTTTTTTCGAAAGTAGACATTGTTTTAATTATTTATTGCCTTGTTTCTAGATGCCACTATCAAAAGGATTCTTAATTTTCTTATCAACCTGGTCACTGGCACTGTGCCGATTTTAAAATAGAAAATTGCTACGCAATTTAAAAATCTTCCTAAATACTTCTTCATATAAAATTATTTTTTACTAGAAGACTTTTCTTAAAGCACTTGCTTTTTATTTGTAACGTAGCAACATAATTGCGATTAAATTGTTCAAGTAATCTTGCATTTTATAGTGTGACTTAATAATCAAATTAATAATCATCAGAATAATTTCTATTTTTTAAATTCATAAAGTTAAAGGTCAAGGAGGAAAGACATTTTGGATGTTGATGACCTACTTTTTACTATTACCTATTTACTTAACATGCGGAACTAAAAACATGTTGTGCAAAAATACTTTTTTCTTATACCGGGTGGAAACGAAACACGAGTCACCTCTATAATTTCTTTATTTATGAAAATAATTTGATTATGTTGTATGGTTCAAGAAAACACATTTTAGGCACTAAAAAATTTTGCAATATCACCCAATTTTTTTGTTCATAATTTAAGCCTATTTTAGAAAAGGAGTATATTTGCCATAACTTTTTTAATTTATTTTAAAATTTTGAAAAAAATATTTTTTTCCTTTTCCTGTCCAAATTCTTGGTTAATGTTATTTTGTAAAATTATTTAAGCAGTTTTTGTGATATTAATTTAAGAACTTTTTTGAGTAACCTTTTTGCAAATGACTCATTTTTTTAAATGCAAAGATTCCGGGTCACTTGGTTTTTCAAAAAGAAGATTTTAATATGATTATTTTGGTATCACATATGTAGGGAGTATTCAATTTGCGTGTGCCAGTTTTTCATATTTTTTGTACACGGGACGATATTGAAATTTTTTTGACAAAATTTCAACCCAAAATGTTCATATGTTTTAGAGCAGTGACTAGGTGTTCCATTTAAAAAAACGTAACTTTGGTTCGCCATCTTGGAATGGACACCCGGTATATTATTAAAATATTTTTAGAGGGCCTAAAAGGGTTGTATATTTTATCGAAATCCGCATGTACATATTGTTTTCATTTTGGAGTAATGTTACTTCCTCGCAGCGCTGAGACACCCTGTATATACCGGGTGCCACGGAACTGTAATTTCTTTATTTATGAAAATAAAAATTTAAAACGCATTTATTGAACTAAAAAAAATTTTATTTTATATACTTATTATTAAATAAGTTTCAAGAATGTTAGTTCCAAAAAAAATTCTGAACTTTTTTTTCGTAATTATGATTTAATAAAATCTATTAAAACTACTCTTAAATAATCTAAATAGGTAAAATAAATTGTAAATAATGAAAATTAATTCGGAAGTTTTTGAGAAATGAATTTTTAAAATGCGTTTTTTGCAAATATCTTTATTTTTCAAAAGGGATGACAGTGGGACCACCCCCTATTTCGATAGAGGATAATTTTCCGATTACAGTGATACCTTACATGTAGCTATAAACCTAGGGCGGTCCTAGCGGGGGGCGGCCAAAAGCAACCGCCAGGTCTTGAAAAGATAGTCGCCAAAATGTTTGAAAATTGAAAAGCGTACTTTTCACTAGTAAAAATTGATTTTTGGTACAATGATAAAACTTGTTTCTAAAAACTGTTCTATATATACGCCATCTATCTCAGAAGCCGTGAACTATATTTTGCCGAAAGCAGCATGGTATTGCGCGCCAAATTTAAAATTCCCATATAAAAATGTAATTAGATATTTACTACTGGAATTAAAAAAAAACAATTTTTTTTGGCCTGAGTACAATTATAGGTTTTTTTTTTAAAATAGAATATTGAAACTTATGGGATTGCACAGATAATTTAACTATTAATACGTACATAAAATTTCATAAAAAAAATTATATTTACTCCCATTTGATATCAAATTTCTATAACTCCCTAGTCTTAAGACACTAACTTTATCTACTATTTTCAACATCTTTGCTGTTTTACTAACAGTTATTGGGGTAATATAATCTGGTATTGCTGTCCAATTTATAATAATAATAATAATCTTTATTTCCCAACAGATTTATACAAATCCAAGTTACAGGAAAATTTCTTAAGCTAAAAAATAGAAATAGTGAATTTAGTGAGAGAATAACTAATGATTAAAGTAACATTTAAAAATTTTATATACTTAGTAATAACAATAATAATTTACGATTAATATCAGTATTTCAAAGATTAATTAAAAAGTGATAAGCTTGTTATGTTGTTTAAGTTGCCTTGATTAATGTCGAAAACATCTAAATTGAGGTAATTAGAACATTTATTATATAGATTAACAATATAATTCATTGGTGAATAGCGATGTTGGTTGTTGCTGCAGTTTTTAACGTAAAAGGTTAGCGATGTCCTGCTGTTTAATCTCGGTACCAAGAAGTTGAGATGCTCCAGTAACTCGGGGCTGTCAACATTGGAATGTATCAATCCATGGAGAAATTTAAGTAGGTTACGTATTGTTTCGATTGATTTTACGTTAAATTCGTCCAAAAGAAAACTGTATGAACAATTTCTCTCGGGGAAGCAATTATACTTCACTTTGTACATGTTTTTTAAATGTCTTTTTTGGGGTTTTTCAATATTCTTAATGTGAACTGCATAGTACGGATTCCAAACTAAATCACAGTAAGTCAAGCGACTTCTGACGAAGGCATTGAACAAGGTGTGATGTACAGATATATTACTAAATCCTCTAGTCATTCTGATTATAAATCCCAAGAATTTGGTGGCTTCAGAGGTTATTTTTTTATAATGACTTACGAAGCTAAGATCTTCATTGAAAGTTACACCTAAATCCTTTATAGTATTCGTTTTCATCAATCTAATGTCATTTATGTTGTATTCATAGATGAGAGGATTTCTTTTCCTTTGATAGCTCATTATATAACATTTGTTTATGTTTAATTGTAGTCCATTTATTGTGCACCAATTATTTATAAGATTGATGTCATTTTGGAGCGATAAACAATCAGATGTACTTTGACAAACTCGATACAATTTGACGTCATCTGCATAAAGTAAACATTTTGAGCTTAACGAATTACATATATCATTCACATACATGTTGAACATTAAGGGACCCAGATTAGAGCCCTGCGCCACACCACTGGTTGCAGTATAGGAGAATGATCTAACTCCCTTAAACTCCACGTACTGCTTTCTATTTGTTAAATAAGATGTTAATAAATTTATAAGGTTGTCTTGAAGACCAAATAATCTCATTTTATCCAGTAGTAAATCATGAGGAATTTTATCAAAAGCTTTACTTAGATCACCATAGAACACATCTACTTGCTGATTTTTTTCAAGTGCATCTGAGATATATTGAGTAAAAGTGATAAGATTTGTGCAGATAGAACGACCTTTCATAAAACCATGTTGTCTGTCAGATATAATATTTGATACATGTTTTTGAAGATTTTGACAAATAATAATTTCAAATATTTTGGCAAAATTGGAAATTATAGAAATCGGCCTATAGTTAGATGCTACATTATTTGGACCACTTTTGTGAACCGGACAAACTCTTGATAATTTCCAGATGTCAGGAAATGTTTCTGAGGAGATAGCTAAGTTCATTAAATATTTCAGGGGTTCTGCAATAATATATATGCAATCTCGGACAATAATAGCTGGAATTTTATCAGGTCCAGCATTAAGGTTATCTTTAATGTTTTTAGCCGCCTTGATTATATCGGTTACCTCGATTTTACTTAGAGAAATGTTTGGATGTGAACTCAGAATATTTAACTTATCATTAGGTGCAACGTTGGTATAAACACTTTTAAAAAAGTTTGCAAACTCATTAACTATTTGAGTAGAGCTGGTAGTATTCTCATTATTAATAGTAAATGTTCCAGGAATTCTTGTTGTGCCTTTTTTCTCATTTACGAAGGACCACAAAGCATTTGGGTCTGAAGTTATTTCACTTTGAATTTTATTTATGTAAGTATTGTAATCTCGCTTAACTTGTGTATGAATGCTCTTTCTTAATAGTTTGATCTTATTCAAGAGAGCGTTGGAGGAATTGCGTTTATATTTTTTTCTTAGACGTACTTTGCTTTTTATGTCCTTGATTAGAGTTTTAGAATACCAATTTGGAAACTTATTTTTGGAGCAATTTGTAATATTATAAGGAAAACTTTATAAATTTGCACTTGCATTTGTTAAATCTAAACAACGTTCGATTTTTTCAGTAAAATTTTAAAATATTCGCATTTGTTTTTCTCTTCAATGGAATATTCATCATCATAAACTAAACTATTATTAAGAGCATCTTCCTAGACACCCGCGATAAATTTTCCGTTGGAGATAATAACAAGGAATAGAAAATCCATCCTACTTTTCTGGAGCTTCTTTGCAAGTTATGACCAAACAACTGATAATTAATGCGAATCCCTAGAGGGCGCGCGAGTTTGGGAGGAAAAATAGTGAAAAATCATGAAATCGACCATTCGTTCTGCAGTCATAACTCAAGTTTCCCTTGTTAGATTTTCAATTTTTTTTCTGATTTGTAATCTAAATTCATAAGGCTACATCCTGCCAGAGAGTTACTTTCTGCAAACTAGCACACAATTAATTAGAGGGGTCCAAACTTAAGGTACTTTTAGATCATTATATTTTTTTTGTACATTTTCCAATTTTTTTCCTTCTGGCAAGAATTAAATAAATAACTTCTAAATCGTCTAGAAAAAAAATTATACAAAAATTTTGTTCGTACTAGCTTTTATAACTGCAGAACTAAACCACTATATTTGCGTCTAGGAAATGGCCCTTAAAATTTGCTTCTCCGCACCATATTTTATCTGAAAGCGTAGATTGTATTATAGAAATAAAAATATAAATTAAAAAGAGAAACTTGAGTTGACTTCTTCAACACTTTACACTTTACGCGCCCTAAAAACCTCGACACTTCCACTCTGAACGGTTTTTTTTAAATTGAAGTCCTTGTTTTTTGGGTTTCTTTGATTATCGCACCCGAGAATGTATTGTCAGCATTTCTTAAACCGAAACCTAGATTCACAATTTTTGAACCTTTGGTTGTTATACATTTCGTAATTTGGAGCGTTTGTAATTTCTAAAGTCAGACACCGATATACAGAGTGTTTCCAATTATATTCTTTTATTAAATAAAAGTACATAATAAAAAGCACCAATGAACTCGCTCCCTACTCTAGAACTTACTTAATATAAGGTAATTTGAAAAACAATATTAGGAATTATTAATGAATTAAGAATTTTGAATAATCTGGCTCAATTCGTGACAATTTTAGATTTAAAAAGAATCTTAAGATATTGTCATTATTTACTTTCATGTAGTCAGTATTTCTTACAATATGGGTATCGAATCATATATTAAAGAAAAATTAATCTTAAAAATAAAAATGCTAAATTTTTTTTTTAAAAATTACCCAGTAAACCAGAGATGTATTATTTATGTAAAATATATAAAACATGTCAGAAAATATATGTAAAATCTAGAAATTAATTAGGGATAAATCATCTGAGGATGTCAGCAATATTTGCGGATAGGTAATTATGTCTAAATTATATAAATGTTTATATATAAAATATGTATCAGATATAAGTAAATAAAAATAAAAAAAGTATCATATTTTTGCTTGGACGATACAGTGTGGTAATTAGCTGCTACCATATGCCATCTTTTACATTACATACAACTTAATTCTACTTAACTCTCCTTAACTATATTATAATCTACTTTTTCTTACATCTACTTAGTGATTTAAAGTGCTGACAATGCATATTTGCGATTGGTAATTTTGCGTTGTTGTTGATTGCACTTGTGTTTCCTAGCATAATAAACCTTATATAATTATGTTTTAATAATAACAATTTATCTAATTGTTTTGTTAACTTAATCTTAACATTATCACTACACTATACCATAACCGCCGTTGCAGAAGCAAATTGTCGAATAAAGCCACCTACCCAGCAACCACAGTTATATAAATTCTATATAGCGTGTACATCAACTTGTATGTAAAATTTATGTAGCATATAGGGTGGTAATGTCGGCTAACTAGAATTTAGAAATGATGTAAAATGTATAATACATTTTAATGTAGAAACATTATTATGTACCTATTACATAAACGTTTTATATACTTATTATATATACATATTTATGTAAACAATACCCAATTGTATTCACATACATAAACTATAATATTAAAATCATGTAACTTGTAAACTAATGTTAAAATGAAACGAATTTGGTTCATACGTCCATTGTATCAAACGGGAATATTCCTTATCTACAATTAAGAATTATCAAAGTAGGCTGCAATAGCCCACGAGTAGCAGAGGCATGGACACGTGGTTCGTCCTTATACAAGGACTTATCAACATGCCATACTGCTAACTCTTAATTATGACCTGCATGAAGCGGAAATCATGACTTGTTGCAATTGCGTTCTTCAGACCTTGAAAGAACAGAGATACCATGAACTTTCGCCATATCTATCTTACTCTGCTGTAGACAGCTTATTGCCAATATGTCAATCGTGCAACCTAAAAATATTTATACATATATTGTACAGTGTGTCCTGTAACTACACCGACAACGCTTAACTGATGATAGTAGAGCTGAAAATGCTCCTATTTATCTATATCCAAAAACGCACCCCTCAGAAGTTATGAGCTTCTGAAGTTCATTTTTAAAAAAATATATTTTTTAATACCTGCAAAAGTAATTTGTCCCTTACAAAGTTTGCGTAGGAAGGGTAGTTTCTGAGTAACATTAAGAAAATAATTTAATAAATGATAAGAAAGTTAGGCTTTTTAACTTACATTTTTAAGAAAATATTTATTTGAAGCCCAAAAATTACCATTGCGCTTACCCTATATTAAATACATATTCGCGTACTCATTAAACTCGAATTTAAATTTTAATATTCGGAAATCCAGTTAAAAAGTTGGAAATGTAGCTTGTTACCATGGATACGGTTTTAAAAATTAAATCATCTTTTTAAATTTTATTCGAAAATAGCACATCCTACTACACAAAATTTATAAGAGGCAAAAAATCTTTGTCTTGAATTTATCTACACGAGGCAATAAATTTTAATTAAAATCTTAAATACCAAAAAAGTTTCTCGTACCATCTAAGACCATTTCCGCTAATCGAGCATTGGTAAAATTTTTACCAAATAAGCGATTTTTATAAAAATGCATGTATACAAAATTTCATCATAAAATTTTTATTACTTTGACAGCAATTAAAAAAATATATATTTTTTTAAATGAACTTCAGAAGTTTATAACTTCTTAGGGGTGGATATAGATAATAATATTTCATCTAATCTAATAGCTATGCAATCTTATAATTTGATAAGATTAGACAGAGACGGGCGTGGAGGCGGCTTAGCCATCTATATTACAAATTGTCTTTCCTTTCGAGTCATTTATGAAGTTAGCCAATCCTACATTGAAGCTTTAGTTATACGCATCGATCTTGGCTGCAAAAGGTCAATGGTAGAGATGGTAGTTTCTGTGGTCTATCGTCCTCCGCAGGGTAATTCCAATCTCTTCCTAGATGAAATTGAATCATTTTATGCTAGATATAATCTCGAAAACTTGAAAATTTTACAAATAATTCTGAATTAGCTGAAGCAAGTCCATCTGCAATTAATTGTGCGAAGTTTTGGTCTGGTGTTATATAACTGCTTATATTATTTATTGTTTCTTTTTGGATACGAATATATATATCTCGAAAACGATATATTCATCAGTCTCGGAGATTTCAATATAAATTATTTAAATGCTCACAATGTATCTGTTATGAGTTTTTGTTCTATTGTCGCGTTTCGGTAACAATTAAGTTAACCAGGGTAGACTAGTGCAGATGAGGTTAACAAATAAAACAATTTAATTTGCTACAAACACAATCAATGATTTATTCACTTTAAATTATGGAAGACTGGTGCTTCCTTTGAATGACAAAATACAACTGCCGTTTTGAGTATCCGGCCAAAGACATTACAAAAAATTAACATCATCAATTTCAAAATGAGGTTGCTGAATAGATGGAATTGCAACATGTAAAAGTTTATTGACTGATTGACTTAGCAAAATTTATGAAAACTGAAATAAGTAAAAATTGAATTGAAAGCAAATTTAATCGAGTTTAAGTATTTAATTTAATTTAATGCAAATTTAAATAAATGTAATTAATTTTAAATAATATTATAAAAATGTTGACTTTACAACACCTTCCCCCTAAGAATGAAATTTATAACTGGGGTTAGAAATTTCTGAAGTTTTTAAATTTGGATCAGGAGAAAACTGTTGCATTTCCATTTCTACATTAGATTGTTTGGTTGTACATTTTTTATTTTTATTTCTAATTCTATACATTACGATACATAAAATAACAAGTACTAACAGAATAAAATAAATTATATAATAATGAAGTGATTTGAAATTGTTGTCCGATTGTAAGTTGTTCATTTTATTTTGCAAGGCCTTTAATGAAGCTACTTTATAACTAAAATCTTTAAATGAAGTAGAAATTTCATAATGTTCATTATCAGCTGTCAATTCTGGTAATAACTGTAAGCTTACATTTGATTTTAGAATATCTTTTAAAAGTTCTATTGGAGGAATAAAATCCATGAAAATGGAAGTGTTCCCAATATTTCGGTTATTGGTTTCTAGACTTATAAATTTAGAACTAGCTTTACATCCAGGAGACAACTTTAAAAGGCCAGTATCATTTAAAACAAAGTTTGATTGAACATTTTTACAAACTAAATTTAGTAATTTTTGATTTGGACAAGCAAATAACCAAGTATTGACAGAATTAAGTTTAATAAAAACAGGATACGATAATTTTATTAAGCGTTTATCACAAAAATTTGGAATTATTTTGCCATTAATAAACATTACAGCTACACAACTAGAGGAATACTGTGTAAAATAGATAGGTTTTCTGTTTTCACAAAGGTATTTATGATTTACTGACATACACTTAAAAATATCCTCGTTTGTTAAAGCAAAATGATAGTGTTGGCTGCTGTCGATGGCTATGTAGGTAGTATCTGGTACTATAAAACTAAAAATTGAATTTTCTAATTTTGTTGGTAAACTGTAAATCTTATACAAACTATAACTAGATATACTAACTAAAGGTACATTTATTTGAAAATTAAGTCTATCACTATAAAAATAAGCGCTCACTGTAATCACTTTAAACAGATCGTTGGCGTATTCACTAGTTAACCGGCACGGAAAACTTAAGTCTTTTGGTAAATACTGCTGTATTGTCAATAACTGATCCATTAAACTGCTTGGGTTAATAATATAAGGGTGTACAATTCCATGTAACGCGTTAGTTAAAATTTCGATTAGGTTACCTTGATATATCGAAAATTCATTTATTAATGAGTCAAAAGTTAAAAAGTTATCTTCTAAATTTAGAAAAAAACCAATATCGATTGTATTGTTATTAATGGATTTAATAATGTCATTTATATAAACAGAAATATTGTTAAGTTTAGTTTCCATAGATTTATAGCAATTATAATCATTTATGAATGTTGCGTTCATTTCTTGTAAGGTGTTTTCAAATATGCTTACTTGTTCGTTAGCTAAATTGATAAAATGATCTTGATTGCTTCTTAACATTTTTAAGTTTTGATCATAATATTCCGCGTCTTCATCATCCAAAGTTCCAAAAAGTGTTTTACTTACACGACCAACAATGTTTAAAATTCCTCTTTTCTGTCGTACTACATTTGCATTAGATAAGGACTTTAAGAGTAGATTATCTTGATTTATTTTATTCAAACGTAATTTAATTAGATCGGTTTTTAACGAACACGCCTTTTCGAACTTTTGATGAAGTTGGGTGCAAATATTTTTGGTATCGGAGGCACTTCTTAAAATTGATGAATGTAGGTTATGATACGTTGTCAAATTTATGTGCGTAAGAAGGTTCCAGTGGTTGTTCGATATTTGTAGTGGGCTTATGAATTCATAATACAATCCTGCTCCATTAGCAATGGGTGTAATATCGAAATTTTGGGCAGTACTATGGGTAATTCCATTTATGAACAAAAGCGTTAGCAAGGTCAACATATTTGTTGTCTCTGAAACAGTGGAAAAGTTACGATGATTGAAAGAAATATTTGTTTTGTTTTAATTAAATAATTTTAGTCTATTTATATGAACCTTTACTCTCTTTTTGCCAATAAGAATGGTGACATTAGTTTCACTATTCAACTGGACAACTTCATAGGGTCCGTTAAATAATGGTTGTAATTTTTGGCCTCGAGTTTTCATTTCGTTCTTTAATAATACTTTATCACCTATCGCAAGGCTTAATGGATTTACAGATTTATCAAAATTAATTTTAGATTTTTGTTTACTCACTAAAATATTTTGTTTTGCTATTTCATGACAATGTTGTAATCTTGCCTTTAATTCATTATTATAATCTTCATAATTGTAGCATATTTCTGGAGGGCCTTTTAGGGCTGTTGGAAGCTCAGCTGTTCTGCCAAAGAGTAGTTCAAATGGAGTGAACTTTGTGGAAGAATGAATCGAAGTGTTATAGGTAAACATGGAATAGGGTAACCAAAGATCCCAATTATTTTGGTCCTTTTGAGAAAAGTTTCGTAAATACTCGGATATGTTTCTATGCGATCGTTCTAAACTTCCATTGGACTGTGGCCTAAAAGCACAAGTTTGTAATTTTGTGATTCCAAGAATCTTACAAGTCTGTTTAAAAAGATCACTTAGAAAATTTGTGCCTTGGTCGGTAAGGAGATTTTTAGGAGTACCAAATTTGCATATAATATGTTGCACAAATTTTTCGGCGACCGTGGAAGCTTCTTGATTTGGCAAGGCGATAGCTTCGCCAAATTTTGTTAGATCGTCTTCAAATGTCAATATGTACTTATTATGAGAATCAGTAACTGGTAATGGTCCTACTATGTCAAGAAATACCTTTTCAAAAGGTCGACAGGCAGTAGTTGTGATAGTAAGAGGCATTTTAGTATGTTTGCTGGATTTATTTACTTGACATAAGTTGCAGGCTTTAATATATGTCTTGATTGATTTGAACATGTTTGGCCATGAATATTTTTGTCTAATTTTGTTGAATGTTTTATTTATACCCAAATGTCCTCCTAAGGGTGTATCATGAAATTCCCTTAGAATATTCTGAATTTCATCTTCTGAGCTGATTTCAATGACTTCATCATGGTAAAGTTTTAATTTAATTTTTGTATTATGAAATATGTACATTAGCATTAGTCGTATTTTTGAAATTTTAAAATTTTTAAAAGGGTTTGACTTGGTGAAATTTGGAATACTTATTTTAAAAATGTCAGATTTTTCACAAAATTCACGTACTTTTATAAGGCTGTTAAATATATTTTCTTCTGTGATCGATTTGTTGATTTCATTAAGCACAATGAAAATGTACGTTAATTTGTTGTGAATTATTTTGATTGGCTTAAAAGGTAACAGTGTATTACCACTTAGTAAGTTTAACAATGAAGTATCTAATTGGTCCTTTAGAAATAGGAGATTTTTGTCAATTAGATATAATCTGGGGATATCTGAAGGTGAAGCTATTATGTTTTGATTAGATTCGGTTACGTTGTTGTTGAAAATTTTCTTAGATTCTAGGGCATTTAGGAAGGATGGGTAATCCAGAGATGGTATGTCTTGGATTGGAAACATTCTGCTAAGGGCGTCGGCATTTGTGTTAAGTTTGCCAGATTTGTGGACAATTTTATAGTCATATTCCTCAAGTTTGAGGCGAAATTTCATAAGACGACTACCTGGATCCTTAACAGAAAATAACCAAATAAGGGGTTTATGGTCAGTTACTATAGTAAAAGTTCTGCCATATAGATAGGGACGAAAATGCTTAACACTCCAACAAATGGCTAATAACTCTTTCTCTATCGTACTGTAATTGATTTCCACCTTATTAAGAGTTCTAGATGCGAAGGAAATTGGAAGATCTTCACCAATACAACCTTGACTTAGAATACTACCAATAGCAAAATTGGAAGCATCACAAGTTAAAATAAATTCTTTAGAGAAATCAGGATACTGTAAGAGTGGTGGATGACTTAGCAAATGTTTTAGCTTTTCGAATGAAATAATGCATTCAGCTGAAAAAATAAATCGTGCATCCTTCTTTAATAATGCAGTTAAAGGTTGAGATATTTTGGCAAAATCCTTGATATATCTTCGATAATATCCTGCTAATCCAAGAAATGATTTAATCTCTTTACCTGATTTAGGAATGGAAAATTTATTGATTGCAATTATTTTCTCAGGATCGGGAAAAATTCCTGTATCAGTTATTTTATGTCCTAAATATGTCAATTCAGGTCTTAAGAATTCACATTTTTCGGGTTGCAGCTTTAGGTTATACTTTCTTAGACGCTCAAAAATGTCAATAAGTTTGGAATTATGTTCGTCCAAAGTTGATCCGTAAACAATAATATCATCGAGATAAACAAAGCATTTGATCCCATTTAAACCCGTTAAAACTGAGTTCATCATTCTTTGGAAAGTGGCTGGAGCCCCCTTGAGCCCAAACGGCATTCTCTCATATTCAAAATGACCTTGAGATGTACTAAAAGCAGTTTTGTGTTTATCTGAGGGATCCATTGGAACTTGATGATAACCAGAAGCAAGATCAAGAGAACTGAAAAATTTCGAGTGTCCAAGTTGATCCAAAATTTCAGTTATGTTAGGAAGAGGATGTGCATCGCCGACAGATTTATCATTGAGTTTTCTAAAATCCACGACAACACGCCAACGTTTGTTACCATGTATGTCGGGTTTCTTGGGAACAACCAGAAGAGGAGAATTATATGGCGATTCACTTGGAGAAATGATATTTTCTGTAAGCATTTTGTCAACTTGTTTATTAACTTCGGATGCTTGATGAAAAGGAAGTCGATACGGACGAGTATTTGTTGGTACATCGTCCAATGTTCGTATCTTATGTGTAGCAGCAGATGTGTAACTAAGTACGTCACCCTCGAGAAAGAAAAGATCATTGTAGGATTTGCATATTTGTAAGATGGCATCTTTCTGTTCAGGTAACATGTGTTCGGTTCTTAAGGACATTTCTAGTTTTTCAAAACGAGTTAATGAAGTAGGATTTTCAGTAATGTTTAAGATGTCAAAGCAAGACATATTTTCAAATTGTAAATTAGGATTATATAATGTTACTTGATTTTCATTTGTGTTTATTAAAGAAACAGTGCAGTGACCGTTTAAAGGCTCTACGATGCAATTGCTGACGTAGACTCCGGGTTGGATTTCTTGAGATAAACAAAGTAATGGTTGGGAAAGGTTAGTTTTTACGTGGTGGTATGATTCGCTTCTAGGAGCTAATGTAATATGATTATTAGAAGATGTTAAAGGTAAAGACGTAATTCCGTCATTGTACTTAAATGAGAGTGTATTATTTTCATAGTCGATTTGAACCTTGTATCGTAAGAAAAAATCCTTACCAAGAATTCCATCGTAAACTACTGGAAAATCATCGCTCACTAAGTGGAAAGGATGGGTTGTTACAAAATTATTTAATTTAATTTCTCCATAACAAACACCATAAGTAGGAATTAAATGATCAGATATACCCTTTAAATTGGATTTAAGATTTGTGTCGCAGATCGTATCATCTAGGACTAAAGATTTTTTTAAAATTGAAATTTGACTCCCTGTGTCAACAAGAAATAATGCGTTAGGTTTTTTTGTTAAAGATAAAGGAATATTTACACAATCGAAAATTGTAGACGCATTCATTATGATATTAAAAATAGGAATAGGAGGATTTTCATTATTTGAAGGACTAGAGTCCATTTTGGAAGATTGAATGTCAAGATTGTTGGTAGGATTGTTTAAAAGAAGATTATCATTGTCATGATCAGAATCGTTACAATTAAGTGAAGGAGATTTTTTTGTAAAAGATTTAGAGTTATTTGCAAGTTAGGCTGAAATAAAGTGTTATTAAAGACATGAGTATTTGATGCGCTTATGACTGGGATACGCGAGCCTCGCAGTTTCGTGACGGGCCCGCGGCATTGTCGTTTCCCGTATTTGAAGAATTTGCTGTAGTTGCAAGGTTGCGTTTAAATTCATCGGCACGCTTCTTTTTAAAACAATTTTTAATATGGTGACCTTCCTTTTTGCAATATGCACAAATTAAATTAGCAACAAAAACTTCGGATTTTATTTCGCGTTTTGGAATAATTGGAAGATTTGTATGAATTTTGTTTGATTTATTATAGCATTCAGATTCAAGATGACCCTTTTTATGACAAAAGTTGCAAAATTTTGAGGTAATTGATGAAGAAAATTTTTGATTTTTATTTGAAAAATTGCTGTATTTGCTATTATTCGCAATTGTTCGTTCTTCCTCAACGGCGGCCTCAATTGCCTCCATAAGCGTTTTGAATCTAGATGCTTTAACAACAATTTTTATAGGATAAATTAAACCTTCAACGAAAGCTTGAAAAGCAGATTTAGAATTGATTTTATTAATAATTTCGGCAGCTTCCTCACCCTCTGTGGCAATGCAAGCATCATTCAAATCTGATAATAATTTTTCTATTTTGTTTCCAAATTGTCTAACAGTTTCATTTTGACTTTGTCGTGATTTAATTAATTCAATTTGTAATTGAGCAATTGACCGTGATTCTAAATACTGTTCTTGCAAAAATTTCTTTAACGCTTCCCAATTTGGGAATTGTTTATGTTTGATTAAATTATAAGCAGGGCCTGATAGTTTTGATTTTATTATATTAACTAACATGGCAGAGTCAGCAGGTTGTGAAAGATCATTATTGACAATATCGCAACAGGAAATAAATTTATGAAACTCCGATCTGTCGCCTTTAAAATCCGGGATGATTTTTAAGGCAGTGTCAATATTTAACTTAGGCATGGTTGGTTCAATATTCTGTAGTTGTTCCTGTTGAGGGTTATCGCCTTCTTCTTCTTCAAGTGGAGCAGTAACGTTTTCGTGGTTAGCACCTCCTCGTGTGATTGGTGCCATAAAATAATAAATTTCTGACTTACTTTTGATTGAAGATGGCTGATGACTTTGGATGGATTGACTGTTGATGATGTGCTCCCTCTGGGCTCGGGCTGTTTGATTTTGGTTAACCTGGTGATCCTGTGGGTCTCCCTTTATCTTTGGACACTAGTCTTGCGACGATGATGTACACCACTATTACTGCGGCTTGGTACAACAAATACACCCCACACCTGACACCAAAATTATGTCGCGTTTCGGTAACAATTAAGTTAACCAGGGTAGACTAGTGCAGATGAGGTTAACAAATAAAACAATTTAATTTGCTACAAACACAATCAATGATTTATTCACTTTAAATTATGGAAGACTGGTGCTTCCTTTGAATGACAAAATACAACTGCCGTTTTGAGTATCCGGCCAAAGACATTACAAAAAATTAACATCATCAATTTCAAAATGAGGTTGCTGAATAGATGGAATTGCAACATGTAAAAGTTTATTGACTGATTGACTTAGCAAAATTTATGAAAACTGAAATAAGTAAAAATTGAATTGAAAGCAAATTTAATCGAGTTTAAGTATTTAATTTAATTTAATGCAAATTTAAATAAATGTAATTAATTTTAAATAATATTATAAAAATGTTGACTTTACAACACTATATTAAATTCACTTGGCCTAAAACAGATCATTAGTTGTCCAACTAGAATTACGAATACCTCAACATCTTTAATTGATTTCATTATTACCAATGAAAGCACAAATATTCTTGATTCTGCGGTCATCCATCTACCTGATTGCTCCGACCATGCCTTGATTAAAGCAATTTTAAAAGTTAACATCCCCAAGAAATATAAAGATGTGCGAGTTTCGAGAAACTTTAAACATTTCAATCTTGATAACTTTACCACTGACTTGTACAAAATACCTTGGTTTCATATCTATGATATCAACGACTTAAATGACAAAGTAGAATATTTCACATTGAACTTATTAAACTTATTTGATATGCATGCCCCCTATAAATTCTTTTCTATAAAAAACCACAACCTTGGGTTACTCAAAATATTAAGTTCTTAATGAAGCTTAGAGATAAAGCCCCAAATAAATATAAAAAAAAACTAAAAAAATCTCAGATATTAATTACTACAAACAATTGAGGAATTTCACTACTTCTGCAGTTAGGTTGAAAAAAAAGCATTCACGGAATTCAATATAAGTAAACATAAAGGCAATAAGAGGAATCTTTGGAAAGACCTCAAGAATCTAGGAGTATACAACAAAAAGCTTAATAACATTCCTGCTAATCTGCAATGCAACTCTCATTTTGCCTCCTTTATGTTAAAATCTACAGTTGATCCAAATATTATGAAATTTTATTCTACTCACCTAAACATAATGCCATAAAGAATTTAAGGTTCAATCTGTAACTGAGCATAAGGTGTTAAGTATAATTTCGAAATTAAAATACATCATTAACAGCGACGATGGTATATACTCAAAGTTGCATAATATTGCTGCTCCTTTACTTATTGAATACATTACTCATATTATTAACACTTGTCTTGAGAGTAGTATAGTGCCTGACCGTTGGAAAAATGCAATTGTGACACCAATTGCAAAGAAAGCCAACCCATCCACATTTGATGACTTAAGACCTACAAGCATCTTACCTCCTCTATCAAAGGTTTTAGAAGTTATCTTAAAAGAACAGATTCAAGAACATATTCAGAAGCACAATATTTTACCTGAATATCAGTCTGGTTTTCGCCCCGGCTATAGTTGTAATTCTGCATTATCACATATAACTGATAACATTGCAAAAGCTACTGATGATGGTTTAGTTTCGATTTTAGTTCTCTTAGATTATAGTAAAGCTTTTGACACGATTCTCTACTTCTCCATATATTAAAGTATGTTGGGTTTCATCCATCCGTGACTGAATTAATTGGTTCCTATCTAACAGATCGTGTTAAATGTGGTAACAATTATTCCACCTTAAAATTAATTTTTGCAGGTGTTCCACAGGGTTCTATTCTGGGTCCTTTGTTGTTTACTATTTATACGAATAATATGATGTCTGTTCTAGAAAAGTGTTATTACCATCTCTACGCTGATGATACACAACTGCTTTACTCTTTTAAATTAGATTCCTTAAAGGAGGCCGAATTAATTCTTAATAAGGAACTCGCTAGTGTTGTTGAATTCTCTCTAAAACATTGTTTAAATATTAATGCATCCAAAACCCATGCCCTGGTATTCGGACAACAAAAAACTTCAAAGGTTATCCTAGATAATTTTAAACTAACCATAAATGGAGAGGTAATAACATTTTCGAATTCCGAAAGCAACTTAGGTGTTATACTTGACACTAACCTTCGATTTCGTGATAATACTACACTACTTCTACGACGAGCTTATGCAGCGCTAAAATCTATCTATATGAATAAAGACATTTTAAGTCAAAAGGTCAAAGTAATACTCTGTGACACATTAGTTTTGTCTAATTTTAATTTTTGTGCTAGTGTGTATCACTTTTGTCTTGACAAAATCAGTATTCAACGTATTCAAAAAATCCAAAACAGCTGCGCCAGGTTAATATTTGGATTAAGAAAAAGAGAAGGAATCACTCATAAAATTCTTGAGCTGGAATGGCTAGATATGTATAACCGTCGTATATTGCAAACTGCATGCTTCTTCTTCAAGATTCAAGATCTTGTCTTATAAATGTCCTTCCTATTTACATTGTAAAATTAGATTTCAGCAGTGATGTACACAATGTTAATATAAGAAGGAAAAACATGTTAACTATACCTAAACATAAAACTCAAATGTTTAAACGTAGCTTCTCATATAACATTGCCAAATACACCTCCCACTATAACTTTAATTTTCCAACAGCCTTAACATTTAAGAAAAATTTTGAAACGGCATCTCTTAAGAAGCCAAAAGAATAATTTTTTTAATTTCCCATGGTATTATTTAACGCTATGTTGCCTAGTATGCTCTTTGTACATTTACTAATTTTTGATCTGTTTTTTCTTTTTTGTTGTTTATGAAAATTTATTAAATTTTCTTCAATTTTTATGAGATTTCTAACTCATATATGAATAATATACATACAGTTACTATTCTGTAAATGTGTAATGTTTTATAATCGTTTTTTTTGTTTGTTGTTGTAGGGGTCTTTGGGAAGATCAGCTGGTATCCACATACCATTAGCTGACATTGACCCTATTGGTACAGATGCTATATAATTTTAAGATATATTATACTGACTTGTTTGTAATTTTATATATTTGTGCCAATAAATGATTTATTATTATTATTTGATATTATAAATAGGGTCAAATCGATTTATTTTCACGTCTACTATCACCAGTTAAGCGTTGTCGGTGTAGTTACAGGACACCCTGTATGTATTTCTTTGTAATGTAAACATTAAACATACTGTAAAGTACTAAAATTAGCTTTCCAATGATCTTTTGCATGACATATATGTTGCCATTTAAAAAAAAAATTCAAGTTGGCTGCCGTGTCAAAATTTTTTTTCCTTCTTAAAATATTTGTTCCAAGGCCCCATTTGATCCCACAAAATTTCAAATTTTATTATCCAGCCATTTGGGCATGGCGGCTTTGGTTCCATATGTAAAATCCACCCTGTATGTGTAAGTTTTCTCAATTCTCAATAAGAATAGTCGTTTTTAGTAACATACGTTTGAAATTTACCGTAATGGATTTGTTGGCAAAAATAGTAAAAATTGTCGTTTTTTGACTGTCGTTTTCAACAACCCCACTAACTTAATTTAAAGTGTTGGTCATTCGACGCAGAATTTAATTTTCTTTAATTCTTGTAATAGTAAATTTTTCGTTTGGAAGCACCATTTTAGTTTTACAAGCGAAATATAAAAAAAAGTCCGAAAATTTCTAGTTTCTTTTTGGTGCCCTCAGGTAAGCTCGCGTGGAGGGACCGTGCAAACCTAGGATACTTTAATTTGATGCACATAAAGCGAACGAAATGATTTCCTGCTTTCCATTATTTATTTCCAGCAAAAGTCCCTATAAGGGTTAATTTTACTGGCCTAATTGGATTACTAGGAGATTTACTTTTTAAATTTTTAGTTGTACCAACCTGCATATTTATATCAAACCACAATCATTTTTGCTCATCCTGTAGATTATTACTACATGGATTTCACTATTTTATTTTGATAATTTTTGCAACTTTGATCATTCAGTTTAGTTTTATTTTATTTATTTTTTTTAATTATATGATTCGATATTATATTTTATGATACCTTTTATTTGATTATTTTAATTTGCATATTTTTCAATTTTGTTAATACCTAATCCCTTTATTACGTTCCTTCTTAAATTCATAAACATAATTATCACTGGAACTCCCGAAAAGAAACCCATTAAAGCTCCCAAATTCTAATTCTTATTTCAACCACATTAATTTTATTGTAATATTGTTAATTTCAAATTATACCTGTTTATCGTCCCCTCTAATTTTAAGTACTGGTCAGTCTTGAAGACCAAGATTTCACCCCATTCAGTTTGTAGCTTCAGTTTAAGTAACACCCATTCACATTGTAGCTTCAGTAACAACTAGCGACATAATAATTCAAATAAAATACATCAAAGTTAAAACATCAATTCAGAATTTTATTCCAAGTGAAACTCCTCTTCAATCTTCTCGATCTGTGTTGATTCTTAGTTTTTAGTACCGAATTTACCCTGGAAGTCTTGGCACGGCCGAAATAACTTATAGGCTAGGCCACGCATACCCGTCGCGATGTTTGAACCACGAAAGTGGTTCACAACAATACCCACCCAAAATCTACCAACAGGGACAATAATAAAATTTTGATATATCAAAATTATCCTACCAAAACACTTCATAAATTAAAATTCCCGGCTCTTAAAATTTCGTAAATTATTTTATTATAAATTGAAAGTTTTATAAGCAAATTCTGTATAAACCAGTAAATTAATTTCTGTGCCAAAACTCACTATTTTTATTCCCTTATTAATAAACAAAAGCTCCATTTTAGTTCCAATTAAAAGTATATCAAAAAATAAACAAATTTTAATCAATTTAAAATAATTTATATTATTTTGTTATTTACAGCAGCGACTGTGTATTGTGCTTTGTTATTGCGTGCTCCTTGGATATCAACAGCAGAAAAAGATTAATTATTAATTAAAATCATCATTAATTATAGGAACACAAATTAGTTGCAATTAAAAATAAAAGTATTTTCAAAACGATTTTAGATAAAACATGTTTATAAAAACCAACATTATTTTTTTAAAAATAATTTGTTTTTTCTACAACTATAAAAAATATGACTTTTGCGCATTTAATGACGTAGTGTACGAAATTATATTTTGTCCATAAACCAATAATAAATTAGATGTATGTGAACTTGCAAAAGATTTGGATAAATATTTATAAGTACTGGGTTCAAAAAATTCCTTATATCCAACTTGATCAATTTATTTTAAAAAATTATGTGCTACATGTTTCACTGGAAACTCCCAGCATCATCAGGCAACTACTAAAATTAGTACAATGAGCAAATATCCTACGTTATAAACAAACATTATTAACTTACAATATGTATTGAAGAAACTTAGTAAATCACAATAACTTGCATGGGGATTCTTCAATTTACAAGAAATAAAATAATCAAGCTAAAAAATATATTGAACAGGTGAAAATTAAGTAATTCATAAAACTATGTTTCGACTTACATGGAAAAAAGGTGTTATTTAAAAGTGACAAATAAATTACTTGAAAAAATCTTGACGACCTGAACCATGCAGGCTAACCAAAAAAAAAAAAGTAAAAGATATTTATCGACGACCCGTACCATACAGGTAAACCCAAAAATATAATAACTTAGTCGCACCATGTGTACAGGTAAAAAGCTTTAGACGACCTGTACCATTCAGGTAAAATAAAAATTAAAACGTTGAAAATATTTGTCACATCTCAATACAATGTCGTGTCGTGTGAGCTTCTTGGGGTGATCCCTGGTCCATCTTCCGATGCTACTTCGTTTGCTGAGCTGTGTTCAGGTGACATCGATGTTTGTGATGTAAACAATATCGACTTAACCCAGCTCGGTGATCGGGTAGGTGACACTTCGATGAGTTTGGATCCTGGGCCTCCTCAGGAGCCTCATGCGATTAATTCTGTCTCTCCTGTGGCGCCCTTGGAGGTGTCCCTCGGGTCGACTTTGGACCTGACTTCTGATGCTACTTCGGTCGTTGAAATGGTTCTTAATGACATCAATGATACAGACGTCGATAGTAATGACTCGAACCACTTCAGCGACCAGGTAGGTGACACTTCGTATAGTCTTGGTCCTGCCTCGCCCCGTGGCTCCCCTCTAGGTGCCGTAGTGAGTGACCAGGTTTCAGCTGCAGATCACCAAGATGAAGAATTATACTTTTTAAATAACCTTCAATATGATTTAGCCAGAGTTTTCAAGTTACCCGTAGATAATTTCAAATTTTTCAACAGATGCCATAATTTCAGTTCTACCACCTTCACTGAATTAGAACTAGACATTCTTAACAAGGGCTTTAAATTTAATTCATATTCTTTCCAACCTAAGAATTTGGAGCTACTGGGTTTGGAGATGCTGAATATCATAGATAGATTAAAGTTAAATGATAACACAGAATTAAAAATTGAAACATTAAACATCTTGAAACAAATGGTTAACAAAAATGATAAATACATCACATCAGATAGACTTCATGATTTAAATTCCAACTTCAGGAATGTTAGACATAAAATATTACAACAAAAATTAACACTATCCAAAGCCGATAAAGGCAATACTTTGGTTATTTTCAAATCATCAGACTACATTAATATGGTTGAAACGTTTTTGTCTAGCAACATTTTTGTCAAACTTAAATCAAATCCGAACATGAAGTTTTTGAAAAATTTTAAAGCAGTTATTCAAAATATTGACCTAAATAACTTTAATAAATTCTGTGTGACATCATCTAACCCAGTGGTTCCAAAACTCTACTGCCTTCCTAAGTTACACAAGGTGGACATCGACAATATGGATAATATCACACCGTCAAGTCTTCCGGTGAGACCTGTAGTCTCATACGTGGATTCAGCCACGTACTTACTGTCAAAGTGGCTCAATAAGATGTTGAGACAAGTCTCGGGTTTTTCCAACGAAAGGAGTATTAACAACTCACAGTCCCTTATTAGTCAACTAATTACTGTACCAATAAGTGAGAATACTATCATCTTATCATTTGACGTGGTTAACCTCTTTACTTCTATTCCTGTAAATGACTGCATTGTTTTGACCAAAAGGCTGTTGTTGTCTGCCGGCTTGTGTGATAGGGATATTGATGATTTCATTGATCTTTTGACCATTTCATTAAAACAAAATTTCTTCATTTTCAATGATTGTTACTATGAACAACAAGAAGGTCTAGCCATGGGTTCACCCCTTAGCCCCTTAATGGCAGAAATATTTATGAAAGACATCGAAGATAAGATCTTTAACTCAACTGTCGATTGTGTTCGGAAGGTTGTATTTTGGCGTAGATATGTAGACGACATCTTGGTTTTAGTTAATGGTAATCTGGATGATGTAAATCACCTATTAAATTTAATTAACAGTATACATCCAGCTATCAAATTTACGGTTGAAACGGAATCCAACAACAAAATTCCATTTCTAGATATACTTATTAGCAAACATGAACGTAAATTAGCCTTTTCCATCTACCGGAAGTCCAGCTTTTCGGACACGGTCGTCAGTTATTACTCAAACCATCCAATGTCACACAGGCTGGCAGCCTTCAATAGCCTTTCTTATAGATTGTTCACAATACCCATGGTATACAATGACTTTGTAAAAGAGGTTAACCTAATCAGACTTATTGGTAGAAACAACTCCTTCCCTGATGATTTAGTGAAGAATGTAATCTCCAAAATGAAACTAAATTTATTATACAAAAATGCTTATTCACAGTCTAGTCCTCTACCAATAGACCATAAATTTGGTGCGATTACTTACTACAATCATGATTGTTATCAATTTTTTCAACTTCTAAAGAAACACAACTTCACTATTTCATTCAGAACCAATAACTCACGGAGTACAATAAAAAACAATAAAAGTAAAGACCACCCATCAACTAAAAGTGGTATCTATAAACTCAGATGTGCTTCCTGTTGTGCAGAATATGTTGGTCATACCCGAAGACAGTTTAATGTTAGAATTAGGGAACATGAAGCGGCCATAAGATTAGAATATCATGATAAATCGAACTTTGCTGACCATGTTTTAACTGAAGGTCATACATTTGATCCTGACACGAATGTCGATATATTACATTTTGTTTCAGATTTTCACAACCTTAATTACTTTGAAAATTTAGAGATTTGTAGAAGCACAAATAACCCTAAAACCAACAATGTCAATATTCAATTAGATCATACACATTCAAAATTCTACAATAGTTTAATTAAAATAGCTAAGTTTTTTAAATGACACATAAAATTTCAATATTTAATTTCAAACAAATAATTTTTACACAGTTACACCCGGTGTTACATCGACGTTCGTGTCATTGGTTATGTCCGCTTCATTTCCTTACGGTTCGCTCGGAACCGTCCGGAGTTGACACCTCCGAACGGAGTCGAGTAGCTTTGTGGCGATTGGCGGAAGCCTCCATGACTACTTTTCTGTCAGGATTTAACCTACATTCATCCAACGAGGTTTCTAAAATTAAATTTTCAAAAAACCTTTAAATTAATTTAAAATGAGATTGTACTCTAATAGAGTTAAATTAAAAATACTCACATCCACTGAACCCGTATTTTTATGTTGACAACGGCTATGTATTTGGTGAGTTTGATCCTCCTTAAAGTCATTATAATTTTATAATTTCATATACTTATTGTTTTTAGGCTTACGGCATTGTATTGAGATGTGACAAATATTTTCAACGTTTTAATTTTTATTTTACCTGAATGATACAGGTCGTCTAAAGCTTTTTACTTGTACACATGGTGCGACTAAGTTATTATATTTTTGGGTTTACCTGTATGGTACGGGTCGTCGATAAATATCTTTTACTTTTTTTTTTTGGTTAGCCTGCATGGTTCAGGTCGTCTTAATTTTTTTTTGGTTTACCTGTATGGTACAGGTCGTCAAGATTTCTTCAAGTAATTTATTTGTCACTTTTAAATAACACCTTTTTTCCATGTAAGTCGAAACATAGTTTTATGAATTACTTAATTTTCACCTGTTCAATATATTTTTTAGCTTGATTATTTTATTTCTTGTAAATTGAAGAATCCCCATGCAAGTTATTGTGATTTACTAAGTTTCTTCAATACATATTGTAAGTTAATAATGTTTGTTTATAACGTAGGATATTTGCTCATTGTACTAATTTTAGTAGTTGCCTGATGATGCTGGGAGTTTCCAGTGAAACATGTAGCACATAATTTTTTAAAATAAATTGATCAAGTTGGATATAAGGAATTTTTTGAACCCAGTACTTACAATAATAAATTCAAAAGTAGCAACAAAAAGTCAGAATTAGCTCAATCGTAGGCAAATAATAACGAACCAATTTCAATAATTTTATTTTTTTAGTATAAGAATTTATAAAAAATACACAAATACATAAAAAAACATAAGAATAGAATTTTAATATTAAAAATACCTATTACTTTCAAGATATTTATAATTTACCACTTCGAAATACTTATCATATATTAACATTTTATCAATTTTTACATAATCTTTGCAGTTATAAAATTTTTGAATGGGTTCAACACATACGGGCACTGAATAAGTTTTATTTATTATTAATTCACTATAATATATAAAAACCTCTTTTGTTCTGTTTAAATACCACGAATTAATTTCTTCAAGGCATTTACAAATATAAGGATTTGGAAAGATTGAAAGATAAGTTACTAAAGTTTTCTCTAGAAATTCTTTTGGTAAATAAATTAGCTTATTCCTGGATAAATCCAATGAATAAATTCTCTGTAATTTATTAAACGCTTTCGAATTGACATCAGTTAATAAATTTCTCCTTAAATTAATAGTCTCTATAAACTTTATTCCATTAAAAGTACCATCTTCGATAGTCTTAATTAAATTGAACCCAAAGTTAAGAACTTTTAATTTTTTTAAACATTTGAACACATTTTCAGGTAATGATGCTATAAAATTATTAAAAAGGCTAAGTACTTCTAGATTATTATTTACACAACTAAACCATCGGGGATTAAAAACAGTTAATTTATTGGCCCCCAATTTTATTGTCTTGAGATTGTCCATATTTGTAAAAGCACCTTCCTCGATGGTATTAATTTTATTGTGTTCCAGGCTCAATGATTCTACTCCTAAATTATTGAACACGTTTCTATTAATCTTTTTTATGTTATTGTTATATAATCGTAAATACTTTATTCTTGGTAAATTATTAAAACAATCAGGTTCCAAACTCTCTAAACCCAAATTAGTCGCCGAAAACAATTCCAAGTTGCTAAAGTTACTAATTGCACTGGATTTTAAGACATTAGATGTTTCCAATATTTTTAACACTTTTGATTTTTTAGTAGCACTTATTACCGAGATACACTTGAATATTTTTAAGACATTTCCTTCAAAATGTAAACGAGTTCTACTTGACCAGGATGAATCAAATTCGCATTCGAATTTATCAGTAAGATTTGTAAAATATTCGCATTGGCTTAGTAAGTCTTCAATGAAGTAGTCATCCCCATATTCAACTAAGGAGTTATTAAGACTGTGATTTTGACACCTTACTTTTTTTGAATGCGTGGATTGTATTATAAAATTTAAAATATAACATAATAACAGGACTAAACACATTCGCAACATTGCTACTCGCTGCAATGATTTCAAAACTCAAATGATAACCTCGACTATTAATAACAAAGTCCGATATTAAATTATTATCAGTCTTCGTGAATCTTTAACTTGAGATGTTGATAAATAGAACAAAAATCTAACTTAGTTTATAAAATTCCCTGTAAAGTTACAATAAAGTTTATGTAGGTCAAACTAAACAACATTTAATTAATAGAATTAAACAATATAAATATGACTGTAAAAGAGTCTTACTCAATTCTGATGATAATTAAACAGGATTGTCATTATATGTAAATACTACTAAACATGAAATAAATTTTGATTATGTTTCTATTTTAGATAAACTAATACTAAAAAAAGTTTAATCAGTGAAATGATTTTTATCCAAAAAAATAAGGAAAATATGAATCTAAAAACTGATATTCAAAATATTAGTAAAATCTACCAAAATCTTATCTAAGCATGTTCTAAATAATTTTTTTATATACATAATACTATTTTTTATATACCTACTACTATTTTTATTTGTAATTTATTTTTATTTTATCTACTTTTAAACAGATTTATAATAATTTTTATTTATAAAAGTTTATTAACTTACAAAATCATAATGTTTATTAATAACAATTACGGATACGGATACTTGTTATCAAATTTCCAAATTACCCCTAGGCAAAATTGGCAAAATTCTTTAATTTATTCAAATCGACCGCAAATTTAAATCTAGCTAGTTTAGTTATATTTTTATAATTTTTTTTAAATCATTTTACAACTTCAACAAGTAAAATAGTGCAATATTTACACAATCTCAGTTTTTTTTTAATGTTTCCCTTGGAATTTTTCAACAAACTCATATTTAGTTCTTACAGAAGTCTCTACCTTATTTAAATCGACCATAAATTATATTTAGCTCACTTGGTTATTTTATTATAAATTTTTAATAATCATATCTTACATCTTCGAAAAGTAAAATAATGCAATATTTACAAATTCTCAATTTTTTTAATGTTGTCCTAGAAAGTTTTCAACCCTTTATCTTTTGCAGCATTCTCTAATTTATTCGAATCAATCATAAACTTAGTTGTATTATGCTCTTGCTCCAGTATTAATATGTGTAGTACATTTCCTGAAATGTCCATAAGTCACTTTTTAAAAGAAGAAAAAACAAAAATCAAAGGTTTCTTTGCTTTCTTGGAAACGATGCTCTTATATCTCATTGTTTTCTAAAGTGTCAAAAATATAAGTCACAAAAAATTTGCGTCGAATTAAAAAATAATGGAAAGAAAGTGAAAGAAAGAGGAATCGCTCCAGTTCAATGGAAAATGAAGAGGAAACCTCTGTTTTAGCTCATGAAATTAAGAAGTTGAGTAAACGTCTTAAGAAAATTAAGAACAAGTCTAAAAGGACCTTATCGGGTTTTGGGAGCATTTTGTACAAGAACTTACTTATGCCACATATAAATAAGAAATAAATATACAATAGTGTAAAATATTTCGCTCGTTGGGAGACCGCTTTCGCCAAAAAACGCAATTGAAATTAATTAATTTTTGCACAATTAGACAACGATGCTGGTGTTTTCCTCGGTGTTTCTAACATACAAAGTAGTTTGGTTGCCTATGCCATTTATTTACTATGATTTATTGACTTTAATAGTATAAAAATTATACAATTAAGTACATATTTGTTATGACTTGAGTAGAAATTAATTTTTAAGTATTTATTTTATTCAAATAAACTTATAATTTAAGAATATATTTTTTACAATTAAACAATTTTTACATAGTTGTATTTGATAAAAAATGACTTTTCCAGTTCCCTGGAGCTCTGAAACTTTTACTGTAAATTCAATGGCTGTAGTTTTAATAATTGTAATAAGATTTGTAATATTACGGCGTCAATTAAAAATAAAATATCTTTTACAGGTTATCGTAAGACATTATTGCACAATCAGGCAACATTGAAATTATTACCTCTCAAACGAAACGTCCAAATTAAATGCAGAATAATTATTAGTAAAAAGTAGAACCGATAAGGGACCTCGGTGGCGGCAAAGGGCTTGTAAATTCCTTCTATTTTTGTAGGACACACCCTCTGGCACTTCTAAGGACCTCCTATCAAGTAGGCAAGATACTATTTACGACATTCGGCAAGGTATTTCTCCTTTTCTAGAATGTTTCATTCCAGTATGTTACATGAGCGCGTACCTCATTTCTTTTTATGTGTACGCGCCGGTTTTAGCTGTTTTTATAAATAAAAGTACAAACGCAAGCAATGTGTGCACATGACAATAACACCCAATGTGGGAAACATTTCAATCCAGCGTGAGGTGTGAGTCACAGTGAGTCAATCGCCAGATACCTTTGTAAAGCGCGTACGAATTTGTTAGCCCGGGCATTACTTCTTGTTTGTAACAGTAACCATTGTCCTAAAGTGCCTTATAATAAAGGTCATTTATATCTACCATCAGGTTAATCCTTTTGGCGATTGTATTCGATTATTAACATAGGTTCCACAAGGAAAACACCCTATTAGTTTTAACTGTCATTTGCTTTCAATTTAAACGTAAATGAAAGGTAATTAAAATTTATCTGACAGTACTTGTCAAAATTTGAATTTTAAAATCCGCCGTTGTCGTGTTAATAAATATTTTTTAAATAATGTAAAATCTCATAAATGTATTTATAATTCATATTTATTGAAGAAATTGGAAATATAATTAATATTGGGGGTATATTAGTTAATTTTTGTAGGTTTAACTTATTTTCATGTTTGCCCAAAAACACCTAGGAAAACGATAAGGTCCTTTGCAGAAAACGTCGAAGTGACAGTTAATTTTGACAAGATGTTAAATTTTAAATTATTTAAAGGGAGTCTTATATCCTATGTATGGAGTCTGGATATAAATGTAATAATACATTTTACATTTAATATGTGTCCTTATAAATGTAATAATACACTTTACATTTAATACATCTACATCAATGTAATAATACATTTTACATTTGATGAAAATAATTACTTAAAACGTCTGGAGTCTGGATATAAATTAATACATTTTACATTTAATATGTGTACTTATAAATGTAATAATACACTTTACACTTAATACATCTACATCAATGTAATAATACCTTTTACATTTGATGAAAATAGAATTACTTATAACGTAAAAAATGTTTACAGATTCATTTAAATAATGTAAAATTACGTTCGTAGGTAGGAATTGATGTGCGATGAGGAATTTTCAGCAAAAATCGAACTTAAATTTGAATCAATTTATTTCATAATTAAACCGACGTTTCGACTCCAGTCTGAGTCTTAATCATGGCTAAAAACATTTTTACAATTAACAAATAGCTTATATTAGTACAATGTACGATATACATAATTAACAAATGACAATGAATAAATATAGACGAAAAGACATTAATATTTCTAAACATACATATTGAAAATGATCAATTAATTTTATATTCTGTAATAAACTTACCCTATTATTATTCAAAATTGATTACGTTATCCTTAAAACTTAGATCAAACATTCCAAAATTTAATATGGTTTTCTAATAGCGAAAGCAAGAAGATAATCATTTACCAAATCAACTAATATAATTTTAATTAATTTCTTTACTTGGTTAAGGCTGGAGATTGAATGCACATATTTCTTATAAAAATCTTATAAAAGCATCTATAGTGAATTGTTATTGAAGTAAATAAATTATTTAAAAATTAACATAGGCAACTTTATTAAAACCAAATTCCTTCCAAAAACTTTCTATGGGAAACTCGAATTTGAAACAAATTTCTGTAAAGACTTAATTATTATGATTAATTAAAAAACTATAAATTTTAATAAGGTCATCACAATCTGTTTTCATATTTACTGCTGTTTTTTGATTTTTATTGATGAAAATCATTTCAATAATTAATCTTTTTTTGTAATTAGTTTCAGTATTTAAAATTTCGTATTTTTCAAATTTAAAATTGTGGTTAAGTTCAAAATGATGACTGCTTAACGCAGTTTTATTGGATTTGTTTTTGTTTCCCTCCTTACAATCGTACGTGTGATTGTAGATTCGTTTCTTAATGTACTGTGACGTTTGACCAATATATGATTTATTGCAATTTCCTCAGGGGATGTTATAAATTACATTTTTTCGTAAATCTGATGGAAGTTTACTTTTTAATTTTGAAAAAATTTGGTTATTGGTCACTAAGTTATAGAAACATGTTAAAATTATCAAAGGTTAAGGCTTTTTTTAAATTATGTGAAAGGCCAGGTACATAAGGAATTTTGTAATATAACAGGGAATCTTTATTTATGTTAGGATATCTTTGATCTTTAGTTTTTGAATAATTATTAAAAATCGAATTTATGAGACCTGAGGGGTAATTATTTAATCTTAATTTATTTCTTAAAGTATTTAAGTTTTTTCTGTGAAACAGAGGATCTGATAAAACCTTGATTTTTTTAACAAATTGGATGATAATATTAATTTTTTGGCTAATGGGGTGGTTTGATAAAAAGTTCAACACTCTGTTAGAATCAGAGGGCTTGGAGTATAAATTGATTGTTATTTTATTGTCTTTCTTATAATTATTAATTAACAGAAGATCTAAAAAGGGTAAACTGCCATTTTCTTCCACTTCCATCGTAAACTGTATATCTGGATTGATTGAATTAAAGGTTTTTAAGAAATTGTTTAGTTGTGATGTAGGAACTATGGAAAGATAATCATCCACGTATATTAAGAAAATGGAGGGATCAAAATTCAATTTATTTAACGCCTCGTTAATGATATCGTCCATCACTAAACTCGCCAAAATTGCGCTTATTGGGGCTCCCATAGGACTACCAAGGACTTGTTGATAGAACTGATCATTATACATAAAGTAACTACACTCGAAGATATGTTCAATTATTTTAATAAATAAAGTTTTATTAATATTAGTAAAATTGGTAATTTGATCCCACCCCTTCAAAATCACTTTTATAACATGATTATCCGAAATAATGATATAATTGACAGTTCCATAGAACATAATCAGAAAGATAGAATTAGAGCTAAATGCACAAATATAATAACTAACCATTTACATAAAACTAAAGAAAATAGGCTATCTAACGAACAAAATTCTTTTCTAGAAACAAAAAATTATTTTAAAGATAATAAGGAATTATTGGTCACTAAGGCAGATATAGGTAAAAAGACGGTAGTACTATCAAAGGATGAATATTTGAAAAAAATGGATATCATTGTTTCGGATAATAAGTGCTATAAATTGTTAGGTAAAGACCCGACAAATGGATTTAATAAAAAAACTAGTGAATTGCTAAAAGAGCTTTGTAGTAATAATTATATTGATAAATTAATGTTACCAATCATAAATAATAGTACAACACTCGATTGTACAAAATTTTGGCAAAATATTTATAAAAATAAAAAAGAAATAAAGTTTTTTTCAACTAATACCCCAAAAAAGGTGAGAGAGAGGAAAGGCAAAAGGTCTTCTTTCTTTTGTCAATATTGGTCTTTTGGTTGGGGTAGACGGTAGATACCTTTACATTGTTATTTTTTTAACGATTTTGTCTCCAAAATCACAAAATATATTATTGTAAAAGGTTGGTATGATCCATAATAAGGAGATGACTACTTTGGAGCTTGAATTAATAAAACGTACTTATCCTTATATTAACCAATTTTCTCACTTTACCGGTTTCGGCTTTGGGTCATCATCAGAAGTGTACGTCAGAAATAAAAAAATAGGATTAATATTAACCATCTGACGTAAAGCCGAATCCGGTAAAGTGAGAAAATAAAATTGGTTAATATAAGGATAAGTTTTATTAATTCGACCACCAAAATAAAATATGTTTTTATTATTAAGGAGATTCTTTTCTGTTTTAAAGGGTCAGTTTGTTTCAAATTATTTCACAGAGAATGTTTGCTTAAGGGTCAAAAATTACTAGTTACGCCTCTGACTGTATGTCAGATACCGTATGGGATACGTGTGTAAGCGCTCCATATAAACACATGTAGAATTTGGTTTTTCCTGTATGCAAGATACGCGTATCTCGGACACATTATCCGCGGATCTAAGGGCTCTAAGGCATTTTTTTATATTAAAAAAAATACCGGTTTCGTGTACATCCAGTAGATATGTTATTTTTTGACTAAACATTATTGAAAGCTCGAAAGTTTGGGATTTTCTAAATTTTTCAAGATATCTGTATAGGCTACTCCAGAGTTCAATTTTCTTTACTTTTGGTTTTTAATAGTTTTTATACAGAAAAATTTTAAAGATAATAAGGAATTATTGGTCACTAAGGCAGATAAAGGTAAAAATACGGTATTACTATCAAAGGATGAATACTTGAAAAAAAATGGATATCATTGTTTCGGAATAAGTGCTATAAATTGTTAGGTAAAGACCCGACAAATGGTTTTAATAAAAAAACTAGTGAATTGCTAAAAGAGCTTTGTAGTAATAATTATATTGATAAATTAATGTTAAAAAAACTATCGGTTGTTAACCCCTTGCCACCAAGGATGTATGGATTGCCGAAAATCCATAAACTTGATAGGCCCTTAAGACCTATTGTGTCATGTATTGACAGTAGCACATACTATCTTCAAAAGATGATATCAAAAATTCTTAGCAATTTAACCACATCCTTAAAATTCAATATAAAAAACAGTTTAGAGTTAAAAGATAGGATTTGCAACATTGACATCCCTTCCGGACATAAATTAGTGTCTTTGGATGTAATTTCATTGTTCTCTAACATTACAAAAGAATCAGTTATAAAAGTGATTTTGAAGGGGTAGGATCAAATTACCAATTTTACTAATATTAATAAAACTTTATTTATTAAAATAATTGAACATATCTTCGAGTGTAGTTACTTTATGTATAATGATCAGTTCTATCAACAAGTCCTTGGTAGTCCTATGGGAGCCCCAATAAGCGCAATTTTGGCGAGTTTAGTGATGGACGATATCATTAACGAGGCGTTAAATAAATTGAATTTTGATCCCTCCATTTTCTTAATATACGTGGATGATTATCTTTCCATAGTTCCTACATCACAACTAAACAATTTCTTAAAAACCTTTAATTCAATCAATCCAGATATACAGTTTACGATGGAAGTGGAAGAAAATGGCAGTTTACCCTTTTTAGATCTTCTGTTAATTAATAATTATAAGAAAGACAATAAAATAACAATCAATTTATACTCCAAGCCCTCTGATTCTAACAGAGTGTTGAACTTTTTATCAAACCACCCCATTAGCCAAAAAATTAATATTATCATCCAATTTGTTAAAAAAATCAAGGTTTTATCAGATCCTCTGTTTCACAGAAAAAACTTAAATACTTTAAGAAATAAATTAAGATTAAATAATTACCCCTCAGGTCTCATAAATTCGATTTTTAATAATTATTCAAAAACTAAAGATCAAAGATATCCTAACATAAATAAAGATTCCCTGTTATATTACAAAATTCCTTATGTACCTGGCCTTTCACATAATTTAAAAAAAGCCTTAACCTTTGATAATTTTAACATGTTTCTATAACTTAGTGACCAATAACCAAATTTTTTCAAAATTAAAAAGTAAACTTCCATCAGATTTACGAAAAAATGTAATTTATAACATCCCCTGTGGAAATTGCAATAAATCATATATTGGTCAAACGTCACAGTACGTTAAAAAACGAATCTACAATCACACGTACGATTGTAAGGAGGGAAACAAAAACAAATCCAATAAAACTGCGTTAAGCAGTCATCATTTTGAACTTAACCACAATTTTAAATTTGAAAAATACGAAATTTTAAATACTGAAACTAATTACAAAAAAAGATTAATTATTGAAATGATTTTCATCAATAAAAATCAAAAAACAGCAGTTAATATGAAAACAGATTGTGATGGCCTTAGTAAAATTTATAGTTTTTTAATTAATCATAATAATTAAGTCTTTACAGAAATTTGTTTCAAATTCGAGTTTCCCATAGAAAGTTTTTGGAAGGAATTTGGTTTTAATAAAGTTGCCTACGTTAATTTTTAAATAATTTATTTACTTCAATAACAATTCACTATAGATGCTTTTATAAGATTTTTATAAGAAATATGTGCATTCAATCTCCAGCCTTGACCAAGTAAAGAAATAAATTAAAATTATATTAGTTGATTTGGTAAATGATTATCTTCTTGCTTTCGCTATTAGAAAACCATATTAAATTTTGGAATGTTTGATCTAAGTTTTAAGGATAACGTAATCAATTTTTAATAATAATAGGGTAAGTTTATTACAGAGTATAAAATTAATTGATCATTTTCAATTTGTATGTTTAGAAATATTAATGTCTTTTCGTCTATATTTATTCATTGTCATTTGTTAATTATGTATATCGTACATTGTACTAATATAAGCTATTTGTTAATTGTAAAAATGTTTTTAGCCATGATTAAGACTCAGACTGGAGTCGAAACGTCGGTTTAATTATGAAATAAATTGATTCAAATTTAAGTTCGATTTTTGCTGAAAATTCCTCATCGCACATCAATTCATTTAAATGTAATAATACATTTTACATTTAATATGATTATTATAAATGTACTAATACGCTTTACTTTTAATGTATGTACATCAATGTAATAATACATTTTACATTTGATAAAAATAATTTTTTGAAAAACACAATTTGTAATTGTTATTTTCGATTTATATACAAGTAGTATTACTCCTGTTCATGTGGATGCTTATGTTAATTCCATGTTTCTATTATCAAAATCCTCCAAGCCATCCAATCATCTTACCATAATTTGAATAACTTTAAAGAGGAATCTTTATTATTACAAATTGATCCTACAAATAGTAATCTCGATTCTGAGATTTTAAATATTTTGGGTAAGAGAAAATTACAGGATGATTTGTCAAAGTTTGTCATTCAGAATGACATCAAATGACATTGTTTGTAGATGGAATGAGATTAACAGAAGAAGAATATAAAAGTTTTTTATTTAAAACATGCTGTACCTGAAAATTGCCCTTCAATTGAATCATCGATATTAAATGACAACTTGAAGGCATCATTAAACAAGGCAAATGGTAATAGAGATAATAGGATTTAAAAAAAGGGGAATTTGCATCTTCTTAAAAAATTTTCTGATGTTGGAAAATCATGATGAATTTTGTGTGAGACTTACTCTTAATGAAGAATTTATAAAAATTCTAAACGGGGCTAAAATCGAATTTTTTTATTTGGAGTTAATTTACAGGAAAAAAATAATCAGGCGAAAGCTCTGGAACGTTCTTCTAAACAATTAAAACCAAAAACAACATAGTCTGAGTACAAAGTTAATAAATTCGTCTCGATTTCTGGCTTCCCAAAGTCGATTTCGTCAACGAGGCGGGCAAGAAAAATCTCCACATTGGAATCTTCAGAGATGACCCCAAACTTTAAAGTCGCAGAGACCACGGTCCAATCATTAAATTTAAATGTTTAGATGGACGATTAAAATTTTTTATTCATAAATCGGAATCAAATTACTTCTGATCCCTTGATTTTGTCATGGTTAAATGGTTACAAACTTCTTTTTGTTAATAAACTCCTATTCAAAATAGTGTACCAAAATCAAAAATTTCTGATTCAGAAATTAAACATTATGAATCTTGTTTGCATAAATTACTTAAATTAGGAGCTATATCAAATTGATCTCGTATTAAGAATCAATTTATTTCTGGTATTTTTCTAGTACCTAAACCAAATGGAACTTTCAGATTTATTTTGAATCTTAAAAAGTTCATGCTTTTATGGACATGACTTATTTTAAATAGAAGATTATTAAATTGCTATTAACTTGATAAATCAAGATTGCTTTATGGCTACTTTAGATTTACAAGTTGCCTATTTTACAATCCTAATACGCAAACCTTTAAAAATTTAATTGTTTACCTTTCTGATTAAATACAGCAATTTGTATTTACAAAAATAATGAAACCTGTGGTTTCCAGTTTAAGAAAAATGGGTTATTTTTCAGTAGTATATCTATTGATTGGTAAAAATCTAAATGCCACCGTTAAACTTCTCATAAATTTAGTTTTTCTTATCAATATGAAAAAATGTGTTTTTACGCCTAGTAATATTTGTAAATTTCTTGGATTTATTTTTGGTTCAAAGAAAATGGAAGTTTCTATACCTTTTGAAAAACGTATTTTAATTGTATCAGAAATAAAACGTTTTTTCTTCTATTAAAAAATGTAGGATTAGAGAATTTGCAAGTTTGATAGAAAAACTTGTTTCCATTTGTCCCGGAATAAATTATGGTTGGTTGTATAAAAGTCTTTTGAGAGAGCCAAACAGGTAGCATTAAACAATGCTTGCTATGATTATGAGGCTATAATGAGTTAACCTCATTATCTCTTTGAAGATTTTTTATGGTGTAAAAGAAATATTTCTTTAAAAGTTAATCCGATATATCAATATAAATTTCACTTATTAATATTTTCGGATTCTTCATTTAATGGATGGGGTGAATGCTGTAATAATGTTAATTGTAATGGTTTCTGGAAACATTCAGAAAGATTTTTACATATAAACTATTTGGAACTACTTTATTCGTATTTAACCCTTAAATGTTTTGCTAAAAACTTACAAATTGTCAAATTTTATTACGAATAGATGTAGGTAATACTGCAATTCGTGTATTAATAAAATGGGAAGTATTTGATTTAACAATCTAAATTTATTAAGTAAAAAATTTAGCAATGGTGTGAAAAAAGAGGTATTTGGATATTTGCGTTTTATGTAAATTCAAAATTAAATATTGCTGATGTAGAATCTAGAAAATTAGAAGGCGAAACTGAATTTCAATTATCTAATTTAGTGTTTGAAATTTGTGATCAATTTGGTTTTCCAGAAATAGATTTATTTGCTACTATAGCAAATAATAAGTGTGAGAAATTTATTTCATGTTTTAAAGATCCAGAGTTTATAGCAGATGATGCTTTTACCGTACCCTGGAATGTTTTCTTTTTTGCTTTTCCAGCATTTTCGTTAATTTTAAGAACGTTGAAGAAAATTAGAGCTAAAAACGCAGAAGGTTTTTTAGTAGTTCCAAATTGGACCACTCACCCTTTATTTTTATCCAAGTTAAAATCTAAACCTATATACTTTAAACCAAGATCTTGTATATTTTTCTGACAGGTCTCCTCATCCACTTTGGCCCCAACTTACCGTGGTTTGCGGTATTGCTTCGATCTAGCTTACAAGGAAAATGGTTTTCCTAAAGAAAATTTAAATATTTTATTTTCTTCTTTATGTGATGCCTCTAAAAACAATATAATAGTTGTTTGCGAAAATGGTGGATTTTTTGCACTAAGTATAATGTTAATCCTATTAAAGTTCAAATTAATAATATATTAACATTTTTTATTTATGAATGTAATAATGGAAGTACTTGCTCTTAATTCATTAAGATCAGCTATTTCTTTAATTTATGGTTCTGGTATTGGAGAATATTTTAGGATTATCCGATTTTTAGAGGCATTTACAGACAACCTGATAAGCCAAAATATGACCATACTTGGGATCCAAATATTGTTTTAAATTATTTTTTATCAGATTCAGACAATGAAGATTTATCCTTAGAGCAAATTTCAAAGAAACTTATTACTTTATTGGCTTTAATAACTGCAAACAGAATACAAACATTAAATTCAATAAGATTGGAAAATATAAAAACAATAGATAATGGTTTTCAGATTTATATTTCGGATAAAATAAAAACATCAGGTTTAAATAAAACTCAATCCCTTTTGAATGTTTTGTTTTACAAACAAAATAAAATTTGTAGACCAAGTATTCTTAAAATTTGTATTAAAATTACAAAAAGTATTGGGGGATCTGAAGATAAACTATTTGTTTCTTTTAAAAAAACCTCATAAAGCAGTTTCAACAAATACCTTGAGCAGATGGATTTAAGAATCACTTCATAAATTTGGTATTGATAAAAATTTTACAGCTCATAGCACTAGACATGCATCGTCTTCGGCAGCTTTAAGAAAAGGAGTATCCATTGATACTATTCGTAAAGCGGCTGGTTGGACAAGAACTTCAGAAGTGTTTTATAAATTTTATAATTTACCTTTAAATACGGATATAAACGTATTTTCAAATTCAATTCCAAATAATTAATTATTTGTTTGTGCTATAAGTTATATTCTTATAATAATTTTGTAAAATTTTTCTTCTATTATGTATTTTTTGTTAAATCTAGGTGTTTTTTGACACTTATTTAGCTGCATTTTGCTTTAAACATCTACACATATTAATACTGGAGCAAGAGCATAATACAATTATTAGATTAAACGAACTTACCTTAAGTGAAGTTATATCTTAATTGTATGTAGCTCTTGCGAAACAATTAATAATCCCACCCAATAATATTTTATTAAAAAATTAAATGCCTAAACCCTTAAAGGCAGCTAAATATTAAGCTTTAAAATTAATGAGATATAAGAGCATCGTTTTCAAGAAACAAAGAAACCTTTGATTTTTGTTTTTTCTTCTTTGAAAAAGTGACTTATGGACATTTCAGGAAATGTACTACACATATTAATACTTTCGCAAGAGCTACATACAATTATGATTACCTTAAGTGAAGTTCGTTTAATCTAATAATTTTAGCTTCTTACTTATTTTTTTTTTTTTAATTTTTTAAAATCATTTTTTCTATTTTGCGTCTATAATACGGCTATTAGAGCTCTCAAAACTGTTCGCTTATGGCTATAAGCGAACTGTTTTTAGCAGGGGAATGTATATTTTCAAAGTTGGTAGCATTGAAGTTGTAAACTCTTGTCTCTGATCTCTGATTGAAGTGACAGTTGTTGGCTGCTCACGTGCTAACATAATTTATACATTTATAGGTTATAAGTTATCTTAATTATTAATGGAATATTTTTATTTTATTATGACAATATATACAGGGTGGTGATAAAGTTTGGAACCAAGGTCATAACTTCCGTAAAAATTTTTTTTGTAAAAATCGCTCGGATAGGTCAATTTTTGTTTTAAAAATGCCATCTTTTGGAATGAAAAAATATTCATGACGTCACTGATAACTTCACTATGACGTCATCATCAATTTTTCTAAACGGAAACCCCTACTTTTTTTACTCATTTTTCATAGACCTTTTTATCATATTAATAATCACATAAAAATATTTAAAAAAATTTCAACCATTTAAAAAAAAAAATAAATTCACTCAAAAAAAAAATTATTAATTCTCAATGAAAATATTACAAAAAAAAAGTAAATTTTTAATTTACAAGTAACAAATTTTAACGAAAATGTTCAAATTGTTCCCCATTGACCATTTGGCATTGTCCCATTCGAGTGTAGACACTCTGAATACTATTGTTAATAGCTTCTTCGTCAATTTGTTGCAATTCCGTCCTAATTCTAAGCTCCAATTCTTGTAAATTATTAGGTCTATTGAAATAAACTTTTGATTTTAAAGGTCGGGAGATCGCGGAGGCCACTCAATTGGTCCCCTCCGACCTATCCATTTGTTGGGAAACGTGGTGTTAAGGAATTCTCGCACCGCCCTGCCAAAGTGTGGAGGAGCCCCATCTTCTTGAAACCAAATGTTTTGGTTAGGAATGTTGCGATTTTCATGCGATTTTCATAATTGGAGAAAATACGAAGTAAAACTGGTAGCAAATCAGTCCGCAAAAAATTCAAGTATCTTTCGGCAGTAAGGTTTTCATTAAAAAAGTAAGGTCCTATAAAACGTCTGCCAATCATTCCCACCCATACATTTAACTTTCCCTGTCTTTGACTATGGGATTCTACGGCCCAATGAGGATTTTCCTGTGACCAATACCTACAATTATGTCGATTCACTGATCCATTCAATTGAAAGGTACCTTCATCGGAGAAAATTATACTACTTAAAAAATTTGGATTTTCATCACATCGCGCCATCATTTCTTCACAAAATTGCAGTCGGCGATCGGGATCATCTTCATTTAACTCTTGTATGAGTTTTATTTTGTATGGGTGATACTTTTCCTTTTTTAATAATTTTGCGACATAGGAATGATCCACATTATTATTTCTTGAAATATCTCTTGTTGAAATATTGGGATTTTCTTCAATTGCAAGTAATAAATTTAATTTGGTTTCTTCATTCACTTGAGGTCGTCCTTGTCGAGGCAAATCTCCTACAGATCCTGTTTCTGCAAATTTGGTAACTAACTTACTTACTGTAGATCTTGAGATTTGCGGTCTATTTGGATATTGCTCATTAAACAAAGCACAAGCTTCCCCATGGGTTCTTTTTCTATCGCCGTATCCTACCATAATTAAAATTTCGATTCTTTCGCGTTCGCTTAAACGAGGCATTTTTAATTTCGCAAAACTTAATAATTGTTGATTATTATTAAACAAACGAAGTAAGCTATTCAAGCATTGGTAAATGGATTTAAAATTTTATTTGCCATACAAAATAACGTCAACTAAAGCACTTTTATAAAGGCAATTTTTATTTCAATAAATTTTGAATATCAAAAGCTTTTTCAAATTTATAATAAATTAAAATTTTATTTAAAGTTTATTATTACTCAAACATTTTATTTTAATTTTTAATTACCTTTTTCATTAAAAGTTATTTAAAATTAGTTTTAAGAAAATTCCAATTGTGTAAAGAAGAACAATTCGAATATTTTCAATAATAATTTGTTATTTTTAAACTAAAAATTAGTTTAATTTATTTTTCTTGCCATTGAGAATTAATAATTTTTTTTTTTGAGTAAATTTATTTTTTTTTTTTAAAAATGGTTGAAATTTTTTTAAATATTTTTATGTGATCATTAATATGATAAAAAGGTCTATGAAAAATGTGTAAAAAAAGTAGGGGTTTCCATTTAAAAAAATTGATGATGACATCATCGTGAAGTTATCAGTGACGTCATGAATATTTTTTTCATTCCAAAAGATGGCATTTTTAAAACAAAAATTTACCTGTCCGAGCGATTTTTACAAAAAAAATTTTTACGGAAGTTATGACCATGGTTCCAAACTTTATCACCACCCTGTATATCTAAAATAAAATAAAATAAAGTAAAATAAAATTAGATGAAAATAATCTTATTCCTTCAAAAACTCATTGATTGAATAATAGCATTTCTCAATTAAAAAGTGTTTCAATTTACTTTTGAAATTATAATTATTGCGACATTCTTTAAAAGCAAATGGTAATTTATTATAAATTGTTAAGCAAGCATAAATTGGAGATTTCCCATACTGGGTGCTTTTGTGAGCAGGTACGCATAATTCATCCTTTTTTCTTGTTTGGTAGTTATGAAAATTATTACATTTAATAAAGTATTGTTGATTATTTCTACAAAATTGTGCACATTTATATATGTAAATTGACACTATTGTAAGGATTTGATTTTTCATAAAAACTGGTTTACATGATTCATTGTATTTTAAATTAAACATTAACCGCAGTGTTCTTTTTGTGCTATGAGTAATGAGTAGCCTGTTTGGGTCAGTTGATCTGCCCCAAATCAAGATATTATACGTATATGTGAATACACCAACGCATATTTCACTTCCGCGATAAAGTCTACTGTTGCTGTTTCGGTAGATTTACCTCTCAGGAAACCATGCTGAGAACTTTTGTTAATTCCAAATTTTTCCGTAAATGACGTTATTTGAGTGGCAATTACTTTTTCGATAATTTTCGAAAACACACTCACGATAGACACGGGTCGATAATTTTCGATGTCTTCAGTGTTGCCTTTTTTGTAAATCGGCACAACACGAGATGTTTTTAATATTGAGGGGAACGATCCCGTTTGGATGCATGTATTTATGATGTGGGCTAGTGGATCAGCGATTTCTTGATGTACTTTTTTAATTATAATGGAGGAAACTTCATCACAGCCGGCACTGCTTTTGTTTTTAAGGTCTTTTAATATTTGGGTTACTTGGTCTTTAGTTACTGCCGAAAAGAATATCGTAAATGTCTTAAAACATAACTATTTTGTCCGATTAAAGCCAAGTGGGACTTAAAATGTGAAAGAATCTACATTAGCATTACAAACAATAAACAAATAATACACCTTTGAAATTTTTTGAATGTTGTATAATGAATTTCAATCGTATGAAATTGATTGATTTTACAAAAGGCATGATTTTTGGCTCGACCAGCGTTTGCTTAAATTTAATAATATCATTTTTATTAATCACCTTGCAATAAAGTAAGCAAATAAAATAATGGCTCGCTTAAATGAAACTCAACGGATTGAAATTTTGATTCTCGTTGGATGCGGAGATAAGACCAGAACTCAGCAAGAGGTATGCACTATGTTTAATGCAAAGTATCCAGATAGACCTATCAGCCAATCCACGGTTAGTAAAATCGAGAAAAAATTTAGAGAAACTGGACATGTTAAACATATTCCAAATGCCGGGCGTCCTGCTAAACTTAGGGAAAATGTTAAAATTGATATTTTGTTAAGTATTGAGGAGAATCCTCATAGTAGTTCTCGACAAGTTGCAGCAGATAATGAAATCAGTCAGCGATCTGTATTACGTTTTTTAAAACGAGAAAAGTACCATCCTTATAAAATACAACTAGCTCAATGAAGATGATCCCGATCGCCGGATGCAATTTTGTGAAAATATGCAGGATTTATGTAACCGCAATCCACAATTCCTTCGCCAAATCGTTTTTTCGGACGAAGCCACTTTTTCCTTAAATGGCGTAGTGAATAAACAAAATTGCCGGTATTGGAGCAGAGAGAATCCTCATTGGATGAGTGAGGATCATACTCAATACCCTCAAAAACCTAATGTTTGGGCAGGCATAGTTGACAATCGAATAATTGGCCCTTTTTTCTTTGAAGAATCACTCACGGGGCAGAGGTATCTAGAGTTTTTAAGAAATGATCTTGTACCTGCCCTAGCAAACATATTTCCAAATGAAAATGATCCTGACTTACCAAATCCTAACATCTGGTTTCAACAAGATGGTGCACCTCCACACTTTACACGTCCAGTACGGGAGTTTTTAGACACCTACTTTCCTGGGAGGTGGATTGGCAGACGAGAACCGATGGAATGGCCCCCAAGGTCCCCTGACCTAATACCCCTTGATTTTTTCTTGTGGGGATATTTAAAATCCAAAGTCTATCTAAACAAGCCACAAAATCTAGAGGATTTAAAAGATCGACTTAGGTACGAAATTCGTAGAATAAGTCCCGAAGTCATTCGCAATGTTCAAGAAGAATGTGGTCATCGGTTTGCTTATTGTCAAGAGGCTGGTGGATGGCAATTTGAACATCTGATTAAATAGAATTATGGGTTTGATATGAATTACATTTTTTTTATTAACTGTATTTAGTTCAGTTTTTATTGGTATTAAAATGCTTTTTTAACATCCTTTAAGAAGCAGAAAAAATGTTGTTGCTATTTCAAAATGATGACGTCATCACATAATTACATTTTAAGGTAAAGTACACTTGATTTCAATGGGATAAAAATTTACGATCCAAAATGTTAAACTCGGTATAACTTTAAAACTAAGAATGGTAAAAGTTGCTTACTTTTTGAAGAGCTGTAAATTTCTTTTAGAAAAAATATAGGTTTGCATTTAAAAAAACAATGTTGACCTTGAAATGACCTTGAAAACAAATTTTAAATAAAAAATAAAAATATGTTTAGTGATTCTACCTTTAAACCAAACAACTTTTATTCAAAACTTTTTTTTGAAAAACCTATGGTTTCAGTTTCATTGAATTTATTCCATAATTTTGCCGCTCACTGTATAAGTTTTTGACGTGGTACATTGTGTTGGCAAGTTATTTCCAAACTGTGCCTTCATTTTTATTTCAGTAATATTTGAAAAGTATTCACTGAATAATGTCGCAACTTTTTTTGGGTTTTCCTCAAGGTAATTATCACTTGTTCTGATTGATATCGGTGGTTTTTCACTGTTTTTGTTCCTAGATATTTCCAAGTTTACAATTTTCCAAATAGTTTTTGTTTTGTTTTGGGCTTCATATCTTCAGTAGGGTTGTTTTTACTCTTGCAGAGCGTAAAAAATAGTATATACAGGGTGTCTCTAAAAGGTCTGTACAGAATGATACCACATACTCCTGAGACAAAAATAAGACGATTTAACCAATCTTATCTCTATCCAAAAGTGCTTCGTTAAGACGCCATCGACCTTCAAAGTTCAATTTTTTTTTTCTATTTTAGTCAATTACCAATAATCCGTTCAAGCGATTAGAATAAAATTTAGCATGTGATTATTTTATGTAAAAATCCATTATGTAAAAACATGTTTGTCTTTTTGGAAGATATGCAAGTGGTCAAAAGTCGGTCATCAGGAGCTTGAAAGTACTATAACTTTTTAGTGCGCTACCAAAAACGCTTGAAACTTTTTTCTCATCTAAACAGTCTAAATTTGAACACATTTTGTCTCTTATAACATTTCTCTATCTGCTTAAGTTTAGTCAGAAAAAAATAATTTTTATTTTGTACACAACATAACCTACTTTCGCCATCATAAAATTGTCTTCAAAAAGTCTGTACAAAATAATACCATATATTCCTGGGACCAAAATAAAATGAATAAACCAAACTTATCTCCATCCAAAAGTGCTTCGTTAAGACGCCATCGACGTTCAAAGTTCAATTTTTTTTTTCTATTTTAGTCAATTACCAATAATCCGTTCAAGCGATTAGAATGAAATTTAACATGTGATTATTTTATGTAAAAAGCCATTATGTAAAAACATGTTTGTCTTTTTGGAAGATATGCAAGTGGTCAAAAGTCGGTCATCAGGAGCTTGAAAGTACTATAACTTTTTAGTGGTCTACCAAAAACGCTTGAAACTTTTTTCCTCATCTAAACAGTCTAAATTTGAACACATTTTGTTTTTTATAACATTTCTTTATCTGCTTAAGTTTAGTCAGAAAAAAATAATTTTTATTTTGTACACAACATAACCTACTTTCACCATCATAAAATTGTCTCCAAAAGGTCTGTACAAAATAATACCATATATTCCTGAGACCAAAATAAAATGAATAAACCAAACTTATCTCCATCCGAAAGTGCTTAGTTAAGACGCCATCGACAGTCAAAATTTATAAATTAATAATAGAACAATTTTACACAACTTATCTCAATGCAAATAGGCTACACCAAAGTTCTTCAGAATATTTATTTCCAAATTAACAAAGATCAATTTGTACAATATTGACTGTAAAAAATAATTGAAACTATGACGAAGGCTGCTAAAAGTTAATTATCCATAAGCAAATATTTTTTATTTCTTTGACCGGCAGTACGTTCCAAAACCTTTAAAATTTGTTATATCGATTATTACGGCTGAACGTATTGATTTATTCAATAAATCAGTAAATTACATTTATTATCCAAAAAAATAATAACCAAATAAAAATAAAACTAGGTGTAATTCAAGATAATATTATTAACAAAACAATTTTTAAAGTAAATGTTCAAAATGATTTCCATTTTGACGGTAACATGCATTAATACGTCGTAATAAATTGAATTGTACCCTTTGCAGCAATTCAAAATTGTTTCGAATGATAGTCATTCCATTTTGAATTGCTTCCCATAACTCCTCTTCCGTAGCTATAGGCCTGGAATATACCATGCTTTTTAAAGCTCCCCATAGAAAATAATCCATAGGTGTTATGTCGGGTGATCGCGGTGGCCACTACAGGAGCATCGTTTCCTCTACCGATCCATCTGTTTGGGTATTGTTGGTTTAAATAATTTCGTACATTTAATGTAAAATGTGGAGGAGCCCCATCATGCATAAACCACATTTCTCTCCGAAGATCCAGGTGAAGATTTTCCAATAGTAGTGGTAAAGTTTTTTGTATGTGGTTTAAATAATTATCCCCGTTGAGTCGAAGGGGTAAAAGTACGGGCCCAATTAATTCACTTCCAATGATTCCTGCCCACACATTTATTCTAAATTCATATTGAAAATGCCTTATTCTTATTGCATGTGGATTTTCATCGTCATAAAAGTGTTCATTGTGAAAATTTGTTATACCCCTTCTTGTAAAACAAGCTTCATCTGTGAATAAAATTTTTCCACAAAAATTTAGATTATAAGCTCTCTTGTCTCTTATAAACTGGCAGAATTGAAGACGTTGTTCAAGATCGGGTGGTAAAAGGTCCTGCACCGATTGGTTGTGATATGGGTGAAGCTGCTGCTCTTTCAAAACTCTATTTATAATGTCTTTACCAACTCCCATTTGAAAACCTAAACACCTGGTACTTAATTTTGGGTTTTCAGCAACTCTTTCCAAAATATCCTCTTCAATTTCAGCAGTTCTTATTGTTCGTTTTCGTCCACAATCTGCAGTTTGAGGAGTAAATCGGCCTGTTTCTCGAAGACGTCTCTCAACAGCGGAAAATGTTTGATGATTTGGTATTCTGCGATTTGGAAATCTTTCACGATATTCCCTAACACTTACGCGACCATTTCTATTACAATATCCAAACACCAATAACATATCCGTCATTTCTTCGAAAGTGTATGGAACTGCCATTATAAATAAGGATAATTGTAACAAATTTACCTTAATTTAAATTAAGCATTAACTTTAGTGAAACAAAATAATGACACTTCAATTCCAAAGCCAACTTGTTTTGTACATACCCTCTCAAAACCATTTTAAAATGATAAATGTGCGTTGTACTGAAGAGAAAAATATTTTCATTTAGATTAAGTTTAAGTTTTTATTTTGGTCTCAAGGATATGTAGTATTATTTTGTGCAGACCTTTTAGAAACAATTTTATGATGGTGAATGTTAGTTATGTTGTGTACAAAATCAAAATTATTTTTTTCTAACTAAACTTAAGCAGATAGAGAAATTTTATAAGAGACAAAATGTGTTGAAATTTAGACTGTTTAGATGGAAAAAAAGTTTTAAGCGTTTTTGGTAGACCACTAAAAAATTATAGTACTTTCAAGCTCCTGATGACCGACTTTTGACCACTTGCTTATCTTCCAAAAAAAAAAATGTTTTTACATAATAGCTTTTTACATAAAATAATCACAGGTTAAATTTCATTCTAATCGCTTGAACGGATTATTGGTAATTGACTAAAATAGAAAAAAAATTGAACTTTGAAGGTCGATGGCGTCTTATCGAAGCACTTTTGGATGGAGATAAGTTTGGTTTATTCATTTTATTTTGGTCCCAGGAATATATGGTATTATTTTGTACAGACCTTTTGGTGACAAATTTATGATGGTGAAAGTAGGTTATGTTGTGTACAAAATAAAAATTATTTTTTTCTGACTAAACTTAAGCAGATAGAGAAATGTTATAAGAGACAAAATGTGTTCAAATTTAGACTGTTTAGATGAGAAAAAAGTTTCAAGCGTTTTTGGTAGCCCACTAAAAAGTTATAGTACTTTCAAGCTCCTGATGACCGACTTTTGACCACTTGCATATCTTCCAAAAAGACAAACATGTTTTTACATAATAGCTTTTTACATAAAATAATCACATGTTAAATTTTATTCTAATCGCTTGAACGGATTATTGGTAATTAACTAAAATAGAAAAAAAAAATGGAACTTTGAAGGTCGATGGCATCTTAACGAAACAATTTTGGATAGAGATAAGTTTGGTTAAATCGTATTATTTTTGTCTCAGGAATATGTGGTATCATTCTGTACAGACCTTTTAGAGACACCCTGTATATATATATTTGTGGCACCCGCGCTAAAGCCTTCGTGCCATAAAACACCTCGCATGAAATAACGCATATTTGCCCCTTGTTATATAATATACTATTATGACAGAACCACACTTTTCACTTCCAAATGTTTCATAATATGTAAAAATACACAGGGTGTTATATTTAAAATAAGAAAGTTAAAGTCAAACCGGAAGTGAAACTGAAGATGTTTCTTTTCCATAAAACGGGTTTCCCTAGTCCGTAGAACATACTAAAATTTCAATATTTTATTTTCATAAATAATGAAATGGCAGGGGTGGCCCTAGTTTCATGTACACCCGGTATACACAGTTTATTTGTTTAATTTTATGACTTTTCCTTTTCAAGAATTTGATCTTGCCAGTCGACAAGTCCTTCTCCATTAAAATAATTCATATAAGTTTCACGGTTCTGTTTAGATTCCATAGTGATATTTTTTGTTGCAACTGATTGTAAATCGACCAAATTCTCACTCTCATTTCGCACTCACCCCTTACAAAATCTAGACTATTACAATTTATACTTATCAAAAGTTGAAGCTGTTGCATAATCTGATGTTTTCGATTTTAGTAAAATACAGAAGATACATACATTAAAAGTTATAAAATTCGAAAATTTAAGGAAGTTCGGCTGGACTAACGTTACCCTAGCCAAACTTTTATTTTCGCTATAACTTTTTTTATGTTAGGGTGCAAAACTTTATTTTGGTGGAGCGTTTGAGTGCGTTTGAAAACACATAAGGTACATACATTTAAAGTTATAAAATTCGGAAATTTAAGGAAGTTGGGCTGGGATAACGTTACCCTAGACTAACTTTTATTTTTGGCTATAACTTTTTTCATGTTGCGGTGCAAGACTTTTCTTAGGTGGAGCGTTTGAGTGCATAATGATTGGTATATGTAAAATTGGTTAGGCTAAAAGTAGTAAGGCTGGGGTAACACAGCTGAATACCAGTACTTTAACCCTAAATTTTAAAACTTTAGATGGCCGTCTAAAAGACACTATATGATCATAGTACAAATATTATTTTATTAAAAAAAAATGCGTGTCAGTTTAAACCAGGGATTCTAACCGTTTAAATTTTCAAAACGGTTTCGGTTAATATTTTATTCTAAAAACGGTTTCGGTTACGGTTTTTAAAAATTTCAAAAAACGGTGTCGGTTTTTAAAAATTTCAAAAAACGATTTCGGTTTTGGTTTCGGTTAACCGAAAAAAACGGTTTCGGTTACGGTTTAAAAAAAGTGTTTTACCTATTTTTTTTTAATTTTGATTGTAAAACCTATAGTTAAACGGTTAAAAACCGGTTAGTAAAACGGTTAAAAATCGGTTAGTAAAACGGTTAAAAACCGGTTAGTAAACGGTTAGAAATCGGTTAAAAATCAGTTACGAACTGGTTTCGGTTACGGTGTTTAAAAATTTCTAAAAACGGTTTCGGTTACGGTTAGTCCAAATAAAACGGTTTTAACCGAATTTCGGTTAATAAAACGGACGCTATACACTAATGGGCCAATCAAAATATTCATAATCATTTTACAAGAATCACTAACCATATTCATTTAAAATTCCATAAGAAATAATAAAGGTAAATTTATGACAAATTATAAAACAATGAAGATTTTTAACGAACTACCACAAAAATTAAAATCTATAATAAAATTATTATAACTTAAGAAACTACACATAATCGAAAAATAAAAGAAGATTTTTTATTATTTTAAATGTTTAGGTTGTTATTTTTTATAATTATTTGTATTTTTTTGTTTTTTTTTTATTTTATACTAGTAATACACCAGTTTTTTCAACTGACTTTGACTTTCTCAACTATAATTTGGTATTTTAATTTTTTAATTTAAAATGGTACAATATTTGTAAATTTTTATTTTATATTACTAAATAAACTTAATATTATTATTATTAAAATCACTAAAATGGAAACAATTTTTTTATTGCAAATTTGAAATTTAAGTTAATTAAATGTGTTTTTTGGCCAATATAACATACGAAAATTCCAATTCTTTATGTAAATAAATGAAGAAATGATAGGGGTGTCCGAGTTTCGTGTACACCCGGTATATTGTAATTTTATTACCGAACGAAGGTATTTTAATTTCAACAAGGAAAAGAAGGTATTTTGTGTTGCATTTTTAACATTTTACTAAATTTTATGATATTACGGATATACAAATTTATAAAAACTATGTTACAGTTGGGTTCTTGGGCAAGTAAAATCAGAACAATTTCAATTTTATTATATTTAGATACACAAGAACAAGAATTTATAGAAAAACGATTAAAATAGTTATAATTACACTAATAAATAAAAGAGTTAACATAAATAAACATAAATATGCAGAAGCTTAGAAATTATCTGCATACATTATAATGTTAAATACCATTTATATTAACCTTCAAAATAAATTAAAATATCTATAATTAGAAAACTCGAATATATGTAGAGTATTACTTCACAATACGTTATACATTATACATAATTAAAAAAATACATAATTGTTTAAATTTTAATAAAAATTTAATATTTCATGGAAAGAAATTCCTTAATTTATAATTTTAAATCATGAAATTCGCTCAAAATTAATTACAAACATTAACACATTTTTCTAATTTGACTTTGTTTGGAATCGTATAGATATAAATTATCTTTCAATTTTAACTGATTTCAATTCAATAGTCATAAACAATACTTTTTTTGATGTTTTTTATTCATCTTTAGTTTTTAGATTTTTTTATTAGAATAGGTAAAATTTTATTTTTTTTCATAATTTTAAAATAGTAAGTTTTTTATTTCAAAGCTTAATATTAATTAATACATTTTTAAATGGATTTAACACACATTAATGTAAGTAGGTTAGGTTTGGTCGGTTTACAGAAATGTTATTTTGTATACAGGGTGGAACAAAAAAAAACGGAGCAAGCCATAACTTTTTTATTCCTTGTCCGATTGTTGAGAAATAAAAAGCATCAATAATTATTTGCTTTGTAGGAAAAACAGTGTTCAATACAATTTTCCAAGCCGCTGTCATTTTTGACAGGTGTATATCAACTTTTGTTTTTCAAATGGAACTGTCAATTTTTTTTCTATGATTTAATAAAGGTTATTTTCTGAACACAGTGGTGTACAACATTGTTTTCATTATTATTAAAAAAAAAACGAAAAAAAAATTTACTTTTTTTTATTTTTACAATGAGGTAAAAAACGATTTTTTTTTTATAATTATTTATGAAAGAGGACACCTCCACATGAATTTTGCAGTTTGATTTTTTTCTCTAACACTTCCGTTGGCGTCACAATTAATATCCAAAGTTGGGCAAAAAGTTTTATATTGAATTGAAATAAAAACGAATGTGTTTCTAAAAATGAACTCTATCACATTATGAATAAAAACACCAATTTTATTTTTCGTTTTCCAACCTCATTGCCAAATGTTGATTAAAATGTGTCTCTTTGAATTTTTTAACAAAGCTTGCCATGAAATTAAAACAAAATGCGAATGTTTGGTAAGTAAAAAGTTTACATTCTTTAAATCAAGTGATCAGAGTATTGTAGCGTGCAGTCAAAATAGTTATCATTTAATTATAAATAGCACACCCACATTATGGACTACAGTCAAATTATTGATATGATTCAAATTTACATTGAATGTAGAAAACATAGTTATGAAGCAGTACGACTCTATCGCCAACGTTTTCCGAATAGAGATCCACCAAAACCTCAAATTTTGGTAGACTTGAAGCAAATTTACGGGAAATTGGTGCTTTCAAGAAACCCAAGAAGCCTAAAGGTCAGTATAATAATGAAGAAATGGAGTTAAATGTTGTACTAATGGTAGAAGTAAATTCAAGCACATCCATTCGCGAAATGGCTCATGACTTTGGAATATCGCATACAGAAGTACTTAGAATATTAAAAAAACACAAACTGAAATCTTTTATCTCCCAGAAGGTACAAGCTCTTGAAGAAAATGACTTACAACGAAGACAAGTATATTTTTATTGATGGGACTTTAAATCAACAAAAATATCATGAACTGTTGACAGAAAATCTACAAAAATTTTTAATTTACCACTCGATGAAGAAATTCGTATATTTTTTCAACAAGATGGGGCTACGCCACATAATGCAAGAATGAATGTTGAATTTTTAAATGCACAATTTGGAAGAAAGTGGATTGGAACACATGGACCAATTCGATGGCCGGCCCGCTCCCCTGATCTGACACCGTTAGATTTTTTCCTTTGGGGGTATATTCGAGATAAGGTATATTTAACTACCTCTAATACTATTGAAATTTTACGACAAAAAATTATCGACGCTTGTCACTCTATACCATGGGGAATAATTTTAAATGCAACCTCAAGCGTAGCAAGAAGATGTCAGCTTTGTCTTGACCACGGTGGAGCCCACATTGAACAATTTGTATAAATTTCTTTTTTAATTTAATTTCGTTTGTAACTAAAATACTAATAAACTTTGATTATTTTCGTGATATACGGAAACGAAAATAAAAATAAAAATTAAATAATTTTTTGTTTCGTTTTTTTAAGAATAATAAAAACTGTATTCAGAAAGAAACCCTTTATTAAATCATAGAAAAAAAAATTGACAGTTCCATTTGAAAAACACAAGTTGATATACACCTGTCAAAAATGAAATTGTATATAACACAGTTTTTCCTACTAATTTATTATTAATAAATTAAAAAAATATTAATAAATTAAAAAATTGTTAATAAATTAAAAATTATTAATAATAAATTAAAAAACAAAACTAAAAAAATAAAATACTCAAAAACAAAAAAAAACAATTGAATTAAATTAAAAGAAATTAATAATACATAATAAAAAAATAAAAAAAATACGACAAAAAAATTTAAAAAATTAATCTAAAAAAAATTATTGGTATAATTGGTTTAGATTATTTTTTTTATTGATATTTTTCAATCAAAAAAATATGTTGCCATTTGAAAAAGAAAAGTTGCCTCCTCCTCCTCTGATGTTTTCAAAAATAAATTTAATCTTTTATTATCTGATAGTAGTATTCTCCAAACCATTTAATTTGACATATCACTTATTAAAATCGGATAAGAAATAACGAAGCTACATCGTTGGCCGTTTTTATGTGCACCCCTCTGTATAAAAAAAATAATTTATGAGGTTTATATGATATTAAAATGAATGAACGGTGAAATTTTCATCGTCAAAATAAGCATTTACATTTATTTTTTATACATATATATTAACATTTTATAAATTTGAAGATAATCTGACTCCATAAATTCTTGAACAATAAAGAGCAACTATTTGCATTTGATTATCTAAATACATACTATTAGGTAGTTCAATCATTGGAAAAAAAAATGGATTAAATTATTATGAGTAAACTTAGAATTAAATGCGGGCAAATACGTTTTATATATTGACTTTTTATCAATTTGAAGATAATCTTTACAGTTATAAAATTTTTGGATAGGTTCCACACAAACGGGTATTGAATAATTGTTTAGTAATATTTCCCCATAATTGATAAAATCAACTTTATTTTTATTTAAATACCATGAATCAATATCGTTATGGCACTTGCATATAAAAGGATTTGGAAAAATTAATAAATAAGTTATTGTAGTTCTCTCTAGGAATTCTTTTGGTAAATAAATTAAAAAATTGTTGGTTAAATCCAAAAACTGAATTACCTGTAGTTTATTAAACGCTTTTAAATTCGCATCTGATATCCAATTTGTATGCAATATTATAGCATCCATAAACCTTATACCATTAAAAGTGTCATCTTCAATGGTTCTAATTAAATTATAACTGAAGTCAATAGCATGTATTCAGCAACCGTGATGAAAATTTTAGAGACGTCGTTAAAGTTAATCACGTCTTTAAGGAAATATTTCTTATGAGGAAATATTTTTTAATCACGTGATTAACGATAACGACGTGTCTAAATTTTTCATCACGGTCGCCAAATACACGCTAATGAGTTTTAACTTCTTAAAACATTTGAATGCATTTCCGGGTAACGCGGATACATAATTTCTATGAAATTTGAGTTCATCTAGGTTATTATTATCGCAACTAAACCATTTAGGATTAAATGCAGTTAGTTCATTGGACTCCAAATTTATTTGCTTAAGATTTTCCATGCTTGAAAAGGCACCTTCTTCGATGGTCGTAATTTCATTTTGGTTCAACTCCCAAACTATTAAACACACCTTTACTAATATTTTTTAATTTGTTATTACTTAATAACAAGTGCTTTAATTTTGGTAAATTAATAAAGCAGTCGGGTTCTAAATTTTGCAAATCCAAATCCATCGCAAGAATCACTTCCAAGTTGATTAAATCACACATTGCACATGATTTGAAGACACTAACTTTATGTTCTATTTTCAACATCTTCACTGTTTTACTTGTAGGAAAAGTTATTGGGCAAATATAATTTTGTATTATTATCCATTTTTTATTATCATTAAAAATAAATGTTTTTTCTTTTGAACTTACTAAATCAAGGGGACATTTGATTTTATCAGTAAGATTTTCAAATAAATATTCGCATAGGTTTTTGGTTTCAATGATGTAATCACCATAAAAAACTAATGTATTGTTAATTGTTAAAACTTGCACCTCTACACCATATTTTATCAGAAGCCTTGGATTGTACAATGGCATTAAAAGTATAAATTAAAAACAGAACTAAATACTTTCGCGACATTACTATAATAGTTTCAAAACTCAAATGATAATCTCTGTATATTTCACATATTTATAAGAAACGAGACTGATAAAAGTAAAAATTATCTTCGTTTATAAAAACTTACACAAATTATATAAATTTATAATAATTTATGTTTTCATTTATAAAGTTTAAAATCTTTAAACAAATCGATAATAACACTTTTTATATTATCTTGCACATTAAAATATTTTTAAGAGGATATGGAATCTACAAAATTTTACCTATTTTTATTTATCAAAGTACGCGAATATGTACTGAGCTATACATACAGAGTGTTTCATTGAAAACTTCAAATGTCGTTTATTTCATAACCAAAATTTTTTCAAAAAATTAACCGGACAAGCCGATTTTTGTTTTGAGGGGGGCGCATTATAAGACCGATTTAAGCACTCTCACGTCACTCCCTTAAGCGGGGGCGTTAACCCCCTAATTTCTTAAATGGCAACAGGGGTTGACTAATATATCATTTGAAAGCCGCTTTTAATTAGAATTCAACGGTATAAATTAAATTAAAATTGATCGATTCGTTTTAAAGAAAAAAAAATAAAAACCTATTGCAAAAATTTAAAGTTTGCAATAAATTTTTTTTATTTATAAAATATTTTTTTTTAAATAGATAATTAAAGTAAATGTTCAAAATATTTTCCAGAATTTTCCAAGCAGAAATAGAGACGGTCTTCAAACTCTGCGCGAACATTTTGTAGCATTAGTGGTGTAATATTTCCACATTCGTTTATGATCCTTTGACGAAGGTCTGCTAAAGTATCAGGTTGGTTCTGGAAGACCTTATTTTTTAAATAGCCCCAAAGGAAAAAAATCCAGCGGTGTGAGGTCAGGTGAGCGTGCTGGCCATTCAATTGTACCTCTACGGCCAATCCAGATAGGAAAGGTTCTGTTTAAATATTGACGAACTGGTAACGTATAATGTGGCGGAGCACCATCCTGTTGAAAAACTATCAAATTTTCGTCCAGCATATCATCATTATCTAAGACATGTGTTATTGTAGGTTCGATAATATTTTGCAGCATATCTAAATATTTTTCGCCTGTTAAGTTGCCATCAATAAATATTGGGCCTATAATATGGTCCCCATAAATGCCAAGCCAAACATTTACTTTTTCTGGATACTGACAGTGCTCTTTTCGCATCCAATGTGGATTTTCTGTACTCCAATAACGACAGTTATGTTTATTTACTTCACCCCTCAAATTAAATGTTGCTTCATCACTAAAGCGGATGTTTTGTAATTGGTTTGGAGCATTTGATAGTCTATTAGATATAATTTCACAAAACTCTGTTCGGCGATCAAAATCATCTTCACTTAATTCTTGATGACAAGAAAATTTATACGGGCGATATTTCTCCAAACCTCGGTACTGTTAATGTAGATAAGTTTCTTATGGAAGTTTGCGGATTTAGAGATGTTTCGCCTACTACAGTCAACGTTTCTACTTCGTTTGGGGGCCGCCAGTTCTTTTTTTATTTCCTACTGAACCCGTTTCACGAAATTTATTGAACAAATCTAAAACATATCTTGCAGATACATTTTTATCTGGATGAAGATTATTAAAACGAGTAGCTGCTCGAAGGGCACATCTTCTTTCTTCAACGTATAGCATAATAATCTCAACTCGATCATCCTTAGAATAAAACCATTTTGAATGGTTAGGAGGTAATAAAGTTAGTGTAATCTATTTAATTCGAAAACTTGTAATACACTAAATTAAATTATTTCAATAAAAAAACAGGAAAGGATGATTCATATTACCAACTTTAACAAAAATTGTTTATTGCGACATGTTTCGCCCTATTAAGGCATCTTCAGGCAACTAAAAATTACAAAATACATAATTACCAATCACAAACAAGATCAAGACTTATCAATTTAAGGAATTAATCAGTCACTTAGTGACCTTTCAATATAACTAACATCTTTTTACTTATATTCTATACAAATCAAACTATAACAGTATGTATTCTCTACTTACTTAACAACAATTCATATCGAAATGTTTGGTCAGCCGATTAATCAACATTGAAGAAGAAGTGTACTCTTCGAGTTTGTTCTATTAATTTCTGAACTGCATCGACTTGGTATTAAGCATTAATTACATTAACATAATTATTATCCACAATTTCCAGTGTTTGACTGCAAAGGTTTATTAATTAGTTGAGTTCAGTAATAGTTGACAATGTGTCTTACCGGTGGAATTTATGATATTCAATAGAAGTAGAGTTAAAATTGTAAAATATTATCACAGACTAGTCAAACAATCAAATTTGAAAAATTTAAAACCTATTAATATTTTATTAAAACATGGATGATAATTTTGGACTAGGATTATCACAGTTAATTTATCACATTTGTTTGAGGCTGCTTAACCTAACAAGCCATATTTGATCACAGAGTTCTACTCTAGACGAGGTGTGCGGTCTGTCATATTGCTATCATTAAAATTAGTTTGATTTGTTTCTATATACTGGGTGTCCCATTGGACACTACTCATTCAGTAACCGAGCTAAGCAGCGGGCCCTAGGGCACCACTGAATGGTAAAGGGGATAGACGAGACGAAAATAATTTTTAACTAAAAAGAGAGAATTGTCGATGCGTTTCAAGTGCGAGCTAACTTGTCATGTTCAAGTGCAGAAATCTACCTGCCAGCTTAGTAATTTAAAATTTATTGGAACTTGGTTAAGAGCGTCTTGTAAAAGTCTTTATGATCAAAATCCAATTGTACATTAAGTGTTAAGCTGTTTGGTTCTAATACGCTCTTCATTATTTCAAGATTTTCTAAATAGTCTAGATTGTATGAGTTGCTGGCATGTAAGATTTCTACGTTTTTGTCTAAATTTGTATTGTGGTTAGTGTCCAAAATATGTTCAGCTAGATGTGAGTGAGATGGTTTATTCAATCTGATAGCTGCAAAATGTTCATTAAGTCTAGTTTTAAAACTTCTTCTGGTTTGTCCGACATATTCTGCATTACAATCATCACATTTGATTTTATAAATTCCACTTTTATCTGTAGTTGAAATTTTTTGTTTATTTCTTTTCAGCAAGTTAAGGGAGTTGTTGGTCCTGAATGAAACTGTGATGTTATGTTCATAAAATATTCGAGAAAGTTTATTACATTCACTGTTTAAGTAAGTTAGTGAGAAATAATTAGTGATGTTTGTAGTGTCTAGTCCTGGTTGTGAATAAGCATTTTCATAAAGAAGTTTTAATTTAGTTCTTTGGATAATTCTCTTTACCACTATGTCAGGGAAATTATTGTTTTGTCCAATAAGTCTTATAATATTGATTTCCTTTTTGAATTCATCTAAGGTCATTGGTACTTTAAATAACCTATTAGCAAAACTGTAAAAAGCAGCACATTTATGAGAATGTGGGTGGTTAGACCAAAAGTTAACCGTCGTATCAGTGGTTGTTGGTTTTCTATAGATTGAGAACTCAATAATCTCACCAACGTCTCTGGGAACTCGATTTATTAAAATATCTAAGAATGGAATTTTGTGATCTTTTTCGATTTCACAAGTAAACTTAATTTTTTGATGTATTTTATTAACTATCTCTAATAATTTCATAAGTTCGACATTGTTACCATTAAAAATAATAAGAATGTCATCAACATATCTTTTCCAAAACTTAATTTTTTGTATGTAAGGAGACGTTAGAGAAAATATCTTGTCCTCAACATGTTTCATAAAAATTTCTGCCATTAGAGGGCTGAGCGGTGAACCCATGGCCAAACCATCCACCTGTTCATAAACATTGTCATTGAAGATAAAAAAAGAAGATGAAGTTAAAAAAGAATTAGGTAAAATATTTACATCAGGCAAAATTGAAATGCTGGTCCACTCTAAAAAAACGTCTGCCGTGGTCTCGAGAAGATATTTCAGCTCTAAAATCATTAGCATTAGTTCAAAAGCCTATTGTTACTAAATTAAATTAAATTATCCCTTATAGTTTATTTTTTTTGCAAACAGGAATGGTGTAGACAAGCAAATAGCTTCGCTCACTCTCTTTTACATTTAACCACGGCAACTTTCGCATGAACGTATGTTGAACTAAGTAATGCAGTACGAACTTGGTTAAGGTAGCGGAATGTAATGATAACGGAGAATCCACTATTACTATCGTATGTCCTAGCATTTTAGAAGGCGCAATTAACTGAGAAATGGGCGGGGCTTCTCATTCCTCATCGGAACGCAGAGCTGTTCATTTCATTATTTTTCTCTACGTGCGTGATGCTGATCGAGAGCAGAGTGGGAGTCCCTAGTCCCTACCACAACTTTCCAACGAGCGGTGGGAAAATTCAGCGTCGCCGATTTGATTCACTGTCAGTAAGGTTAGAATTCATGTTTAAATAAATAAATAAATAAATAAATAACTTTATTGCCCAACAGACTTTCGTCCAATAATAGGGTAACATAAACATTTGCAAATATGTAAAATAACAGGGTAAGAACAATACAAAAAGTGACACTATAATATAACATACATACATAATATAATATATGCAGATACATGTTAATTTAATAGAGATTATTTAATTAATTAATGCGCACAAGATAAAATTAATTTCTTATAACTTATAAAGTTGGGGATGAATATGTCAGCATTGTATTGAAAGTGATGATATGATTGATACAATTTAAACAGAGGTGAGTTTAAATGATTATTAGTATTAGGTGCTGTATATGAGAAAGTAAGGCAGTTTCTAGTGGCCTTAACAGGAATATGGAAATTAAGAGAAGAAAGGGTGAAAGGATCATCAATGATATTGTGTACAATTTTATAACAATAGAGAGCATGTATAATTTGATGTTTCATAGCAATAGTCAAAAAGTTGAATTCATTGAGAAGACTTCGATAGGTTACGGATTGATCAGGATAAATTTTGTACTTTATTTTGAACAGGTATTTTAAGAATCTCTTTTGAACATTCTCAAGCATGTTTATATATCTGTAGTATACAGGTGACCATACAACCGCACAATAAGTAAGTCTGCTCAGAATATATTAGGCATTAAATAAAGTAACAATTGTGTTGATATCAATAAATGCCTTTGAGTTGCGCATGATAAAACCTAGCATACGTTAACACTGTGAGACCAATGAGAGGATGTGGCAGTTAAAATTTAATTTGCTATCAAAAATAACACCCAGGTCCTTTTGTTCGTTAACACGATTCAGAGGTTTATTACACATAGAGTAATTGAACCTAACTGAATGCACTTTGCGCGAGAAGGACAACACGAAGCACTTATTCACATTCACTTCAAGGCCATTTTTACCGCACCATTTACTAAAGTTGTTGGCATCCTCCTCAAGTTGGACACAGTCTTCAACGCTATTGATAATACGAAGAAATTTAAAATCATCAGCAAATCCGAGATAATGTGACGACGTGGCGCTTGTAGCATCATTAATATACAGCAGGAACAGTAAGGGTCCTAGTGTTGATCCCTGCGGAACCCCTGATGATGGTATAAATTTAAAAGAAGAATGTTTGCTGAGAATTCGGACTTTACCTGCTTTGTCTACTTTCCGTAAATATTACACTCATCTGAAGAGCTGTAGAATTTAGTTAAAATAACAGAAAAACTCTTTAAGTTTCATGGAAATGAATAATATGAAGGGAAACAGCCTTAAATACCAAACGTAACAAAGTAGTTACTCATTTATAAAACTTTATCTAATGCATTTCGAAATAGAGATTTCATCTTCAGAGAATACATTCACTTTTTATAAATGGAACTTTTAAGAGCTATCGAGTGATCAAAAACGTCGAAAATTCAAGTTCAATCTCAACATCAGTTCAACAAATGTTATTCATAAGAAAAGATAGTCAGAGACTCAGAGGATGGTGTCGATTTTTGAAAACAAGTATAATAAAAACACACTAAAATTAACAAATTGGTGTACACCATAGACATTGTACATTATGATACCCAATTTAATGTTGACATGTAAAAACAAATTGTACAAATTGACCAAAAATGAGTTGATGTCCAAAAAAACAAGGGGGGGGGGGGGGGGGAAACCACACAGCATTATTGGGAATAGCGTTATCATCGGGGTTAGCAAACAAAGCAACCAAAACTGGAATTAATTGGGTTTGAAGAAATTGTAGATAACTATCTGCTGTAAGTGTATCTTGCTGGGGTTCGCCTTTTGTTAATTAAAAGAAAAACACTTAGGTGGTGACAATCTTTATTTTCGAAATTACATGCGTTTTTATCCGCGGTACAATTCTACCGAACGCCTCGCTGCGCCTAGCCGGCCATGCTGTCTGCTCCACCCAGGGATACCAACCAACGACCTCTTTCGAGACCGCACTAGCGCCACCTACACTTTACACAAGGAAGCCCGGTTCACCTCAATCTTTAAAGAAAAATGGACCAATGACTCTATCCCCAATAATTCACGAGCCCAATATCGGCTATTATGACGGTTCACTGTACCATTAAGACAAAAAGTAGCCTCATCTAAAAAAAAACAAAATATTTTAGAAAATCTTAAATAAAAATAGGTAATTTTATTAAATAACGACGTACCTGACCAAAGTACATTGGATAGAAATTGGGGTTCGGCAATGCATTTTTCCATAAGGTCTTCCCAAAATTCCTCCGATCAAAATCGTCTTCCGCTAACTCATGAACAAGTTGAATTTTGTATGGATGAATCTTTGCTTTTTTTAAAACTTTTACAACAGCTGACTGACTAACATTATTATCTAATGCTAATTGTCTAGTGGACTTATTGGGATCTTCGTCAAATTCCAACAATATTTGTAATTGAATGTCTTCATCAATTTGTGGACGTCCAGCTTTTGGAATATTGCGTACAGTTTCTGGCACGAAGAAATAGGACACAATAGACGGCACGAGTAAATACGAAGTAAAATGCGCCGACGCGACTTGCTGTGCTCCGCGTAAGAGCCGGAGCTAATTCATTTCTTAAAATCAAGCAGCAGCATACGAAACTCCGCTCGCAGGTCGCAGTTATCATGGCCGGCAGACCTTCAACGCAATTCAATTAATCGAATTCATTCGGCGGCGCGGCGCGCTAAAAATTATAATAAATGGCTCACAATAATTCTGCTAAATAACATTTCATTTTATGATATTTACAATGTCAATTAATAGCTAATTTCTAATAGGTATTTTATCGCAAATTTACTAAAAATAAGCATTTTTATATTTTTATACATATTTATTATTTATATATTTGATAAACAGAACTGATTAAAAATAGGTAGATTTTTGGTCAACATTTTGTAAAAATTTTTGAATAAAATAAACCATAATTTGAGTTTATAACATTAAATAATTTAATAAATACATAAAATAAATTACTATTGCGTATTCATAACAAAAAATTACATAAACAATAAGTCCCAATAAATAGAAATAATAACAGATAAATTATTGTTCGTAATTTGTAAAAAAAGTCAAAAGGCAAAAGCTAACATTTATAAAAATGTTGTTTTAGTTCCAATAATCTATTAACAAATTAACAATTTAATGAATAAAATAAACTAAAACTTAACCTTATAATATTAAAAATTTTCCCTGATAAATGATAAAAACATTTTTAAATAAAAATTATGAAAAATGTGTATTTAAAAAAAAAGTTTTGTATTGTTTTGTAGACTAACTATCGAATTTTGAAATCCGAAATAATTATTTTAAAATAATAATTTTTAGAGGTGTAGACTTGCCTCTAGCAAAAGAAGTAAAATATTACAAAGCGGGATAATTAGTAACAATATGAAAAATACAGGTTCATGTTCAAAAAGACGAAAATAACGCTTAAAAACAAAACTGAACCGGAATTTTATTAAAGTAAAACTAACTTGTTATTTTAGAAATGACTCCTATAATTTATTGTTTTAATTAATTAAATAAATTTCGTGTTTATTTAGATACGTAATTAAGAATGAAAATGATATGATTTGAATAATATGGTGAGATAGCGCGCGGCAATTTTACTTTACGCAATGTAATTTTTCGTAGGAGAGTTGCGAGCGTTTAGAATGAGAGGCTACGCAACGAAAAGCTTCTCGCACTAAAACCCGTGCGCTTCAAATACCGATCGATGCGTTTAAACGTTTACACCCTGTATAATTTACCAAATATAAAGTACTTGTTTTTAAATTGAAATAAATTAAAAAATATTAATAGAGGCGAGTTTAATGATTTGGGTGTGCAAGTATTGTACCTGTCCAAAAATGAAATAACGTTTATTTTAAGCCTAGTTTTCATTGGTAGAGTAAGTGGGCGAGTACACTTGCCTACGTTAACTCTACTCTACTCTACTCTACCACCGTGCAATCCTACTCTACTCTACCAAAATCTAGTCAAATTTACTACTCCACTGTACCAATTGCCTTTACATTGATAGAGTTACAAGGATAGTACTAACTCGCCCTACTAATTCGACCGCTAACTCTACCAATGAAAACAAGGGTTATCAGTGATTGGCTCATTATTTGCAAGCTCTACAAAAGTGGGACGGTTTTTCCATGCCCATTGAGTCAACTTAAACGAAAATTATATCCGGGTCCTATAAGAATTTAAGAAGTACATGTAAAATTCTTCTAGCCGGTAATAATAATTGTTAAAATATATTTGGACACTTTTTGAGCTTTTTTCATTCATTGATAAATTGTTAGTAGTAATCAGTAAGTACCAGCTTACTTATTAACTTAGTTGACTAACAATAAATACTATTTTTGCACTTCCTACATATAATGAATGATTTTACGCCATCTTTTGCAAGCGTAAAGCACCAAATTTACGCTCCCCCGGCCCAGAGGACGTAAAAGTAATGGCGACCGTACTTTACGCCCTTGGGCCAAAAATTTGACACTTCTTATAGTTTTTTTATTCTCTGGTTCTGAAATGACATTTACAATTTGGTGTTTTTATGTTAATTAAGTTTGGTTGCGTTATAACCTCCAATAACCAATAAATTTTTAAACACACCTTCGTCCACCTCCATCACAAAATTAGTTGGTTTTAACAAAAAACTACAACACTCCACTAAACTTCTTTAAAATTATCAAATTTCAAACTTCAAATATGACCTCATTAAAATTGTCGGTAAAGAAGAGAACTTCCCAAAACAATCATAATATAATACATAAAAGCTCCGATAGATGTCGCACAAGAAAATTATCGCTAAAAATATCAGGTATCCCTGTTATTCGCAATAGCCGAAAACGCCCACTGCCCGAATTTTTTACCCACAACGCGTTGTGGGTAACTGACCACGTTTGCGGACAATGGGTAAATTTATTTACCCACAACGCGTTGTGGGTATATTTATTTACCCACAAGCGAACTAAAACTTTTTCGCTTTAGGTTCTACTTTTGTCCATGTCGGAATGTGGCGTTTTATCGATAGGGCGTCAAAAATAAAATGACATACTTAATAATAAAAATACTTTCATTGGAATAAAACTGAAAAGGAAAAAACTTAAGTCCTTGTTCTCGGAACAAGGACTTAAGTTCTTTCCCCGGAATATTATTATCGGAACAAATAAGGTTTTTTGTTAAAAGTGAAAAGTATTTTAGTTCTTAAATAGAAACAACGTGCTATTTGTTTTTGCACGGATTACTTCTGTGACACTTGGAATTGCATTTTACATTTTCCTTGTTTTGAACCAGAAGACATCATTGCTTCCTGTCGTACATTCACATGGGAAACTGGAACATCATTTGGAGATAAAAATGTTGAGGGGGATAATTGGAACTCATTCCGACTGAAAAGTTTTCTAGTTTACCATGTTTTGCGCCTAGAACGTACAAATCCAAATCAGTTTTTTCCATTACTACAGCTACAATATAACGAGGAGCCAGGCGTCCACGATCAACATCCGGTATAGTTACCAAAACATTATCACCTACGCTAGCTGGAGGGAACTTGCGTTTCGATTGATCAAACATTTTTTTAGCTTGCTTTTCCAACCCACGCTTACAACCTTTTCTTTCGATGTCAACTGCTCTTTTATTTCCACAAAGTTTGCATAGTGGCACATCATTATTAGGACTACAGGTCGCATGAAACTGTTCGTTGCATTCAATACACACATTTTCTGGGATGTACATATCATTACAGATATTGCATTTATTCAACTCTTCATTTTCGATCACCATGCTTCTGTTTTTGCTACTTACTTGTGTTTCATTTTCAAGTTCTTCATCAGAAATTTCAGAATCCGATTCTTCATGTACCGTATTTGCTTTTTCCAAAGATTGTTCTATCAAACCCAGTTGTTCTTCAAGCTGCTCTTCAGTCTCAATTTTGTTTATGATAGATTTGTCTAAGCATGTATCCAACAGACCATTTCGTTATGAAGTGTCAAACAATGCTTCGTATGGTGTTCGTTTTATGCCTGTATGGAAACTTCGATTTTTTGTGCTCTGAATAATACGAAGACCTCTTGCCCAATTATTACAATTCGTTCTGGGTGAGTAAGTTTACCCACAACCCGTCCTGGGTAAACAAATTTACCCACAACGCGTTGTGGGTAAATAAATTTACCCACTGTCCGCAAACGTGAAGTCGCAACGCGTCGTGGGTAAATCTAGTTACCCACAACGCGTTGTGGGTAAAAATTTCGGGCAGTGGGCGTTTTCGGCTATTGCGAATAACAGGGATACCTGATATTTTTAGCGATAATTAAGTGTAGGTATAAGAAGCACCATTATATTGATAGTGGAGGATGGTCTTATGTTCCATAACGCACAAAGTGCGTCAAGATTTATTGACAATATGCCTTCAGTGTGAAAATTCACACTTAAATATTTCGTATCAATGTTATACGACTAGAAATACGTATGATACAAACCATAAGCATGGCTTGTATGTATTTCTAAGCATGTAAGTACATGCATGTTAAATATCTACATGTGTAGGTATAAGAAGCAGAATTTTATTGACAGTGGTGGATCGTCTTATGGTACATAACGCATATAGTCCGTTAGGATAAATATTTCGTATCAATGTTATACGACTAGAAATATGTATGATACAAACCATAAATATGGTTAGTATGTCTTTCTAAACATGTAAGTAAATGTCCTTTTGTATTAAAGAAATACGGAAAATAATATATGATTTAATATTGATTATTTGATCAGAGATTACACAAGTACCTATATGCTTGTAAATATTTTTAGGCATGTATGTATGTACATACACAGTTTATACATTGGTATAAATAATTAAAATAAAGAAATTATAACACTTTTCTTTTCTATTAAGAAATATTTCAGGTTGATAATGATTTTTGATGCAAAAAGTGATATTAAGATAGATTTGTTTGAGTTTTCATCTTTGGAACTTCCAAAGTTAAATCCTGAAATTGTAGTGTTAAATCATCAAGGTAAAAAGAGAAAAGAAAGATTATCAAAGTTGCAGATTCGGATGGATACAGGATACAGGACTAGCGAATATTGGACAAGCACTTGTAATTTTGGTCAATAAAAAAGATGTGGGGGATGTAAAGAAGCCATTAAATATAAAATAGAATGTATCAGTGATGCTAGAAGATTGCCTGAGATAAGAACTTTTTGGGCAATATCTTTATTAAATAAAGATGTTAAGGAAACTTTGGAGAAAACTGCCATAAGTTGAGTGGACAAAAAGTCCGGAGAAATTATTATCCAAAGATGTCAACTTATACGACAATGCAGTACCAGCGAGGACATACGAACATAAACGAAATCTCAACCCGAACGTCGTCACTAAAGGTGAGAAATAGTCCTGGCCACTTAAAATATTTTTAGAAATAAATAATGACAATATTATTCTGTCATGGTAAAGGGCTATAAAACTCCGTTTGCCAATAGTATATTATGCAACGAGTTTCATAAGTCAAATTTTATTGCACGCGTCCAAATTTAAAACACGAGCCGCAAAGCGGCGAGTGTTTTAAAGGACAAGTGCAATAAATGACTTATGAACGAGTTGCATACACTATTTTTTATATTTTGCGCCCTTTTTAAACAAAATAAATAAATTTCGATGTACAATTATTTTATTAATTTTCTATAAGTTGGTAACAGTTAACAGTTGGTAACAATTATTCATTTATTTTCAAATTGACAGCTTATTTGAAGTTTGAGTTTTTAATTGAATTTTTAAATAATACTACTTTAAATTATCCTAATAATTAAACATGGATGAAGAAATACCAAATACTCCTCCAGAAATTCGAGAAATAGCAGCAAGCACAATAAGCAATTTAATACCCGATAAGTCTCGACACTTGTATGAAAAACAGTACAATAAATTTGAAGAATGGTGTGATGAAAAAAATATTAAATGTGTATCTGAAAATGTTATGCTTGCATATTTTGAATTGCAACGCAAGAAATACAAATCGTCAACTTTGTGGACCGTTTATTCCATGTTAAAGGCTTCTTTAAATCTACACAAGAATATAGACATTTCAAAATTTAATAAATTACAAGGTCTATTGAAACGTACTTCAATAGGTTACTTGCCTAAAAAGTCAAATATTTTGGAAGAAGAGCATATTACGAAGTTTATTAAAGAGGCCGATGACAAGGTATATCTTGCTATGAAGGTACGAGTGATTTTTTTTGTATAATATTTTATTTTGTACGATTTTATATAAATTTTAGGTCATTCTAATAATCGGCTATAACGGTGCACGTCGAAGGCAGGAGTTAATAAATATTTCTATAGATGATATCGAATTTAAAACAGATTGCATAATAATTTCAATACCAAAAACAAAAAACTACGTCCCAAGAAAATTTATAATATCTGAAAACAATTGGGTTCAGTTAATTAAGAAATATGCAAGCCTGAGGCCAAAGAACGTCACCCATAAGCGATTTTTCCTAACCTTTAGAAATGGTTATTGCATTAATTCTCCAATCGGTATAAATATAATGGGAAAAGTATCCAGAAATATTGCGGCTTATCTCAAGTTGCCTAATCCGGAGTCATTTACGGGTCATTGTTTTCGAAGATCCAGTGCCACCCATTTGGCAAATCGCGGTGGTGACTTACTAATGCTGAAACGTCATGGAGGGTGGAAATCTTCTAGTGTTGCAGAGGGATACGTTGACGCTTCTCTACAAAACAAAATCAATGTGTCCAGACTGTTCATACCAACTACCAACGGAGAATTAAATTACATTACCTGGGTGCTCTACCAATAATAGTTCTACTTCTTGTGAAAATAATACTACGGAACATAATATTAATATTGTATCTAATGACAATACTAATACCAATACCAATACAGCTTATCCAGGCCTTACGATTCATTCTAAAGACACTTCCAGTGTAATTATTAATTACAACGTATACAATAATTGTACCATTCAAAGCCACGATAAAAATTAAATGTAAACGTATTCCTAACATTGAATATATTGTTTATTTGCTTTTAAAACAAGACTCTTCATCTTGCGCTGCTATCTTGGTTCTTGGCAATTTGGCCACAACCAAAGTAGATAACCAGGTAAAAATTCACTATAACTGCCTACCTCCAATTTTTAATAATTAATAAAATAATACAATTACAAAAATGATTTCGATGTTCTTCTAATATGAAAAAGTCGAGCCAAAACTAGTATAAACCCTTAAATAAATAAGCGAGACATTCTTTAAGCAACGTTGACAATTTAAGGTTATCTTTGTGAGGTTTAGAGGTTATCTGTTTTTTGTTTGACATATCAATGCTACCAACTTCGAAAAAATAAATAATGCGTGTTATAAAGCGGTAGATGTAGGCTATTTCAACACTGATTTGAGTGCTGAAAAGTACACATTATAGACGCAAAATATAAAAAAAGGTTATACAACGGGTTGTTCCAAAGGAACAGCAATGGTCTGTTTTAAAGATAAAATTAAGTTGTTTTTTAAGAACAAAATAATAGGAAAATGTAAACCTATGATTTATAGGAAATAATACTATTTGGTCAATACATTCCAAAAATTTTATAATACCCCAAAAAGATAATTTTTTCAGATTTATTATAAATCTTAAAGACTTAGATAAATTTCTTATTAATAAACATTTTAAATTAGAGTTGGTAAACTCCTACGAGATTGACAAAATTTAAATCTTATTTTGCTACAATTGATATAGATGATTGTTAAAAAAAAAAAAAAATATGTGTAAAACTAAAATTGTTTTGGAACATCTGGAACTTTTCAAACAGGTATAGTTATTGTAAAATTGAGGAAGTCTTACTTCAAATTTGGAGCTACTTGCAGTGTTGTTTGCTTTAAAATGTTGACTTCTAAAAATGTACAAAAACGTACAAAATTAATATTTTATTAAGATTAGATAACATTATCTCCGTTTCTTACATAAATTGTATTAGAACCATAAGATTTCCGTAATTAAATACAATTGCTGTGCAAATTTGGGAATTTTCAGAGGAAATATAAATATAGCTAAAAGCGGATTTTATTTCAAGGAAAGATAATTATAAAGCTGATAAAGAATCTCCTAGGAAGATATCTCTGTATATGGAGATTGAAATATTAGATTGGATTTTTCAAATTTTTGCTAAGCAATTTGGGATAATGGATATAAATTTATTTGCATCTTGAGTGAATCGGAAATGCGATAATTATATCTTATATTCAAGATCTAAACTCAAGCAATTTTACGTGTTCCCATCGTTTTTTCTTTTAATTTAAGGATATTAGATAAAATAGGACATGATTAAGCGGAGGGAATCGTGGTAGTATATTTTTGGCAAAGCCTACTATTGAAAATTCTTGGCCCTTATTAAAGATAAATCTATCTTTTTTGAACCTAATGACAATCTTGTTTTTTGTCTTGGCAGGAATTATCCTTTGGCTAGTCAACTTTTCTGGGTGGTACAGAGATAATAATAGGGAATCTTTTGGTAGCTTCCTTAAGTATAAATAAACTTAAACAATATAACTCCAGTTTAAAGTTATAAGGTGGGAGTTTTGTAATGCAACAAAAATTTGTATATTTAATGGGGAAATTTGCCATATTATAATAATAAAATCTTTAATGATATTAAAAAGTCATCGAGCAGCTATAAATTTAATTAGTGAAAATTCAAAAAGTAATGATCGCATATATTAAAGAGGGGTTTTAAGAGTATATGCAATAATAGACTATTGAACCAAAATATGTAGTAACTTGGGTTCCACGAGTAATAATAGATTTTCTATATTTTACAGAATCTACAGATAAAATTTCAATAAGTATGCTTTCCAAAAAATTGGTTAGTTTGTTGGTACTAGCTACTGTACAAAGAGTCCAGATTCAACATTTAATATAAATAGCAAATATAAAATGTGGTCCAAAAAGGGGTGATTATTAGAATTCGAGAGGATTAAAACATCAGTACAATAATACCTCCAATTTTTTGTATTGCATGTCATTTGGTGAAATATTTAGAAATATTTAAAAAATATAGGGGGAGATTCAACACGTGTTTATGACGGTTAATAGGCCGTAATAACAGTTAGCAAACAAACCATTACGGTTAAGGAAATTTTTAGCAAAAGGTGGATTAAACACATAAGTTTTTAGTGTACATATTACTCGATATACAGTAACTTTAAAAGCAGATTTGCAAGAAGTAAATATTAATTTAATCCACAATAAGGCAGGATAGTCCGACATATTTAAGTTTTTTGCTAATTTTTATAATATGCCTATTATATTTCAAGATAATTTTACAAATGATGTATTTAATTTGTTTTAATGATTGTTACAATTGGTTTGAAAATAGTTTATGCTGTTTTCTTCTTAAGTAAGAATCTTCTATTGCATTTTAAATAGATGAATAAAAATTACTACAGTAATTTTATTTGAACTTATTCTTGACGCTTAAGAGCTCTAAAAGTCTACAATTATCAATTATATGAGATACATCGAGCAGGACACATACATAATTACAAGATCAAACGAACTTACCTAGGAAGGAAGTTCGATCTTGATTATGTTTGTGTCCTGCTCGATGTATCGCGCCCCCCCCAAGAAGAAAAGAAGAGCAATGGTGATCGCTGGATATGTGATCTGGATTCCGAACTCAATGCATCGGTACGTTTGGATGCCGCTACACCAAGTGATACGATCATAACCGAAGCATCGATAACAAAAATTTTCCAATCGCAATTTAACTTATTTAAAGATGAATTTATTACTCAGTTTAAGGCTTTCACGGCCGAACTTAAATCCATGAATTCAAAAATCGAATCCTTAGAAAGAGAGAACGTTGAAATGAAAAATGAAATATTAACATTAAAATCATTGCAAGACTCTAATCCCAGCTTGAGTCTGGTTAACCAAACCACTTCAGTTGTAGATGAAATAGATGAGCGGGAAATTAGATCTAAGAATTTGATGATATACAATGTTCCCGAATCATCGTCACAATCTTCAGATGAAAGGATCACCCATGATATTGCTCAAGTACAAGACCTTTTAAAGGATTCCGCGATAGAATTCCAACCAACAAAATTAATAAGGATCGGCAAAAAATCAACCAACACTCGCCCCATTAAAGCTATCTTTTCAAATAAAGATACTCCTTTAAAGGTACTTGCTTATGTCAAAACAGCCAAAAATATAAATCGAAACATTAAAATTAGGCATGATTTAACTAAATTACAACGTGATCATTTAAATAAGATTAATGCGGATCTAAATACCAGGAAACAAAACGGCGAAACTGATTTATTCATTAGCTTTTCTCATGGGCAACCGAAAATTAAGAAATTTAGAAATCGGGACAATAATCGCCCAAAAAACGAAAGAAATCTAATAATAATGGTTTAAATATTTTCTATTATAATTTTGGCGGACTAAAAACAAAATTGCATGCATTTTCTACTGAAGTATTATTAACTGAATATGATGTAATTGTCGTAGTTGAATCTTGGCTAAATGAAACAATAAACAGTTGTGAACTTAAACTTAAAAACTTTGATATCTTCAGATGTGATAGAAATCTAATTAATTCTGAAAAGAAATATGGGGGTGGAGTAATGATTTTAGTTAAAAGAGATCTACAAGGTGCCAGCTTATCATGTTCAGACGATGTTGAACAACTTTTTGTTGCTGTAACATGTGAAAATAACTTAAAAATTATTATAGGAGCTCTGTACCTACCTCCTCTCTCTGACGTTTCGAAATTTGAAAGTCACTGCTCCAGCGTAGAAGATATCTATGAGAAATTTCCGAATTCCAAATTTGTACTGTGTGGTGATTACAACTTACCCAAGGCGATTTGGGAGAATGATGAGTTTGGTGTTAATGACGTATACTCTGACATGAATTATCCTTCAAAGATTCTATCTGAAAGCTTCGGATTCCTTAACTTTCATCAATTAAACCAAATTCCCAACTCGAGAGGTGTATTTCTGGACCTAATTTTTTCCAACTCGAAGAATCTACTTGAAGTTAGCAAGACAGATGACCTTCAGTTAAGCTCATCGCAGCATCATGTGCCTTACTCAATGGTTCTAAAGTGTGATTTAAGTAGTGATAAATTTACCTGTGATAATTATTTAAGAGATTTTTCCAAGGCTGATTTTATTTCAATCAATAATTGTTTAGCTTACTTAGATTGGGACAAACTTTTACTCGATCAACCTAATATTGACGATTGTGTAAATTTATTTTATAATTTGGTCGATTCAATTATTGAGAAATATGTACCAATTATTAAACTTAGCCCCAATATTTATCCCAAATGGTACTCGACCGAGTTAATTAAACTTATTAAACGTAAAAAGGAAGCTCATAAGTTTTATAAACAATCTCATTCACTTGAAGATTACGATAAATTTAAAACACTGCGTATCCAATGCAAATCTCTTTGTCATATTTTATATAGAAACTATATTCAAAATGTTGAGTCCAGTATTGTGAGGAACCCCAATTCGTTCTGGAAATTCATAAATGAGTCTAGGGATAATCACGGTTTACCTTGCAATATGTATTTAAATAACGAATCTAGTCATGATATTGCTGATACCGTAAATTTGTTTGCTGATTTCTTTGAAGGAGTATACAGTGGTCAGAAGAGTTCTAGTCATAACTCAATCGTTGGTCAAAACATTACTATAACCGCTTCAGTCGACTCTACGCACTCCTTTAGTGTTAGTCAAGAAGAGGTTTTTAACTTAATTTCTGAATGTAAAGAATCAATGTCGTGCGGCCCTGACGGAATTCCCACATATTTTATAAAAAATTGCGCTTTTACAATAACCAAACCAATATTCTTGTTGTTTGATCGATCTCTTAAAGAACATACGTTTCCTCAGATTTGGAAGAGGAGTTTCATTACCCCAATTTTTAAGTCTGGAGACCGGCATGATATATCAAACTACCGTGGAATCAGTCTACAATCGTCAATTGCAAAATTGTTTGATCAGTTGATAACATCACAACTTATTTGGTTGTCCAAACCATTAATTATCGACGAACAACACGGATTCACAAATGGCCGTTCAACATTGACCAATTTGGTGTTGTATAGGAACTTTTTGTCGGGCGCTTTGGAGGGTCAGTGTGAGGTTGACTCAATATATACTGACTTTTCCAAGGCGTTTGACAGGGTTAACCATTCAATTCTGATTACCAAACTCCATAATTATGGATTTTCTGGCGATATTGTTATTTGGATTGACAGTTTTTTGTCTGGCAGGACACAATGTGTCAACATCTCAGGGCAGTTATCAAAAATGATCAAAGTAACATCTGGTGTACCTCAAGGGTCTCACTGCGGACCGATATTATTCAATCTGTTTATAAACGATATTTGTCATTATATTAAATTCTCAAGGTACTACCTATTTGCTGATGATTTAAAAATCTTTCAAATTATTAGGACTGCAGACAACCATAAAGAATTGCAAGAGGATGTTGACAACCTTGTGTTATGGTGCAATGACAATAAGCTTGACCTAAACTTGGATAAATGCCAATCAATATCGTTTTCCAGGAAATTACAAAAATGCGATCGTTACTACTCGATCAATGGTACTCCTTTAAAGAAGGTATTTGTTGTAAGGGACTTGGGGGTTCTTTTCGACTCTGGATTGACTTTTAGGGATCACATTCTGACAACGGTTAATTCTGCACTCAAGCTACTTGGATTTATTTCACGAACAGCTAAAGACCTGAATCCGTATTGTTTTCAAACTCTATATATGAGTTTGGTTCGTTCTAAATTAGAATATGCTTCAATTGTTTGGTCTCCTCACTTCAAAAACTTATGTGCTTCCATTGAGCGTGTACAAAGAAAATTCACAAGAATTATGTCATATAAAATGGGAATGTCCAACATTGATTTTCATTATAATCCCATGTTAACTACGTTGAATCTGGACAGTCTCGAAAATAGGCGCTTGATATCTGATGTTGTTTTTCTTTATAAACTAATCAATGGTATGTTAAATTGCTCTGAACTTCTTGAAAAAATTGATTTTTATGTGAAACCAACGGGTTGTCAAACGAGAGAAACAAATTTATTCCGAATCAGTTTTCACAGCACTAATTATGGGTGTAACGAACCAATATCGCGAATGATCAGAGAGGCTAATGATATTAGCAGTAATTATCCCAACTTTAAATTCTTTAATGTTTCATTTACCTCATTTAAGAGCCAACTTAAGCATACTAGTTATTAAAATTATTGTTATTTGTATTTGTATTTGTATTTTTTTTACGCTGCTTTTTATTATACTGTACACACTTATTTGTAAACTTTTGTAACAAAAAGGGCTAGCCCGTAAATAAACTATTATTATTATTATTATCCCAGGTCCCATGTGTCAAGAATCAAGAAGCTTTAAAGGAATAACGAAAGATATGCGAGCAACATACTAGATTGAAAATTTGAGTTTTTAAATCAAGTTGTGATACCTGACACAGAGTACGGGAGTACTACAATTATCAATTATATGAGATACATCGAGCAGGACACAAACATAATCAAGATCGAACTTCCTTCCTAGGTAAGTTCGTTTGATCTTGTAATTATAAATTTTACTTATTATTTACATAGAGAAAATAATATAATATTATATATGTAAAATATACATATATTTTACGTTAAATTAGCTACATAGGAGATTTTACGAGCTATCTATGTATATTTTATATATAAGTTACAAATTGGTTTACTGGGATATCACTGTTTCTAGAATAAATTGTAGATACAATATCAATTATAAAAATAGGGTGTCCTATTAAAGAAAAAAAAGATGATGATGGCGTCTTAAGAGTGGTAAATAAAAACAATTTTTTTAGAATAAAATTATGAGATATAAGTGCTGCCATTTAAAGCACTTTTTGATTTATATTTTTATCTCTTCAAGTAACTGAGATATTTCCTGGGAAGTAAAATTCGGGCCACCCTTTATACATATTTCAAATTAAACCTCATTTAAAATTAAATGACAGTTAAATGTGTTTAATAATACTGGGGGTTAGCCTACGAAAAATTTATTAGGGACAAAAAATCTTCGTTTCACAGTTTTCTACATAAAAAAATTATTTTTACATAAAATTTTTAAATACCTTAAAAGTTTTTGATTGTTTTATGTCTTCTATTTTCATCCAACACCATTTACAAAAGTCGAGGATTAGGCAAATTTTTACCAATTGAGCGTTCATTATTCGAATGTACTTATTCAAAATTTCATTAAATAATTTTTGTTACTTTGGCCGTAATTACATTTTTTTTTAAATAAATCAACTAGAGGCTTATAACTCTTCAGAGGTGCATTTTTATTTAAATGAATTTGGTCATATCGACTTATTTATTGGTCTTCAATCTCCAGTTAAGCGTTGTCGGTCGAATTTTGCGACACTCTTTATTTTTTTATTGATTTAAGTAAATAGTGAACTTGGCAAGTTCACTGGTGGAAAGTACTTGTCAGTGAACTTGCTAAGTGTAAATGAGATAAATTTAATGCAAGAGGTGAGGAAGGTCATTTTAATAATAAAACTGGCTAATTAAGTGTTATTTCTTAGATATAATTAAAACATATATCATAAATCATTGTTCAATACTTGAAAAGTGGCTACATTAATCCGTCTAACCTTAACTTGATTATTGTAAGTTTGTTTGTCGCTAGTTTCAAGGTAAATAAATTGCAATCGTTATAAATTTTTTTAAAGTCTTGGAATGTGGCTGTGATTGAGATGTAAAGAGAAATGTGGTATTTTGATAAATGAAATAAGTACTACATCATTTGAGTTTTGAAATCACCACAGCAATGTCGCGAAACTGTTTACTTCTGTTACTTATTTTTATTTTTGATTTCATCATACAGTCTACGTCTTCAAAAGAAATATTGTGCACCGAAGATACTTTTAACAATACATTAGTTAGATATGCAGATAGCTATTTAACTAGAGACTTAAAAAACAAATGTGAATATTTTAAAAACCTTACTGATCAAATCGACTGTCCCTTTGATCCAACAAGTTCATATCATACAAACTATGTTTACGGTACTAATTGGGCAATAATACCTAATTATATTTCCCCAAAAACTATTAATAATACAGCAAAGGCGTTGAAAGTGGTAGATAAATTAAGTGTCTTAAAATCATGTGCAATTAGTGACTTAAGCAACTTAGAATTGATTGCAGCGTTTAATTTGGAATTGAAAAATTTGGAACCCAAATGCTTCAATAATTTACCACAACTAAAGTACTTACTTTTATATAATAATAAATTTAAAAATATTAGTGAAGGTGTATTTAATAATTTAGGAGTGAAACTATTGCAACTGTCATTGAATGAAATTACGACCATTGAAGAAGGTGCTTTTACAAACATGGAAAATCTTAAAACAATACATTTGTGGTCTAATAAACTAACTATATTTAACCCCAAATGGTTTAGTTGTATTAATAATAATCTGGAAGAAATCCATTTTCAAAAAAATCTTGTATCCTCGTTACCAAGAAATGTGTTCAAATGTTTTAAGAAGTTAAAAGAGATTAACTTCAGTACCAATTTGATTAAGACAATCGAAGATGGTGCCTTTAATGGAATGCAGTTTATGGATAGTATTCTTTTACGGAAAAACTTATTAGAAGACATCAATTTGGGAGCGTTTAATAAACTGCAGAAAATTCATTCTTTAGATTTATCCAAGAATAAACTAATTTATTTACCTAAAGAGTTTCTAGAGAAAACTATTATAACTTATTTATCAATCTTTCCAAATCCATTTATTTGTAAGTGCCTTGAAAAAATTGATTCGTGGTATTTAAATAAAACTTTTATGTATTATCCGAAAATACTGATAAACAAAACTTATTCAGTGCCCGTATGTGTGCAACCCATTCAAAAATATTATACCTGTGAGGATTATCTTCAAATTGATAAAATGTTAATATATAAACAGTATTTTGAGGCGGTTGATTATAATTTTATTAGTCCGGATTTAATCCCCTTTTTTTAATAATAGGTAATATTTGATTAGGTGTTCACGGTTTTTTAAAAATATTCCCTAGTAAATTTACGAAATATTAATATATGTAAATCTCATTTTATTGATCAACTTTATTTAAACAAATGTAAGTTTTACTTATAAAATTTATAACTAAGTAATTTATTAAAAATAAATTTTAAAAACTCCGTATTTTTATTTTATATTCCTTAGAGACCAAAAAAATATGTAATATTTATAAAGCAAGGCTTTCTAAAGTTACACATCAATATTTTTTTAAGTAAGTAAGTTATTATTTTTATGCTTCAGGTACATTTGCTTATCAGTGGCGTACCCAGAAATTTTTATAGGGAGTGCACTCTTGACAAGTAAACAAACAAATATATTTCTACTTCCATTTAAACTAAAACAACATAAAAGTTTCATTCTTTTATTGACTTTTTTCTTTTATTTCAATTGTTGAAGGGGTGGGGTGCATATGTACCCAAAGCCCCTCCTCCTTTTCCACTTTCCATCTTAATTTAAAAAAAAGTGATAAAAGATAAAAGAGCCGTTTTAAAATTTGTCGGACGATTTATTCTAAAGTTATACAAAAAAAACCTTATTTTTAAGAAATAATGCGTTATTCTTAAAAATCACACAAAAACTGCTGTAACTTTTTTATTTCTTCATAAAAAAATTTAAATTTTGTTTAAAAAATTTTGTGTTCATGAAATCTAATTATTTATGCTATTTTAAAATGTTTCGGATGATTTATTCTAAAGTTATACAAAAAAAAACGTTTTTCTGAAAAACCACACAAAAACTGCAGTAACTTTTTTATTTTTTCATAAAAAAATTTAAATTTTGTTTAAATAATTTTATTTTCATGAAATCTAATTAGAAATTCCATTTTAAAATTTTTCGGGTGATTTATTCTAAAGTTATACAAAAAAACGTTTTTCTTAAAAATCACACAAAAATTGCTGTAACTTTTTTATTTCTTTATAAAAAAATTTAAATTTTGTTTAAATAATTTTATTTTCATGAAATCTAATTAGAAATGCCGTTTTAAAATTATTCGGACGATTTATTCTAAAGTTATACAAAAAAAACGTTATTTTTAAGAAATAATGCGTTTTTCTTAAAAATCACACAAAAACTGCTGTAACTTTTTTATTTCTTCATAATAAAATTTAAATTTTGTTTAAAAAATTTTATTTTCATAAAATCTAATTAGAAACTCCTTTTTAAAATTTTTCGGACGATTTATTCTAAAGTTATACAAAAAAGAACGTTATTTTTAAGAAATAATGCGTTTTTCTTAAAAATCACACAAGAACTGTTGTAACTTTTTTATTTCTTCATAAAAAAATTTAAATTTTGTTTAAAAGATTTTATTTTCATAAAATCTAATTAGAAATTCCATTTTAAAATTTTTCGGACCATTTATTCTAAAGTTGTACAAAAAAAAACGTTATTTTTAAGAAATAATGCGTTTTTCTTAAAAATCACAAAAACTGCTGTAACTTTTTTATTTCTTCATAAAAAAATTTAAATTTTGTTTAAAAAATTTTATATTCATAAAATCTAATTAGAAATTCCATTTTAAATTTCTCGGACGATTTATTCTAAAGTTATACAAAAAAGAACGATATTTTTAAGAAATAATGCGTTTTTCTTAAAAATCACACAAAAACTGCTGTAACTTTTTTATTTCTTCATAAAAAAATTTAAATTTTGTTTAAAAAATTTTGTGTTCATGAAATCTAATTATTTATGCTATTTTAAAATGTTTCGGATGATTTATTCTAAAGTTATACAAAAAAAAACGTTTTTCTGAAAAACCACACAAAAACTGCAGTAACTTTTTTATTTTTTCATAAAAAAATTTAAATTTTGTTTAAATAATTTTATTTTCATGAAATCTAATTAGAAATTCCATTTTAAAATTTTTCGGGTGATTTATTCTAAAGTTATACAAAAAAACGTTTTTCTTAAAAATCACACAAAAATTGCTGTAACTTTTTTATTTCTTTATAAAAAAATTTAAATTTTGTTTAAATAATTTTATTTTCATGAAATCTAATTAGAAATGCCGTTTTAAAATTATTCGGACGATTTATTCTAAAGTTATACAAAAAAAACGTTATTTTTAAGAAATAATGCGTTTTTCTTAAAAATCACACAAAAACTGCTGTAACTTTTTTATTTCTTCATAATAAAATTTAAATTTTGTTTAAAAAATTTTATTTTCATAAAATCTAATTAGAAACTCCTTTTTAAAATTTTTCGGACGATTTATTCTAAAGTTATACAAAAAAGAACGTTATTTTTAAGAAATAATGCGTTTTTCTTAAAAATCACACAAGAACTGTTGTAACTTTTTTATTTCTTCATAAAAAAATTTAAATTTTGTTTAAAAGATTTTATTTTCATAAAATCTAATTAGAAATTCCATTTTAAAATTTTTCGGACCATTTATTCTAAAGTTGTACAAAAAAAAAACGTTATTTTTAAGAAATAATGCGTTTTTCTTAAAAATCACAAAAACTGCTGTAACTTTTTTATTTCTTCATAAAAAAATTTAAATTTTGTTTAAAAAATTTTATATTCATAAAATCTAATTAGAAATTCCATTTTAAATTTCTCGGACGATTTATTCTAAAGTTATACAAAAAAGAACGATATTTTTAAGAAATAATGCGTTTTTCTTAAAAATCACACAAAAACTGCTGTAACTTTTTTATTTCTTCATAAAAAAATTTAAATTTTGTGTTAAAAATTTTATTTTCATAAAATCTAATTAGAAATTCCATTTTAAAATTTTTCGGACGATTTATTCTAAAGTTATACAAAAAAGAACGTTATTTTTAGGAAATAATGCGTTTTTCTTAAAAATCACATAAAAACTGCTGTAAATTTTTTATTTCTTCATAAAAAAATTTAAATTTTGTTTAAAAAATTTTATTTTCATAAAATCTAATTAGAAATTCCATTTTAAAATTTCTCGGACGATTTATTCTAAAGTTATACAAAAAAGAACGATATTTTTAAGAAATAATGCGTTTTTCTTAAAAATCACACAAAAACTGCTGTAACTTTTTTATTTCTTCATAAAAAAATTTAAATTTTGTTTAAAAAATTTTATTTTCATAATTAGAAATTCCTTTTTAAAATTTTTCGGGTGATTTATTCTAAAGTTATACAAAAAGAAAACGTTTTTCTTAAAAATCACATAAAAATTGCTGTAACTTTTTTATTTATTCATAATAAAATTTAAAATTTGTTTAAATATTTTTAAGAAATCTAACAGTTTCCTTACTTTTTGGTCGATTTTTAAAGAATATTGAAGAAGAGTGAGTATAAAAAATTATAACGACAATGTAAAAAAATATACTTTCAATTATAGGCTCCATTATTAAATTTAATGGTATAATTTTTTTAGGAAATTTTTTTATTTAAATATATTAATTTAGTCGAATTTTGAGACTCGAAAAAGAAGATATAGTTAATAACTTTATTGTTGAAAATATTTTTCCAAAATTTTATCCACATATTTAATATACCATGGTAAAATAATAGAAAACATTTTACTGAAAAATTTTAATGGAAATTTCTTGTTTTTTTTTTAAGAAAATCAATATTTCAGTAAAATTATAGGAAGATGATTTCTTAGGTTGAGGACAAAATAAAAAATAAATATTTTAGGTACGAATTTTATGATTTGACCTAGAAAATTATTAATAACTTTTTTATTGTTTTTAATTTTGCACATGAATTTATGATACAACTATTTAATAACTGTTAGTTTTTTTATGGAAAATTCCAATAGAAACTTGAGGAAATTCGTAACTTCCTATTTTAGTCATTATTTTTGGAATTTAAGTTACAAAGTTGTTTTTTTTTTCAAAAAATTCCAACAAAAACCCGAAAAATCGTTGATTTTGTGAGTTATTTCTTATTTTTAACGAGTCGAGTTATAAAATTGTGAATAACTTTTTTATTCTTCTTAATATTAAAATCTAAATATTTAAACAAAATTTTGTCCAAACACAGTACATACTGAAAACTTTACCAACCCGGTTGTGGTATTTTACTTCAATTTTTGGAAAAACGCTCGGATAGGTCGATTTTAGTTTTCGGGGAGACGCATTATGAGACGGATTTAAGCGGTCACATATCATTTTAAATTGCACTCCCAAACTTGTGACATATTATTTTAATGGAATTTAAACACACAATAATACTTATTTTAACTAAAAAAATTATTATTCAATTAAATTTAATAATGTTACACTGGTTTTGTTTATGGGATATTAAAGACAAAAGAAAGAAATGAGAAAAAAGTAAAATGTTATTGTACTTTGACAATAATAGCAAAAATTAAATTTATTTTAGCAGATGTTTTATTGCAATATCAACTTTACTTGAAAAGTGTGTTTATCAACTACTATTACAGCAAACACGCATTAGGTATGTAATAATTTTAAATTAAAAATTATGGTTTATTCAATTGCGGAAAGGGTCGAAATTGTAGCCCTCTTTTTGGAAATAATAACTGTGCCCAAAGAGTGACCGAAGTGTTTAACCAACAATATGAAGACAAACAAACAAGTAAGAGATATGTTTTGGATTTAATCGAAAAATTTCGAGAAACGGACCCAGCGTCAAAAATAAAAATCCAGTACGGAACGACGATAATGAAGTGGGGGGTCTGGGATAAGAGGCCATTGATCCAACATTAAGCATACGAATTTTGAAACACCGTGAATTCCACCCATACAAAAATCAACTACACCTTTTCCAATTGCAATTCAGAAAAGATTAGGTCAATTTCAGAATAGTCAATTGTATTTCAGGAAAGATCAATTCGATTTCAGAATAGTCCATAGTATTTCAGAATAATCAATTCAATTTCAGAAAATATCAATTTTATTTCAGAATAGTCAATTGTATTTCAGAAAAGATCAACTGTATTTCAGAAAGCATCAATTGTATTTCAGAAAGCATCAATTGTATTTCAGAAAAATCTATTTAATTTCAGAAAGGACCAATTATAAAAAGTAGGACAGTCAAGATTTTTGGTGGTGATTGTGCACGTGATCAAAAATATTCGGTCCTTATTAACTAATGTTAAACACAACTAAAATAATCTTCCAAAAACTCTTGGCTTCCTCAATATTTTACAAAAGGTCTAAAAATAAATTAATTTTTCTGAAATACAATTGACGCTTTCTGAAATACATTGATCTTTTCTGAATTACAATTGATGATTTCTGAAATTGAATTGACTATTCTGAAAGACAATTGAAACAAGTGGGTAGTCGGTGAAATTTTGTAAATTTCGATTTCGTGTTTTTCTAATAACGGACAAACGGTTCATCGAAATCGATTATTCTTTTTTGATATCGAATTCCTTATTTCATTTATCAACCATGATATAATTTTATTTTTTTACATTTTTATTATACTAAATACGTATCGAAAACGTCTAAAAATGTGCAACTTTAGGTTCAATTTACAACCTTATAAAGAGAAAATTTAAAAAAATTTAAATGGTCACTGTGTACATTCTTAAATATACTTTCAAGATTAATTTACAAAACCTACTCATATTTATTACTTTTTAAAATATTAGAATATTGAAATGCCAATGAAATCGCTATGTATTAGCCTTGTTTATACAGGGTGTCCCAAAAAGAAGTACTCAGAAGAAAATCCTAAAAAGTAGACGAGATTTCGTCGACAAAAAAAATCTTAATAGCCAGGGTCGGAATAGCCCAGTTTATTTTTGACGGGGCTTTAAATTTTGTTCCCACAGAAAAAGTCGTTCAATCGAAATTCTATTATAAGTCATAAACTATTTGGTCAATTTAAATGAAAAGAATGTAAAGTAAAGCTAATTAATGCCACTTTGGGTGGACGTTACAAAATTATTACAAACAAATTATTTTAATAGAAAAAAATATTCTTTAGTCCAAAAACTAATGAGAATGCACATTTTTTCTTGATATTTTCGCTCATATCTTTGAAATAAACCCCATAATGAAAACTCTTTTTTTACGTCCGTAAAACTTCAAAATAAACTCTATCAATTAAAAAAAGATTCAGTGTTCTATCTCTTTTACTTTAGGAGCAGTGATGGTAACAAAAATACCTTGCGCGAGTGACTTCAAGTAGTAGGTCAAGTAAAAACTTTGCAAATAAGACAGTGGTTAAAGAAAATGAAATGAAAATCAGTTTAATGCCATAATTATGAAACTGAAACTTTACTTAATTAATTAATGTTCAAAATGTTGACCATTACCTGACCCTCAACCCCCTACGTCAAGTCACTCACCACTCACCCAGAGTAATTTACTTACCATCACTGCTCCTAGAGAAAAAGAGATAAAACACTGATTTTTTTTTTAATTTGAGTTTACTCTAAAGTTTTATGGACGTAAAAAATGGTACCCATATTGGGTTTATTTCAAAGATTGAGCGAAAATAAATAAAAATGGAATTTTGATTCATTTTTTTTTTATTTTTGCTCACATCTTTAAAATAAGCTTCATAAGGATACAATTTTTTAATGTCCCTAGAACTTCATATTAAACTCAATGAATTGAAAAAAGAATCAGTGTTTTATCTTTTTTTCTCTAGGACCAGTGGTGGTAAGAAAAATACTTTCCCGACTGACTTGACGTAGGGGGTTGAAGGTCATGTAATGGTCAACATTTTCAATATTCATTAATTATGTAATGTTTTTGTTTCATAATTATGGCATTAAACTTATTTTCATTTATTTTTCTTTAACCACTGCTTTATTTACTAAATTTTTACTTGACCTACTACCTCAAGTCACTCGCGCAGGATATTTTTCTTATCATCACTGCTCCTAAAGTAAAATAAATAGAACACTAAATCTTTTTTTAATTGATAGAGTTTACTGTGAAGTCTTACGGACGTGAAAAAAGTGGTTTCTTTATTAAGCTTATTTCAAAGATATGAGCGAAAGTATAAAGAAAAAAAGTGAATTTTCATTAATTTTTTGAAAAAAGAATATTTTTTTCTATCAAAATAATTTTTTATGATGATTTTTTTAGTTTCAAGTCAAAGCGGCATTAATTAGCTTTACTTTTCAATTTTTTTCATTTAAATTGATCAAGTACTTTATGGACTATAACAGAATTTCGAATTATCGACATTTTCTGTGAGTACAAAATTCAAAGACCCGTCAAAAAAAACTGGGCTCTTCCGACCTTGACTATTGGATTTTTTGTTGATAAAATCTCCTCTACTTTCTAGGATTTTCTTCTGAGCACTTCCTTTTGGGACACCCTGTATACCCTTGTTTATAAACAATGGTATTAGTATAGGGGGATTCGTAGTTGCACGTTTTGTTTTACTGACACATTTTTTTTCGTAGGAAAATCGGCAATTTTCCGGGCCTTCTATAATATGAGAGCCCAAGACATATGTCTATTTTGTCTATGCGTAAATCCTGCCCTGCATGAACTGAATGAAGATGACTCTGACCGCCGCTTACAGTTTTTGGAAATAATGGTGGAACGCGCCGATCCGAATCCAAGTTTAGTAATTAACATTTGCTTTTCGGATGATAGCACATTGAATCCAAGTTTATTAATTAACATTTGCTTTTCAGATGATAGCACATTTTTTTCTAAATGCTACAATTAATCGCCACAACTGTCGATGTTGTGCAGACAGCAAACCTGGGACATACCGAGAAGAACATACCCAATATCCACAGAATGGAGCTCCGTCACATTTTGAGCTTCCGGTACGACAGTATTAAACCAAAGATTTCTTCAATGGATTATTGAATGGCCAGCAAAGTCTCCAGATTTATCTCCTTTGGATTTTTTTCTGTGGGGCCACTTAAAAAACCTAATCTATGCTACTAAATCAGCTTCTTTGAATGATTTAAGGTGTTAAATGTTGAAGAACCTACGTTTTTACGTCCATGAAGTTTCGAAGTGGAAAGTCAAAAAAATACCAAACTAAAGTAAGATTTTACTTTCATCTGTAATTTTTGTTATGTATGTATCTACAATTACATTTGAGCAATGTTGCAAGAAAAACTTCTATATTTATATTTTATTTTTGCAAAACTTCGCTCATATAAAGCTAGATACATGAAACACAAAAATTGCATACAAAAGTACAATTCTTACTTAAGTTTGGTATTTAATTATTTTTTTAGTTTCCAATTTGAAACACGTCAAAAAAATTCAGGAAAGATAAATCATGGGTTTTTCAACATTTGACTCCGTGATCACCTTCAGACAGAATATTGTCAATTAATGCCGTCGTATCACGCCTGAAATGCTGCAGAATATTCGACGGCATTTTGAACAAAACCTTTATTATTCTATGGAAGTTGGTGGTGGTCATTTCAAACTTTTCGTCTGTCAAAATAACTTTAATTTTTATCAATTTATATAAAATATTGTACATTTGTTAATGATACTCCAATTTATCACTAGTAAAATTTTTGTGAAATAATTCCAACAGAAACTTGAAAAATTGTGGATTTTGTGAGTTGTTTCCTATTTTGTAGCGACTGGAATAACAAAATTGTTAATAACTTTTTTATTGTTGCAGATATTTAAAAAAAAAAAATGGACATATATTCACAATACTACTACTTAATAATGGTAAAATTTTTGTCGAAAAAATCCAATGGAAACCTTGGAAAATTCATGATTTTATAAATTATTTCGTATTTCAATCATTAATGTTTTTGGAACTTGAGTTAAAAAATTTTGTACAATTGTTTATGATATTATTATTTAATAATAATTAAAATTTTGTAGTAAAATTCCAATGAATAATTTAAAAAAAAACTGTGATTGTTTAAATTACTTTTGTTGAAAAAAAAATTTAATGTAATTTCAAAAAATAAGAAATGAAAAATGTAACTTTTTGTTTTTTGATAAAAAAATTGAAAACTGTTCCATATGTTGTATTTTCATGAAATCTAATTATTGTATTTTATGTGTTTTGGTTAATTATTATTAGTATGCTGTGATATAATTTATGTAATTGTTTGTTAAAAGTCAATGATAATTTTGATTGATAGTACAATTCGTACATTACTCAAAGATTTAGTTTATTATTAAATAATAACAAAAGCTTATGGGCCTTTAAATTTATTTAATAGTAGATATTTTGAGTACCGTCGTAAAGATAAATATGGTAACCGAAGCTGATTTTTTACAATTACAAAACCAAATATTTAATCTTCACTTGTAACTTCAAGCTAAAAGATCTACCGCTGTTGGTGGATGGTGGATTACCTGAATCCAAACATTTAGATTGAAATAGCAATTATAATGACTGGAAATTTTCTTGTTGATTCTGGGCTCTGGAAGTGCATTGGAACGAAATTAGATACTGATGTAGATCCTGAATTAGATTTACGTGCATTGGCAAAGATTAATATGTCAATCAAACCGTATGTAGCAGCAGAAACTAAAAAGGCTAAAACTTCTAAAGAAGCATGGTTAATATTAGAAAAGAATTATGAAGATAAAGGAACAGTAAGACTAGTGGGTCTTTATTCCAATTTATTCAAAATTCGATATGATTCTTGTAAAACTATGCAAGAGTATATTGATAAAATTTTACAAATTTCTGAACAAATAGAAAATATTGGTGAACCATTAAATGATACAGCAGTAGGTGGTATTATTCTTGGTGGATTACCAGAACAATTTAAGCCTTTAATTTTTGGTATACAATATACAAGATTCTAATCAAAAGACAACAACTGATTTTGTAAAAAAATTACTTTTACAAGATAATCTTAAAACATTAGGAGATAAATCATCTACTGATTCAGCATTTTTTGCAAAACGGAATGTTAAAAGACAAGACATGCGTTGTTATAATTGTAACAAAATTGGGCACAAGAGTTCAGAATGTAAGAAACCAAAAAAAAACAACTTAGGAAATTCGCAACATAAATTTTTTAAGAAAATTGAAACTAAGAAAGATAATGATGTAATATTTTTTGATGCAATGTGTGATAATGTTTATAATTTATAATGGTATGTTGACTCTGGAGCTACTACACATTTAACAAATAATGCTGGATTAATAGAAATTATGTAGTTGAATCAAACCATACGGTTGGAGTAGCAAATGGCGAACATTTAAAATGTGTTGGTAGAGGAAATGTAAGAATTAATCTTGATAATTCCAAAACCATTATTGTTGAAGATGTCATGCATGTACCTGATATAAAATTGAATATTTTATCAGTACAAAAAATTGCAAATAAAGGAAAAACTTTATTATATGATTGTGATGGGTGTAAAATAAATGATAAGAAAGTTGACTTGTAAATCTCACGTCGACCCTCAGCCTATTAACCCCTGTTGGTCTATATTATTTTATTGATGTTATTTAAAATAATATTTAAGACTAAAAAAACAGAAAGATGTCCGATCGCACGTTCATTAACTTAATAATTATTATTGGGTTCTTTTTATAGAGTTAAGCCGACGCTTACATGAAACTTAATAGTGACCAACTTGATGTTAAAAAAAAACAAGCTGATTTAATATTTTCTTCTTTGTCGGTTTAAACTACTAAATTCAAAATTAATAAATTTACTTACTTGTTCTTAACTAGTCTAACCAAAATCCTGATTGAGTCAAGTTCACTTTTATTTAAACTTACTTCCTTAATTATTTAAGGTTTTATTGGGAACTTATAAAAAAAATATTAAAACTAAAATTCAATAAATATTAAATATATTAAAAAAAACAAAAGTTAATAATGATTAAGAATAATGATTAAGAATAAAAGAATAGAATGAAAGGTTACAAATCAAGAATTACAAAAAAATAATATTGAGATAATCGAGTTGAAATCTATAAAAACTAAATCTGAATTTAACTGAAGAGAAATTAAATTGCTTTATATTTTTCAGACAAATACAGTATAATAATTGTAATAATAAAAAAAAAATTTAATTGTAAACTTGTTAAAGAGTAATCTAAATTTTCTAGAAACGGAAAATTATTACAAACTAATGAAGTACATAATCTTAATTAATAAGAACCAATAACCTTAATAATCCAGAAATTCACTTTATACGAAAAGAAAATAAAACAATTGACTTAGAAACTCGAAATAAAAATAAATTAACTTTCAATTACAGTAAAATTATCAAACGCGTCGCGAACAAACTAAAATGAACTTGACTGATCATAGTTAAGAACAAACATTACTCTAGATCAGAACATTATGGAATTCCTCGATTTTAAGGTTTCTTTACAATATATAGACTTTGGCTTGCCGTTCCTTCTTACGTCATTACTTAAACTAACAAGCCAAAGAAAGCCTTTGATTGGTTCTTCGCGCTCTTATGACTTAAGTAAGACAAATCAAAAGCCCTAAGCGCAAGGTGAATTTGGTAGCGTTAAAATACTAATCAAAATTAACATAATCTTACTTTTTACCAACTGTTTCCCTAAACACAATAGATTTTATCATAATGAAATTATAACAAATTTCCTCTTCATGGACTTAAGACTAAAATGATTCTGTAGCGAATACTTTGGCACTTATTTCTATCTAATAGAAACTCGCTAAAGACTCTAATAATAGTAGTAATAATAGGAGGAATATAAATTTTACATCATCATGTTCCTTAAAAGAAACTCTTTCTAATGCTTTAATTAGTTTATATAAAGTAGAACAAATTATTATTTATTTTTTTAATGATTAAGCAATATTTATGATTTTAAGATGTCTGGGCCAATCCCTTAACTTTTGAACTTAACCCTCACCTTCACATATCTTTCTAATAAAATTTAATTTTATAGTCGTCTGATTCTCAAACCATAAAATCATCTTCAAGTATAATTTTTATTGAAATTATACATTAAAAGTATTATCTTGTTAGTACATGTTAACACTTTTGTTATATTATTGTCAATGTCAGTTCTATGTTCTTATTAAAAGTCCGTTATAACAACAGGTTATGGGCCCAGTATTAGGCATAGATCCAGTGTAAGGATAATTTAAAAAAAAAATCGGTGTTTTCAAGAGCGTAATTGAGCATTCAATGCGGCGCGAGAATGGGAACAATTTTTTTAGCGAATTTACCTAAATTAAAAGGTTGGGAGAGTTATTGTGAATGGGCGTTTGATGTTGAGAACTGGATGGTGATAGATGGTCTTGAAAAGACATTAACTTTTGGTGAAAAAGATGAAGGTAAAGTGGCAATTGCAAAATCAAAGTTAATCCTGACTTTAGACCCCGTCAATTTGGTCATGTAAAAACTGAAATAACAGCGAAAGATGTTTGGGACAAATTAAAGTCTATTTTTGCTGGATTTACAAGACGGATAAGTTTGTTGCGTCAATTAATAAACATACGTTTAGACAATTGTAGTTCAATGGAAGCTTATGTAAATCAGTTAATTGATGCGGGTCACAAATTGAATGATACTGGATTCAAAATCACGGATTAATGGATTGGTTCTTTGCTTTTGGCTGGTTTGACGGAAAAAAATTAGTCCAATGATCATGGCTATTGAACACTCTGGTAATCTGGTATTGCAATCACTACTGATACAATAAAATCAAAATTAATGGATATGAAAGATCAAACGATAGAAAATGCATTAATTGGTAAGGATTTTAAGAAAAAAAATTTTTCAAGAAAAGGTCCCCGATGTTATGGATGTGGACGTTTTGGACACATTAAACAAGATTGTCGTAACACATCAAGGAAAACAGATAAAACTGTTGAAAAGAAAGCACATAGTACAGTGTTCACTGAAGCTTATTTATCGGGAAATTTCAATAAAAATGAGTGTTACATAGACTCGGGTGCATCTTCACACATGACCATACATGAAGAATGGCTGAATAACAAACGTAATTCAAATATTAAAGAAATCATAGTGGCTAACAGTAACAAACTGAATGTGAAAAGTGTAGGAGATATTGAAATGAATATTTGTATTGGTAAAAAAAACACAGAATATACTAGTCAGCGATGTTTTATGTGTACCAGAACTCGCAACTAATTTATTATCAGTAAGTCAAATAATTAAAAATGGGAATATCGTAAAATTTGACAAATATGGTTGTTCAATATTTAACGATAGGAATATACTAATGGCAAAGGCGGAATTAGTTAATAATATGTACAGACTTTGTAAAAATAACGTACTTTGCTTGCTGAGTTCGAATAATAATGATGATGATGTTAATTTAAGGCATCGTAGGTTGGGTCATATTAGTTACCAAAGTTTGGACAAGATGAGAAATGGGATAGTGAATGGTATTAATTATAGTGAACGAAGAGATAAAAATTTAGTTTGTGAATCATGTTGTGAGGGCAAACAATCAAGACCACCATTTCAATCAAGTGGTTCACGTGCAGATTCGATTTTGGATATAATTCACACTGACATTTGTGGTCCCATGGAGGTCAATTCATTAGGAGGTGCGAGATATTTTCTCCTATTTATGGATGATTGGAGCCGAAAAGTATTTGTATATTTTCTCAAGACCCGAGATGAAACTTTAGACAAATTTAAAAATTTTAAAGCATTGGTAGAGAATCAGTGTGAGCGAAAAATTAAAATACTAAGATCAGATAATGGTACTGAATATTGTAACAGAGAGTTTGACGAGTTCGTTGCTAAATGTGGCATTATACATCAGAAAACTAATGCATACACATCACAACAAAATGGATCATCTGAGAGAATGAACAGGACAGTTGTTGAGAAGGCCAGGTGTATTTTATCAGATGCAAAATTGGACAGAACATGGTGGGCAGAAGCTGTATACACAGCAGTATACGTGATTAATCGATCATACACGTCCAGTTTGGCAGAAAATAAGACTCCGGAAGAATATTGGACAGGTGTAAAACCGAATTTGGAGAATTTACGAGTTTTTGGTTCAGAAGTAATGGTTCATGTTCCAAAACAGAAACGAACTAAATGGGATTACAAGTCAAAGAAAATGATTTTCGTTGGTTATGGTGATGGAATCAAAGGGTATCGTGTATTTTGTCCAGAAAGCAAGAAATTTATGCATAGTCGAGATGTTGTATTTATGGAAAAGAAATGGAATCCTCACTTCTATGATATGGAAGAAGAGAATGTTATTCCAGTTTCAGTGGGGGCAAATATGAAGAATACTAATGATTATTCGATTGTTGAGATCTCAAGTACAGAGGAATCAAGAATTGAGAATTCAGGGGAGAATTTTGAGGTGAATTTGGAAGATGATATTCCAGATGATTTACTAGGAAGAGAAGATTCAGTTTATTTACCTGATGGAGAAGATTCAAATCAAGCACCTGAGAGAGAAGAAATCAACCAAGAACCAAAACGAACAAATCGTAATATAAAGCCAAAGAAATTTGAAGATTATGTTACTTATTTATGTAATAGTTATGAAAAATCATTAATTGATCCAGACACATTCGATGAAGCTATGAGAAGCATAAATTCTGATAGTTGGATAAGAGCAATGAAAGAAGAATACGAATCGTTGATTCAAAACAACACTTGGACATTGGTTACGAAACCAAAAAATTGTAATGTCATCAGGTGTAAGTGGGTTTTTAAAACCAAGACAGATAATTATCATTCTAGAAGAAAACATATTGATGTGCGTCACCATTTTATTAGAAATAAAATTGAAGATAAAGTTATTGGATTAGAATTCATTAGAACAGAAGACATGGTAGCTGATAGTCTAACGAAAGGAGTATCTTCTGCTAAAAACCAAATGTGTTCTCAGAAAATGGGGATAAAATTTTAATGTAGTGGGAGTATTGAAATTATACATTAAAACTATTATCTAGTTAGTACATGTTAACACTTTTGTTATATTATTGTCAATGTCAGTTCTATGTTCTTATTAAAAGTACGTTATAACAACAATTTTGATATCCGTATGATTTATTGAAATTATATCCCTCCTAATCTCCTTTATGATTTTGTTTTCTTTTATACTTCATAAAAATAATGCCAATTACGCATTATTAACAGACTTATCATCAGAAAATATTTTAGCAACCGCTTCTAATTAAAGTTTGGCCGCTTAATTTCTGGACACCCTGTATAATAGTAAATACTTATTAAAATTTAAATACAGTGAGTTTTTTTTGTTTCAAACCTTAGTATTAATTAATTATACAGGGTGTAAATAAACCTAACACCTTTTTTCTCTTCGAAAATTTTTGAAACGGGGGCCGTTCTCTTTCTATTTTTCCGAAAATTAAACATTTGGCGTTGTACTGAAAATTTATGAATATCATTTTTTTCTAATATTAGTTGTAAGATAAAACTTGCAAAACCGGTCACCCAAAAAAATCCCGCGCCGTCAATAATTCACACGTAGCAGCCGAAAAATAACGCGCCTAGAAAAATATAGCCGGCTGCATCATTTATGTTTTTTAATGTTTTTATTGACAGATATATTATGATTCATGATTCTATAATAAATATAGACGTTTTATTAAAATACTTTTTTAAAGATTTTAGTCGACCTAATACACCTGTTACCAAGGACACGCTGTAAAACGTGACTTAGACGAGGATTAATATATTGCGCTTTATTTTATCGCAAATTGTGTGAAAATGCGGTATTTTAATTAATGAAATAAACACTATACATACCAAGGATATCTGCACATTTAAACATTTATGTTTTTAAACCATTGCAGCAATGTCGCAAAAGTGTTTAGTTCTGTTATTAAGTTTTTTTCTTAATTCTATTATACAATCTACACCTTCAAAAGAAACATTGTGCACCGAGTCAAGTTTTAATAATAGTTTAGTTAAATATGGGAACGAGTATTTCATTAAAGACTCGGGAAACAGATGCGAAACTTTTAAAAATCGTACTGATAAAATTGACTGTCCCTTTAATACAACAAATTCATTTTTAGAGGATTTTTATTTTAATGATAACAATTGGGCGGTAATACCTAATTATATTTCCCCAAAAACTATTAATAATACAGCAAAAGCGTTGAAAATATTGGATGAATTAAGTGTCTTAAAATCTTGTGCAATTAGTGACTTAAGCCATTTGGAATTAATTTTGGCATTCGATCTGGATTTGAAAAATTTGGAACCCCACTGCTTTAAAAATTTACCAAAACTAAAGTACTTGATTTTATATAATAATAAACTTAAAAATATTAATGGAAATGTGTTTAATAATTTGGGAGTGCAAGACTTGCACCTGGGAAACAATGAAATTACGGCCATTCAAGAAGGTGCGTTCACAAACATGGACAATCTTATAGCGATATATTTGTCAGCTAATGAACTAACTGCATTTAATCCTAAATGGTTCAGTTGTGTTAATATTATAGAAGTCCTCTATATTCGTAACAATTATATAGAGTTCTTAACTGCAAATGTGTTTGAATGTTTTAAGAAGTTAAAAGTGATTGATCTTAGATCTAATTTAATTAAGACTATTGAAGATGACACTTTTAATGGAATGCAGATAATGGATAGTGTTGTTTTAGGGGGTAACTTATTAACAGAAATCAATTTCCATGCGTTTAATAAACTGCAGACAATTCATTCTTTGGATTTATCTGAAAATAAGTTAATTTATTTACCAAAAGAATTCCTTGAATAAACAAAAGTAACTTATTTTTCAATTTTTCCAAATCCTTTTATTTGTAAGTGTCTCGAAGAAATCAATTCGTGGTATTTAAACAAAATTGAAGAGGTTTTTATTGATTATAGAGAAGTACTAACAAACAGAACTTATTTAGTACCTGTTTGTGTGGATCCCGTCCAAAAATTTTATACTTGTGAGGATTACCTTAAAATTGATAAAAGGGTAATATATAAAAAGTATTTTGAGATGGTAAATTACGATTTTACTGATCTGGGTTCTTCCTTTAATTATTGACATTAAAATTTAATTATCACGGGTGTCCACGAAACTTGAGTATACTGTATGGCACATTTATTGAATTAAAAAAAATTCAATTTCACTTCCGGTTTCACCGGAAATGACTTTCTTTCAAATTTCTTATTTTAAATACTTTTTTGTACTTATTATTAAACATTAGTTTTAAATATGTTTGTGACAAAATCAACTTTTCTCTAAACTTTAAAAAAAAATTTGTATTTTTTTTTAATAAAATCTATTAAAACTACTCTTAAATAATTTATATACGTAAAATAAATTGTAAATTATGAAATTATGAAATTCATTCGGCCGTTTTTGAGAAATTAATTTTTTAATTTGGCATGATGCCCCCTATTTAGATAGAGGATTTTTTCCGATTACAGTGATACCATATAAACCTTGAATGTACTTACTCATTTTTTTAATATTTTTAATTTATCAATTTATCAACAGCTGTTAATAAATATGTAAGTATGATTTCAAGTTGGATATAAGGAATTTTTTACCCCAAATACTTATAAACATTTATCCAAATTTCTGCAAGTTCATACTTCATACTTCAAATACACTCACCGGCACAAAATTCGATCCATGCGATTTATTTGATTTTACTCATTTAATTTTGACCTTATGTAATGTAATGTTTAATTATCATATAAATATGAAATTATGCACATTTTTATACAATATTTTGATATAAAAGATTTCTTTTAAATCCAACAATTGAATGTTAACACAAATGTTATGAATTTTTAAGAATTTTTAAAGTGTAGTTCTTTTAAAATTTTCAACAGTAACGTTCCTAATAGGGTCGAGTAAAGTTAAAATTAAAGTTAAAGTCTTCCTTAAACTAAAAAATGGTTTTATACCCAACTGATAGTGCCAGAGCTATTGCTCTTATCCAAGATGGGCGGCCACAGTACTACGCAGCTCGGGTTCTTGGCGTTTCAAGATGTAGTGTCCAAAGAGCTGTAGAACGTTTTAATGAAACTGGAAATTATTCTAGAAGAGTTGGATCAGGCAGACTACGGTGTACAACTGCTCAAGATGATTATTTTCTTAGATTAAGAGTCTTGCAAAATAGAGACACTACTGCAATTACAGAACGGAATGAGTTGGAACATGTACGAGGAGTAGCAGTAAGTGAAAGAACCGTCAGAAGAAGGTTACAGGAACATGGATTACATGCTAGAAGACCCGCAAATATCCCACAATTGACCAGGGAACATCGGGTAGAACGTCTACGCTTTGGTCGTGAACAACAAAACTGGGGCGATCCGGAATGGAGCAATATCCTTTTCACGGATGAGTCAAGGTTTTGTCTCAGATCTCCGGATGGACGTCGAGTATGACGAAGGACTGGCGAAAGGTTTGCCCAGTGCAATATTATACCAAGATTGAATTTTGGTGGTGGCTCAATCATGGTGAGGGGCGGTATTAACATGAACGCTTGTACAGACCTGGTAATTGTAAATGGAGGAGCAATGACTGCAGACAGATACATTACTGATATTGTGGATCCACATGTTGTACCTTTTGCTCCGTTTGTTGGCAATAATTTCATGCTAATGCATGATAATGCTCGTCGTCATGTTGCTCGCGTCGTCAACGAGTATTTGAATGAAGTCCAAATCAATCGTATGATTTGGCCTGCCAGAAGTCCTGACCTTAATCCGATCGAACATGTTTGGGACATGATTGGAAGACGAATTCGTGCTCGATTTGCCGCTCCTGGCACCCTACGAGAACTAACTGCGGCAGTTTTGCAAGAATGGGAAGAAATTCCTCTTGATACTATTCAAACGCTTATTGAGGGCATGCCAAGAAGAATTGAAACCGTAATTAGAGCTCGAGGAAGCAATACACGATACTAATTTTGTTGTTGCTGTATCATTTTCTGAGACATTTTCGTTTTTTGTTTTGGAAGTAATTAAGAAATTTGCCATTAATTTCATTATTTTTAAAAATAAATGTGACCTTTGGTTATAATGCATTATTGTTGTTCTACGTACCCTCTTAAATAATTATATAAGTGAAAATAAAATATTATGAATACAAACAAAAAGTAATAAATGAGTAAAACCAAATAAATTGCATGGATCGAATTTTGTGCCGGTGAGTGTATTTATAAACTACATGTAAGGTATCACTGTAATTGGAAAAAATACTCTATCTAAATAGGGTGTGACCACACTATCATTCCATTTACAAAATGAAGATTTTTTTAAAAAATACTATAATAACTTATTTATTCCTAATCCATTTATTTTTAAATGCATTGAAGAAATTAATTCGTGGTACTTAAACAAAATAAAGAGGTTTTTATCTATTATAGAGAAATACTACTAAACAAAACTTATTCAGTACCCAGATGTGTGGAACCCATCCAAAAATTGTATAACAGTGACGATTATCTTAAAATTGATAAAATGTTAATATATGAAAAGTATTTTGAGGAGGTAAATTATAATTGTATTGATTTTAATAATTTAACCCTGTATTGTAATAATAAAAAGTACTTAATAATAATAATAATAATAATAAATCTTTATTTCAGTACAGAAGTACATTATTAGCACATATAAATTTCAAAAATATTCACAAAACAAGAGATATAATACAAGATATATAATACATAACTCAATTAAACTATATAGAACCATTAATTTTTATACATTCTTTGATATGTAAACGAACACATCTTTTAAATCCACAAAGTGAGCTTTGTTCTTTTATTTCCCTTCCTAGTTTATTGAATTCCTTTACCCCATTATGTAATAACGATTTAGTTGTTCTTTGCTTATTGACATGTTCGATGAAAATATTATTTTTGTTTCTTATATTATAATTATGGACATCATTATTTAAGATTACTAATTTGCTTAAGTAGGGGGGCAGTAAACCTTTTGTAAGTTTAAAAATGAAACACATATTAAGATAGTAGAGATACTGAAACACAGAGAAGAAACACAGTGCATCAAGCATTGTCTGTATACGCGTGTATCTACTACATTTCAATATTATCCGTAAGCACTTGTTTTGTAACATTTGTAACCTATCTAACTCTGTTTTATTTACATAAAAAAGAAGAGTGGCACAATATATAAAATTAGGAAAAATAATGTTCTTATAAAACAATATTCTATTTTCTAAATTTAAAGAACAGCTGTTACGCCTAAAATAGTTTATTTTTTTATTAATTCCATCAACAAGTGCATTAATGTGTGATTTAAAATTAAGTTTTATATCCAACATTATCCCCAAGTACTTAATTTCCGATACAAACTGAATATCAGTTGAATGTATAGATAGTTTCAAATTGTTGATATCAATATTCACACTACCCAGACACATCGCTTTAGTCTTCTGTACATTAATTATTAGTTTGTTTTTTCTGAGCCATAAGTCAAAATTACTTAGTATTAAGTTCATATTTTTAAACACTTGATCAGCACATTTACCTTCTACTACAAGTAGTGTGTCATCAGCAAAGAGATTCAAATAACATGATTCCTGATCCAAATTTCCAATAACATTATCAATGTCATTAATGTACAAAACAAACAGCAATGGGCCCAGTATTGTGCCTTGCGGTACTTCGTGTATACTTGGAATTTCATTGGATAGCTCATTATTAATTGTGTGCATTATCATCAAGTCCCATTGACCTTAATTTATTAAGCAAAATCTTACGGTCTAAAGTCTCAAAAGCTCGCTTCAGATCAACAAAGACTGCTAATATTATGTTACCAGGTGTATCTAACCACCTTTTCCATCTTGTCACTACGAGCTGTAGGGCTGTTTCACAAGAGTAGTGTCTCCTAAAACCTGATTGCAAATCGATCAATATATTGTTGGTTTCTACATAATTATAAAGCTGGTTATACATAATTTTCTCAAATACCTTTTCTACAAATGGCATCATGTTTATTGGTCGATGATTTTCAGCATTGCACGTATTGACAATTTTGGGAACTGGTATTATTGTACTTGTTTTCAAGATATTTGGAAAATTTTTACTGCGTATTGAACTGTTTATGAGTTCTGTCAATTTTTCCATTAGAAAACTACCTCCTTTTATTATAATTTCTTTTGTAATGTCATCTGTAGATGTACCTTTTTTAATACCACTTATAACATTTTTTATTTCGTCATTATTAATTTCGTAAAAACTAAAAATTTCGGTTCGATTTAAATAAGAATCTATAATATCCGTACTTGGTAAAGAATTAACTACAGAATCAAGACTCTCATTAATATAATTGTTAAATTTATTAGCAATTTCCAAACTATTCCTAGATGTAATATTGTTAAAAGACATTTTAATTATTTTATGTTTGGGCTTTAACCCTGTTGCTTCATTGATATATTTCCACATTAACCTTGGGTTATTTTTATGTTTACTAATAATATTTGTATAATACTGTTTTCTTTGGGTTTTAGTTATTTGGTTTACTTTGTTTCGTGCCGTTTTGTATTTATCCCAAGCATCCTTAGTGTTTATTATTTTTGCACGTTGAAATTGTTTATATTTTTCTTTAGTTAACCCCCTAATATTTTTATCATACCATTTGTTATTATAATACTTAGTTATAACTAATTTACAAGGTGCAAATTTTTGTACTGATAAATTAACATTTGAATAAAAATTCTCAATACTTAAATTAATATCATCATTATTATCAATATCCCATTTTAATGATTTTAAATATTTTTGGAACAGATTTGCATCAATTTTATTTGTACTTTTTACTTTTTTATAGTCTTCATCAAACAGGCAATTAACAAATGTTTGTGGTTTATTTATATAAGAGTTTAAAATTAAATGGTCACTGATAATTGTCTCTGAGTCAATATTAACATTAATTTTATTAAAATTACTAAATATCAAGTCAATTTTTGTACTGCTATTTTGAGTTATACGTGTGAAGGCATTTACTGATTGTATAAAACCACAATCAGACATTTTTTCAACAAACTTTTTTGCATAAAAATCTTTTTTAGAAATGTCTATATTAAAGTCACCAAATATCATTATTTTTTTATTTAGATCCATACCATCAAGTAGCTCATCAATATAACCTAGAAACTCAGAAATACTTTTAGATGGTGATCTGTATATAGCATAAATAAAATAATTATCCAATTTTATCCCTAAGATCCAAATTCCTAGATTAATACATTCATTTAGGACAATTTCATATTCAATACTTTCATGAATATATATTATCACACCCCCTGTAAATCTACTGTGGGATACACAATTTATCACATCATAATTATCACATCTGTATTCAGTATCTCTAATATCACCTGTTATATGCGTTTCTGTTAATATAAAAATTGGAATATTGTTAGAGTGAATATAATCAAAAAGTTCAAATTTCTTTGGTAATAGACTTTGGATATTTACTAAACTAATACAAGACTTTAATTGCTATTTTATACCTATGTAATCAGTTTTATTCTTAATACTTTCAATTATTCCTTTATAACAGGGGCATTTTTTATCCCAGATACTATGGTATACATCAAGATTTAAATTCAAGCTGTGATTTTTACTATTACAATTAGCGCAACATAGGTATATTCTTGGCATTGATTAGAGTCATGTTGGCCTGCACACCAACCACATGTTATATCATTTTGACAGTATTTAGCTATATGACCATACCCACCACAAGAGTAACACCTTATTATTTTAAAATATTCACAGACCTGACACTTTTTAAAGCCAACATTGATGCTACCCTCATTCATAATATTCCTAAAAGTACCAGCATCACATTCGACAGTAATATTAAATACATTTTGAGAGTCTTTTTGTTTGTTAGTTTTAAACTTGCGTAATAGTTTAAAATGTACGTTATTGTCATCATTTAGTCCATTTTGATGAATTATTCTTTCTATTAGGGTCTCATCGGTCCATTCTCCTTCATTTATTATATTTTTTATTAGAATTAAAGGTTTTTTCTTAGAAGGGACCAAAATTTCTATATCATTACCAATTTGTTTTTCCATGTTGTCTTTCAGTTTCTGAATATGTACCTTATCTTCACATTCCATTACCAATTTATGTTCAGTATTTTTTACATTTATATTTTTAAAATCCTTCATATCGCATGAGTCAATTATCTTTTTCTTGATTGTACTCACATTTTCATTATTTCTTGGTTTAATTATTAAAACCTCCATATTCTTTTTGAGAACTTCACTGAATGTTTGTTGCCTCATTACTGATTGTAGATTGACTCCGCTATTTTGAACTGTTGTATCCTTGATTTTATTTTTCTTACAGTCACAACTTTTTAGTTCTTGTAATTCAGCTTCCGCCTTATTCAGTTTCTCCTCCAGTAGTAATTTATTTTCTATTAAGAGTGCATTTTTTTCTTCTAAACCTTTAATAATGGTGCGAAACAAAACGTTGTATTTGTCATCATTATTATAAACGCTATTGATATTAGTTAATTCAACGTTTCCAATACAGTTATCGCACTTCCATCTTTTTCCTTTTGGCTTCTTGATTTCTTTATTTACTTCGTTAAATTCATCTTTAGTTAAGGTTGTGCATTTTAAATGATACCAGTTTTCACATTCAAAGCACTGTAAACTGTTTTGAGATTTAGTAAAGGTTCCAGAACACGTTTTGCATAAGACCGACATATTCGTTACAAACGTGATCGCAGCCACTCCATAAAGTTTTTTTTGGGGTTAGATTTTAGATTTATTAAAGATATTACTTTTTTATAAAAAACACACATTCGTCGTAGTTTAATAACTCTTTAGAACACACATAATTTATACACTTTCATTATACTCTTTTCATATTTTAACTTTGCTTAATTTTCTTTAAATACTAGTTTTAAAATCGCCGATATTTGATAGGCACTATAACCTAATTCCATCTATTACTTTATAAATAATTTTTCAAAAATATTTTGTAATTCAAAACTTTAATGACATTCACATTATATTGTTTTAAAATTACATTTAGTTCTTAAATTTTTGGAGAATTTTGTTTTAACGCTGATGTGAGCTTAATTTGTGTAAAATAAGAAATCATAACGAAACCTTCAGTGAGCAATGTCAGTAAAGACCAAACGATTGCGGACTTTGTCCATTTTAAAGAGGGCTTTTACTTACACTGCCACTTCTATCTGGTCTTCTGCATAATAAAGTTGCAAATTCCCAGTTCTAAATAAGTCTCAAGTGAAAATATGTTAATTTAGTAAATAAAATATTACCTAACATTTTAATATCTTCAGGCAAACTACACGGTGTCCCAATTTGTGTTGCAATGCATGGGTATCCTTTTGTTATTAATAAAGTTACAAATTCAGTTAATTGGGGAATATTTTTATACTTATTTAGATGGCATCTAAAATAATCAAAAATTCCGAGCCATTCCGAAGGTAAATCAAAACAAAAACCGAAAAACTCAATTTTTTAAAAAGTCGATTATTTCATTAACTACAAAAGTTACAAAAGAATGTTTCGGATAAAAGTTATTTTGTAAATAATCTAAATAAGTTTTTTTTAAACATATAACAAACTCGGTTTCAAGATATCAATAGCAACTTTCGTATTTTAAATGGGTATCATATTTTTTTCTGCTTTCAACATTGTATGGCAATTCATGTTTGAAGTGATAAACTATGAAATATTTGACATTATTACAATTAAATTAAGTAAACCATGACTTTTTGACAGGTCTTCTTTAAACAAATGGCGATTGATGCTGTCACTTTAGTTTATTATATCGGTTTATTGTACATCAAAATAGAATTAATAAGTTTTAGTGATTGATAAGTTAATTATTTACCAATGGCAACCTTTCCACTAACTAAATAAACAAAATTATGTATCGTGACAATACTTTAAAATGACAGCTCGAATTATCATTTGTTTAAAGAATTCCTATCAAAAAGGCATAGCTTACTTAATTTAATTCAAATAATATTAAGTATTCCGTAGTGTATTACTTCGAACATAGATTGTAATCAGAAAAAAAGCAATTTAACTTTTAAAAAATTCTGTATGGCGTGCATTTAAAATAAGTTTTATTTAAGAAAGTTGCTATTGATATCTTGAAAACCGAGTTTGTAACATATTTTTGTAATAAACATATACATATACATTCGTCATTACGAATCGAATAACTTTTGTTCCAAACATTTTCTTTGTAACTATTATAGTTAATGAAATAATCGACTTTTTAAAAATGTGCATTTTCCAGTTTTTTCCGTTTATCTTCGGAATTTTTGATTTTTTTTAAACGGCATCTGAATGATTATAAAAAACTGCAAAACATTGCCTATTTAATCGAATCTGTAACTTTATTAAAAACAAAGATACCCATGTAATGCAACTCAAATTGGGACACCCTGTATATGATTTTACAATTTTTTTATCAGTAATGTTTAATTTAATTATGTATAAGTGTAATTATAGTGTCACGAAGCCGATTTTTCAATTTAGATTTCCTAAAAGAATTATATTTCGAGAAACCATCAAAATTTCATTTATATTTCACAATCATTTCCGCTATCAAAGTCGGTCACAAATCGGCATGCTCATCACTTACTCGCATATAGTTTCATTGCACTTCGATTTTTGCAAATCGCAAAAATCAATACAGTGGGCCGACATAATTGTTCATTGCAATTATGCGATTTACCTTGGCATTTATTTGATTGAGCAACTGTATTGATTTTTCGCTGATTTTGAAAATCCGGCAGTAAATGTTGCCGTGAACAAAAGTCGGGGGGAAGTGTCCTGGCAGTGCTAGTGAAAAGGTGTGCCCCAGAAAAACAAAAAATAACAAGTCGAAAACCGCAGTATTGTGAGAGGGTACCTTCTACCATCTGAGCTACTATGGCGTATTATGTACAATTTATGTAAGTTTTTATTGTTTTAATATTTTGTTAATTTTGTTTTAAACGATTCTCACATATTTTGGTGTTGGTTAAATAAACAAATTTGTAAAAGTTCTTTTGAATTTCATTTTCGCCGCCCCCATGACATATGGTGGAGGCGCCAAATTAAAAAACACATAGAACCAAAATTTTAATTTTATTTTTTTGCAATAACACTTTTAGAAGTAATTTATTATATTTTCTTTAAATTAAAAAATAAAGCTGAGCATCAAATTAAACTATCACGATGTCCCCAGCAAATAATTATTAATAATTTATTTAGCCAACGCTGCATTAATTGTATGTCGCCGTACGTCCTAAATGACTTAAATTTATATTTTATTCCTTTAATTATTAACGAGAACTTTAAATTGATGAGAACTTTAGGTAATAATTATAAAAATGAAAGCGGTCAACCTTTATGATTTACTTGGATTTGGACCATTTTGCTTCTTCTTTATCTGGTTAACCGTAAGCATTTAAGACGATTTTATTCTAAATTTTTAATTAATTTTTTTTGCGAAATAATGAAAATAGATAACCTAGTAATTATAATTTATTTTAAAAGTGTAATAGGATATTTGCTAGCGTAGACAAATACCTAGAGAAGTGAAGTCCGGTGCCCCGTTCACAAACGAAGTGCACAATTACAAACAATACTGACCTAGGCCACAGCATAAATATTAACCTTCATTTTATGTGTAATTACAATTTTAAAAGTATTGTTATAAGTAATGAAGTAGGGCAAATTTTAGTTAGAGAATAATTTACACTTTAGTTATGAGGCCCCTTACGCCCTATTCTTGCAAGTAAAAGTTATGAAAAGAAATTATAATACCCGCTTAAATTCAAAATTACAATCTGACGAATTTGAGAATAATTTTTTCCCTGAAGGGCGTAGTACATCAGCCCATGAAAATTTAGCAGAACCTACCGCTGCTAGCCTCCACACTAGCAATATATCAGACGGCGATGGAGTATTTTCCCCAAGAACCACATTGCAAAAATTCCCACATTTTAGAGCTATTCGGGATTTTAGATATAGGAATGCAAGCTAATAAGACGCCTCGCGGCGCTTTGTTCTGTTTTAGGGTATAGTAGCAATTATGAAAAAAAAAAGGGATAAATTAAATGGAAAAATATTTAAAAAAAAAATATATATATATTAATGGTTTAAGGGTTCCATGGATTTTTAGTGCTTATATGAATTTTTACGGTTTATATAATTTACATGGGTTTTATGGTTTGTGTGCTTTCTGTGATTGTTATGGTGTATATGATAAGATGAGTATCATGGTCAAAATGGTCAAGAACACTAGGAAAAATTTAATAAAAATAATTGGTTTGAATGGAAAAAAAAAAAATTAGTAAATTGTCAAAATATTTAAGAAGATTCAAAAAAGCTAATGAAAAGAAGATGGATCTAATGGTCAAATTTGTCAAGAAATTAACAAAAATAATTGGTAAAAAGAAGTAGCTAAAAAGATTAGAAAATTGTCAAGATTCAGAAAAGGAAATGAAATGGTCGAAATGGTCAAGAAAATTCAAGACAAGTTAATGAAGAGTAAATTGGTATAATGGTTAAGTAAACATGGTAAAAATGGTCAAAGAAGTTAAGAAACAATAGACAAGTCCAAATCGAAAATTTTAAAAAGCGAGAAGAGTGAAGATTAGTATTAAAACAGAAGAGTAATGGTGCAGTTTTATGGTTTATGAATATTATTAGAAATGGTTTTACTATGAGTATTGTGGGCCCACGAGTTTTATATTACGAAAGCTATGATTTTTATGGTTTCTATGAGTTTTACGAGAGTTATGATTTTTTATGGTTTTTTATGAGTTTTACGAGGTACGAGTTTTTATGAGATTTATGAGATTTATGAGATTTATGAGATTATGGATTACGAGTTTATGGGAAATATGAGTTTTATGAGAATTGCGAGTTTTTGAGTTATGGTTTATGAGTATTTAATGGGAATGGAAACTAACTATCAAGACCTAGCCAACCTTGAAGTGTAGTTATAGAATATGGAAACGGGAATAGTACACCAAAACAAGACATAGCCAATCTTCTGGAGGTAGTAATAGTGCAGGTGGAGGAGAAGAGGAGGAGTAAATTTCAAGACCTAGCCAATCTTGAAATTGAAGCTGGAATGGAAAAGATAAAGGGGTGCAAGTCCTAGCCAAACTTGCAACCAAAGAAATGGTAATTATAAAGTTATTTATGAGTCCGTACCGTTATGAGTTATGAAGAATTTAATATGAGTTGATGAAGAGTAAGAAGATATTGAGTTGAGAAGAATAGAGGATGGAACTGCGCTGTAGTTAGAAATGTACCAATACAACCAGCATTGGGTCAAATGGAACACGATATTTTTGTTGGATTCCTTGGGATGACAGGAGGGGCGATGATCGTGTTGATGATTCTTATAATGTTGTGGAGCTGCGCTATAAGGAGAGGTGGCTTTGAAGAAAAACGGAAAAATTCAAGAAAAGTTAGGACAAGCTTGGTGGAGAAAGGTGTTCAAACTTCCGTAGAAGAGGAAAGACGTAAAGTGGATGCCGCTACAAAGGGAACCTTGTCGCTGTCGGATGGAAGAGAGTTTCATGTGGTTTTTGAGAACGGAGAGACGTCTCCTAGCGGTACGAGTACTTCCATCCAACCCTCCCAACAACGGTGCTGAAGTTACGGAGGAAGGTGTTACTAGCACCTAAGATTTTAGGTAAGACGTTTTACTACACATGTAGAGGCAATAGGAACGACTGCGCGCGAAGTCAGTTCCTACTCCCTCCCTCATGTGCAAAATTTTAAAACAAAATAGCCTAATACAAAATTTTTGATAATCATGTTTACAATGTTTGGCGATTTTAAGACAGCGGTGCACCTCAAAATTTTCATGTCAAAGATTTATACTTACTATTTAATGTCATAAAAGGATATTATTATCACTATGGGCATCAAAGTTTAGTGTTGCTACGAAAGGCCGAATCTCTCCTTAAGTTTATTGTTAATCATATTCATTAGTCGCAACCTTATTTGATCCAAATTTTCTAATTATTGTTTTTTTTTCGGTATGATGGACCAACCAAAATCGGATGTTTCACTTTGGACTGCACTCCATGACTGGAAGGACATCTAAAAGCACGAACCACACCAGACAACCATAGGATATGGCCATGTACTTGGGAGTTGGAACAGTAAAGCTGCACCAAAGGTGAATTCCGGCACAACAACGGGGCTCATGGACATTTTTTCAGCCGAAACCCCGCCGGTAAATCCAATGGATAACCTGTGTATTCTTAGTGCTGGTAACCCAACAATGACCAAACGTACCACTGACCACCCGACAAAGGAATTTTTGGTTAGACATTTTAAGGTTGCGTGTGTTTGTCGAAATCCAGTTGCGGAGGGCGGTAAATTGTGAACCCGAACGCCTAGTGTATTGTATTTAATTAATTGTTAGTTATTAATAAAATTAGGGTTAAATAATGTTGAAATGAAATAGATTTTATATGGTAATTTTTGTAAGTAGAGTAGAGACGAACTCTTCAAAAACAGTAGGAGTTCGAAATGTCAAATTTTAAATGTAGAAATAATATACGCTATGTTGATGTCAATCGCTGGGGCAGCGATTTCAGATGCGAGGGGGTGATGTCACGAAGCCGATTTTTCAATTTAGATTTCCTAAAAGAATTATATTTCGAGAAACCATCAAAATTTCATTTATATTTCACAATCATTTCCGCTATCAAAGTCGGTCACAAATCGGCATGCTCATCACTTACTCGCATATAGTTTCATTGCACTTCGATTTTTGCAAATCGCAAAAATCAATACAGTGGGCCGACATAATTGTTCATTGCAATTATGCGATTTACCTTGGCATTTATTTGATTGAGCAACTGTATTGATTTTTCGCTGATTTTGAAAATCCGGCAGTAAATGTTGCCGTGAACAAAAGTCGGGGGGAAGTGTCCTGGCAGTGCTAGTGAAAAGGTGTGCCCCAGAAAAACAAAAAATAACAAGTCGAAAACCGCAGTATTGTGAGAGGGTACCTTCTACCATCTGAGCTACTATGGCGTATTATGTACAATTTATGTAAGTTTTTATTGTTTTAATATTTTGTTAATTTTGTTTTAAACGATTCTCACATATTTTGGTGTTGGTTAAATAAACAAATTTGTAAAAGTTCTTTTGAATTTCATTTTCGCCGCCCCCATGACAATAGTATTAATGGTTTTTTTATAAATTCTTATAATTGCAAACAAAATAAAATTATTGAAATTGACTTGATTTTATTTACCTATAAATTCCATTCTACCGGGTGTCCATGAAACTAGAGGCAGTAATTTCTTTATTTCTAAAAATAAAAATTTAAAATTTTACTATGTTATAAAGCATAAGAAAACGCATTTATTTATTTTAAAAAAAAATTAATTTCACTTCCGGTTTCACTGGAAATGACACCAACTTTATTTATTTTAAATATAACATCCTATTGAAGTTTCACAAATTAAATACTTTACAAGTATTAGTAATCGCACAATTATTCAAAGTGTAGGTAGTAGCTCCGATGGAGACGTTACGCAAATATGCAGGTTGGTACAACTGAAATCTTAAAAAGAATGGCGTAGCAAATTTTTTTTCAAAATCTCTAATTTCACAGCAAATGTCAAATATTGAAAATGTTTTTTCTCCATTTTCGAAACAGATGCTAACTCAAAACAAAGATTTACGCAAATTAATGTTGATAAAAACTGACGTTTATGAAATAGAAGGTACAATAACGAAATTAAAAAATCTGAAGTTTTGACACAACGGTAAAAATTACATGCACATATTACACAACCATTATAAACGTATAATCATTGGGTAAGATGTAGGTAAAAATTACACCTACGCCTTTGCTTTTGAGAAGTCTAGTTACTTTGTTTTGATTTTGACATGATTTTGTGTTACTTTGAACTTGAAGCAAACAAATTCCCCAGGTTCTTAGGCGAGAAATTTGAATTGACCACAATCATTTTAGCTCACCCTGTATTAGACACATGGAAAATAAATGCGAATATTTTCAAAATATTACTGATTTGCTGCCCCTTTGATTCAACGGATTCTTATCATTATTAAAGTGCAAATTGGGCATTAATACCCAATTATATTACCCCCCCCCCCCAAAATATATAAATGGACCACGAAATTTCGTTACTGAGAAACAAATTTTTGCTCAAATCTGAAAAAATTTAATATATGGAATAAAAACAAAATTAATAGATTTGATTCAACAAAATTTTAATGAAGATGGGAACAAAATATTTTGTTCTATTAAAATCATAGCGTCGATAGAGAAAGAGAGACTAAGCTTTTTGACTTATTAAGATGAGTCCAGTGTCTAGGCACCGAGGCACTGAAGAGGGCGCCGCTAGTATTATTTCCGAATTAAAATAAATTCGCTCGAATGTACGGTTTGGCCAACCCCTACCACATTTACATCATTCAAGCTGTAGAGCCACCTGCATTCTTTGCTTAGGAGTCCCCGCCCTCATTATAAAAATAAGAAAGTACTCCAATTGTTACATTTGTGTAATTTACTACCCAAAATTGTGCCATATTCTTCGCAAAAGGAAATATGATACCTTATTATTTATATTGTGTTCTTTTCTCTTTTGTTTTATAAAAGTTTAATTTACCAATTATTTCTATGTGATTAATTCTCCGATAGGACTATAAAAACACCTTTTTTTATTGTGCTGACGTTTCGCCTTTTTATTAAAAAGCTTCTTCAGAGCTCAACAAATTATATTAATAATTGAAGTTATAAGGACGTGAATTGGAATTAAAAAATTAATTTACCAATATTTTAGTATACCTGGTGTAAATAAAAGTAGCAGGTTCACTCATGTCATTTTTTTTATGAAATTGAAAAGCAATTTTGGTTTTTTTTGTAAAGAATGTAAGGAAATCCTATCTTACAAAAACTATTCTTATATGCTAAAAATACGTAAAATAAATTATTTTTATAAAATTTATTGGGTCGTCTTTGAAATAGATTTTTTAAAAATCCAACCGCCACCCCTTACTTCGTGAAACCCCACATGTATTTATTATTTTATAATTATTTCAATTTATTTTATCAACAACAACTAATTAATAGATAAATTTGAAGTTTACCCTACCTATTTGGGGAATCAGTAATCGGAAAAATATCCTCTATCTAAAATGGGGCGGTTCTAATATCATGTAATTTCGATTATTATACTATTATGTATACATACAGGATGTACAAAAAGTTCGGCAACGACCGTTTATTTTTTAAATGGAGCATTTTTAAGAAAAATGTTTTAAATAAAAGTTGTATTATTCTTTGTGGCGAATTAATTATGAATAGTGCCATGACCTTGGCCAGCAGATTGAAGGTCACCCCCGGATGTAATTATAATAATTATTATTATAATTAGGTACTCTAATCCCTGGAATTTTTTCTTCGCAAGGACCCTAATTATCCCATTGAGTCGAGTCGAGGAAACGCAACGTAGCCATTATCAACTTCGGATGAAAAAAAAAACATTCTTTATTTTTCTTTTAATTTTCGAAGATATTTAAAACAACATCACAAACTTTTCTAAAATTGTTTTAAACTATGTACATAAAAATGGTATGTTGCATTTAAAAAAACAAAGTTGATGTTATTTCCGGTAAAGCCGGAGGTGATATTAAAAAAAATAGTGCATAAAATGTGTTTTCTTGAACTATACAACATTTCAAATTTTTATTTTTATAAACAAAGAAATTATTGAGGTGACTCATGTTTCGTTTATATTAATAACGGTATACAGTGGCGTTTCCAGCCAACTGATCTAGGGGGGAGAATTAAAAAAAGATAAATATACAGCGTTTCTCAAAATTCGACCGACAACGCTTAGCTGGAGATAGTAGACCTAATGATAAGTCCGTATATAAACATTATTTTCAAGATTTTTACAAATTTTGGAAAAAAAAGGAAATGTGGCACTACTTTTTTCAAATACTGTACATTCCAAAGATAAATTATAGCTCACAAATATACATAAGTTATTTATCATTTTATTTTAAGCGTACATCTTGTCCTCCTTATTATTTACAATTGAAAATTGAAAAGGTAAGAAGTAAGAAGGACTACAAACCCGCAAAATCTTAACGTCGGCGCCGCATGCAAATGTCCAAAATATCAACTAGTTTAAGCTTCAAAACCTGTTACCAAGAAAACGCCGTAACATCTTAGATAAAGATAAACATAGCTTTATTTCATCGCACATTTTTTAAAGTGTTGGAATGTGGCATTTTAATAAATGAGATTCACACAATACCTGTTTATCATTTAAGTTTTGAAGTCAGTGTCGCAATGTTGCAAATATGTTTAGTTCTGTTATTGAGTTTCTTCTTTGATTCTATTATACAATCTACACCTTCAAAAGAAATATTGTGCACCGAGTCAAGTTTTAATAATAGTTTAGTTAAATATGGGAACGAGTATTTCATTATAGACTCAGGAAACAAATGCGAAACTTTTAAAAATCGTACTGATAAAATTGACTGTCCCTTTAATACAACAAATTCATTTTTAGAGGATTTTTATTTTAAAGATAACAATTGGGCGGTAATACCTAATTATATTTCCCCAAAAACTATTAATAATACAGCAAAAGTGTTGAAAATATTGGATGAATTAAGTGTCTTAAAATCTTGTGCAATTAGTGACTTAAGCCATTTGGAATTAATTTTGGCATTCGATCTGGATTTGGAAAATTTGGAACCCAACTGCTTTAAAAATTTACCAAAACTAAAGTACTTGCTTTTATATAATAATAAACTTAAAAATATTAATAGAAATGTGTTTAATAATTTGGGAGTGCAAGACTTGCACCTGGCAAACAATAAAATTACGGCCATTCAAGAAGGTGCATTCACAAACATGGACAATCTTATAGCGATATATTTGTCAGCTAATGAACTAACTGCATTTAATCCTAAATGGTTCAGTTGTGTTAATATTATAGAAGTCCTCTATATTCGTAACAATTATATAGAGTTCTTACCTGCAAATGTGTTTGAATGTTTTAAGAAGTTAAAAGTGATTGATCTTAGATCTAATTTAATTAAGACTATTGAAGATGACACTTTTAATGGAATGCAGATTATGGATAGTGTTGTTTTAGGGGGTAACTTATTAACAGAAATCAATTTCCATGCGTTTAATAAACTGCAGACAATTCATTCTTTGGATTTATCTGAAAATAAGTTAATTTATTTACCAAAAGAATTCCTTGAAAAAACAAAAGTAACTTATTTTTCAATTTTTCCAAATCCTTTTATTTGTAAGTGTCTCGAAGAAATCAATTCGTGGTATTTAAACAAAATTGAAGAGGTTTTTATTGATTATAGAGAAGTACTAACAAACAGAACTTATTTAGTACCTGTTTGTGTGGAACCCGTCCAAAAATTTTATACTTGTGAGGATTACCTTAAAATTGATAAAAGGGTAATATATAAAAAGTATTTTGAGATGGTAAATTACGATTTTACTGATCTGGGTTCTTCCTTTAATTATTGACATTAAAATTTAATTATCACGGGTGTCCACGAAACTTGAGTATACTGTATGGCACATTTATTGAATTAAAAAAAATTCAATTTCACTTCCGGTTTCACCGGAAATGACTTTCTTTCAAATTTCTTATTTTAAATACTTTTTTGTACTTATTATTAAACATTAGTTTTAAATATGTTTGTGACAAAATCAACTTTTCTCTAAACTTTAAAAATTTGTATTTTTTTTAATAAAATCTATTAAAACTAATTATGAAATTCATTCGGCCGTTTTTGAGAAATTAATTTTTTAATTTGGCATGATGCCCCCTATTTAGATAGAGGATTTTTTCCGATTACAGTGATACCATATAAACCTTGAATGTACTTACTCATTTTTTTTTATCTTTTTAATTTATCAATTTATCAACAGCTGTTAATAAATATGTAAGTATGATTTCAAGTTGGATATAAGGTTTTTTTACCCCAAATACTTATAAACATATATCCAAATTTCTGCAAGTTCACATACTTCAAATATGTATAAACTACATGTAAGGTATCACTGTAATTGGAAAAAATACTCTATCTAAATAGGGTGTGACCACACTATCATTCCATTTACAAAATGAAGATATTTTTAAAAAATACTATAATAACTTATTTATTCCTAATCCATTTATTTTTAAATGCATTGAAGAAATTAATTCGTGGTACTTAAACAAAATAAAGAGGTTTTTATCTATTATAGAGAAATACTACTAAACAAAACTTATTCAGTACCCAGATGTGTGGAACCCATCCAAAAATTGTATAACAGTGACGATTATCTTAAAATTGATAAAATGTTAATATATGAAAAGTATTTTGAGGAGGTAAATTATAATTTTATTGATTTTAATAATTTAACCCTGTATTTTAATAATAAAAAGTACTTTATAAATAATTTTTCAAAAATATTTTGTAATTCAAAACTTTAATGAAATTCACACGTTATAATGTTTTAAAATTACATTTAGTTTTTAAATCTTTGGAGAATTTTGTTTTAACGCTTATGTGAGCTTAATTTGTGTAAAATAAGAAATCATAACGAAACCTTCAGTGAGCAATGTCAGTAAAGACCAAACGATTGCGGACTTTGTCCATTTTAAAGAGGGCTTTTACTTACACTACCATTTCTATCTGGTCTTCTGTATAATAAAGTTGCAAATTCCCAGTTCTAAATAAGTCTCAAGTGAAAATATGTTAATTTAGTAAATAAAATATTACCTAACATTTTAATATCTTCAGGCAAACTACAGGGTGTCCCAATTTGTGTTGCAATGCATGGGTATCTTTTTGTTATTAATAAAGTTACAAATTCAGTTAATTGGGGAATATTTTTATACTTATTTAGATGGCATCTAAAATAATCAAAAATTCCGAGCCATTCCGAAGGTAAATCAAAACAAAAACCGAAAAACTCAATTTTTTAAAAAGTCGATTATTTCATTAACTACAAAAGTTACAAAAGAATGTTTCGGATAAGAGTTATTTTGTAAATAATCTAAATAAGTTTTTTTTAAACATATAACAAACTCGGTTTCAAGATATCAATAGCAACTTTCTTATTTTAAATGGGTATCATATTTTTTTCTGCTTTCAACATTGTATGGTAATCCATGTTTGAAGTAATAGACTATGAAATATTTGACATTATTACAATTAAATTAAGTAAACCATGACTTTTTGACAGGTCTTCTTTAAACAAATGGCGATTGATGCTGTCACTTTAGTTTATTATATCGTTTATTGTACATAAAAATAGAATTAATAAGTTTTAGTGATTGATCAATTAATTATTTCCCAACGGCAACCTTTCCACTAACTAAATAAACAAAATTATGTATCGTGACAATACTTTAAAATGACAGCTCGAATTATCTCGTTGTAATCAGAAAAAAAAAAGCAATTTAACTTTTAAAAAATTCTGTATGGCGTGCATTTAAAATAAGTTGCTATTGATATCTTGAAAACCGAGTTTGTAACATATTTTTGTAATAAACATATACATATACATTCGTCATTACGAATCGAATAACTTTTGTTCCAAACATTTTCTTTGCAACTATTATAGTTAATGAAATAATCGACTTTTTAAAAATGTGCATTTTCCAGTTTTTGCCGTTTATCTTCGGAATTTTTGATTTTTTTTAAACGGCATCTGAATGATTATAAAAAACTGCAAAACATTGCCTATTTAATCGAATCTGTAACTTTATTAATAACAAAGATACCCATGTAATGCAACTCAAATTGGGACACCCTGTATATGATTTTACAATTTTTTATCAGTTATATTTAATTTAATCTGTATCAGTGTAATTATAGTATTAATGGTTTTTTTATAAATTCTTATAATTGCAAACAAAATAAAATTATTGAAATTGACTTGATTTTATTTACCTATAAATTCCATTCTACCGGGTGTCCATGAAACTAGAGCCAGTAATTTCTATATTTCTAAAAATAAAAATTTTAAATATTACAATGTTATAAAGCATAAGAAAACGCATTTATTTATTTAAAAAAAATGTAATTTTACTTCCGGTTTCACTGGAAATGACACCAACTTTATTTATTTTAAATGTAACATCCTATTGAAGTTTCACAAATTAAATACTTTACAAGTATTAGTAATCGCACAATTATTCAAAGTGTAGGTAGTAGCTCCGATGGAGACGTTACGCAAATATGCAGGTTGGTACAACTGAAATCTTAAAAAGAATGGCGTAGCAAATTTTTTTTCAAAATCTCTAATTTCACAGCAAATGTCAAATATTGAAAATATTTTTTCTCCATTTTCGAAACAGATGCTAACTCAAAACAAAGATTTACGCAAATTAATGTTGATAAAAACTGACGTTTATGAAATAGAAGGTACAATAACGAAATTTAAAAATCTGATGTTTTGACACAACGGTAAAAATTACATGCATATATTACACAACCATTATATATTATTTAAACATATAATCATTGGGTAAGGTGTAGGTAAAAATTACACCTACGCCTTTGCTTTTGTGAAGTCTAGTTACTTTGTTTTGATTTTGACATGATTTTGTGTTACTTTGAACTTGAAGCAAACAAATTCCCCAGGTTTTTAGGCGGGAAATTTGAATTGACCACAATCATTTTAGCTTACCCTGTATTAAACACATGGAAAATAAATGCGAATATTTTCAAAATATTACTGATCTACTGCCCCTTTGATTCAACGGATTCTTATTCATTAGGCTATCATTATTAAAGTGCAAATTGGACATTAATACCCAATTATATTTAAAAATAAGAAACTACTCCAATTGTTACATTTATGTAATTTACTACCCAAAATTGTGCCATATTCTTCGCAAAAGGAAATATGATACCTTATTATTTATATTGTGTCCTTATCTCTTTTGTTTAATAAAAATTTAATTTATCAATATTTTAGTATACCTGGTGTAAATAAAAGTAGCAGGGTCACTCATGTCATTTTTTTTATGAAATTGAAAAGCAATTTTGGTTTTTTTTGTAAAGAATGTAAGGAAATCCTATCTTACAAAAACTATTCTTATATGCTAAAAATACGTAAAACAATTTATTTTTATAAAATTTATTGGGTCGTCTTTGAAATAGATTTAAAAAAAAATCAAACCGCCACCCCTTACTTCGTGAAACCCCACATGTTTTTATTATTTTATAATTATTTCGATATATTTTATCAACAACAACTAATTAATAGATAAATTTGAAGTTTACCCTACCTATCTGGGGAATCAGATCTATCTAAAATGGGGCGGTTCTAATATTATGTAATTATTATACTATTATGTATACATACAGGATGTACAAAAAGTTAGGCAACGTCCGTTTATTTTTTAAATGAAGCATTTTTAAGAAAAATGTTTTAAATAAAAGTTCTATTATTCTTTATGGCGAATTAATTACGAATAGTGCCATGACCTTGGCCAGCAGATTGAAGATCACCCTCGGATGTAATTATAATAATTATTATAATAATTATTATTATAATTAGGTACTCTAATCCCTGGATTATTTTCTTCGCAAGGACCCTAATTATCCCTTTGAGTGTAGTCGAGGAAACGCAACGTAGCCGTTATCAACTTCGGATGAAAAATAAACATTCTTTATTTTTTTTTAATTTTCGAAGATATTTAAAACAACAACCCAAACTTTTCAAAAATATAACTGATCTAGGGGGGATAATTAAAAACTGATAAATATACAGGGTTTCTCAAAATTCGACCGACAACGCTTAACTGAAGATAGTAGACCTAATGATAAGTCCATATGACCAAATTCATTTAAATAAAAAATGCATCCTTTCAATATTTATTGCATTTCTTATATCTCATTTTGAATGCCTTTATAAAATTTTCCGCACAAACAATAGAATTTTTCTGACACTGGTAATTACCCAATTAACTCCCACTTACGGTTAAATATAAGCTGATATTTTAAAAGACCCTTAATTATTCTTAGAATTTGTAATTGCCGATAAAAGAAAAATCAAATCTCAGATTCGGTCACTTTGATTTTTGTCACTGAAGACTAAACATTTAATTAGTGTAGTGAAATATCAAAGTTATTATTACCGAGTTCCATTGCAAAGTTTTAAAAATGTCTAAGTCAAGAATTAGTTTGTCTAATAGACCAACTAGTCGTTCTAGAACCAAACGGGCTCGTGCTATAAAAGAAACTTTAAGTCTTAATCGTGAGTTACGGAAAATTGAAAGTGAAATGAAGAATAAACCGTAAGTATTTAAAAATAAGTACTTTAAAAATTAAAATTAATAAACTATTAAACCTCATTCGGACTCATCAGCATGCCATACTCTTCGTCATGGCGTACCATGACTTGAGTTGCTGCAATCGAAATGCTGGCTTGCTTTTAAAGCAAAGACCACACACTTTCTCTGAGTGGAAGTTTAAGCATCGCCATCTAGATATCTTTTAGGAACTAATCCCAAAAAGCACATAATTCACATTCTGGTGACGACAAGCAACGCCATCTAGTCCACTGGTATCGGACAGTGCTTTTTGGGATTAATTCCTAAAAGATATCTAGATGGCGACGCTTAAACTTCCACTCAGAGAAAGTGTGTGGTCTTTGCTTTAAAAGCAAGCCAGCATTTCGATTGCAGCAACTCAAGTCATGGTACGCCATGACGAAGAGTATGGCATGCTGATGAGTCCGAATGAGGACGAAACACGTGTCCATGTCTCTGCTGCTCGTGAGTTGTTGCAATCGACTCTGTGATTAAGGTGGATTAAAAGACATATTAGCATCCTTCCGGCATTTTTGCTGTTTGAAAATGTGACCTAATTTACTTTTTCTTAATAAATTATTTCTTGTGGAACAGTCCTCCAAAGGTTGAGATTCTTTCGTCCATCGTATTAAAATCGAGTGAAAACATTCCGGGTTCGAGTAAGAACAGGTATTTATTATTTTTAATATTTTATTATTTGATTTATTTCGTAATACTTTATTTCATTACTAGCATTATAGTTGTCCGGACATGCAAGCCAACATCCAGTTTTCGAGTCCAAACCTTTCAAATTTGGAACAAAGTTGTAGTAGCAAAGGAAACTGTACTAATAAGGCTACCGATTTGGATGATGAATATAATTGGGTAAATGAGGAGGACTATTTGGAGTATGTAGAGTAAGTATTTTTTAAATTATTAAGTTTTTAGTATTATTTTATACTACATTTATATTACTAACTAAATTTGATAAGCGTATGTACTTGGACGAATGCAAATATTCCTTTTTGACTGCGATTCCAATTACGTCAATTGCCTTCATAATTCATTAAATTAGTTTATTCGTCCTTTAATTGTGATAACTTTTTTTATACTGAAAGAGGACTTCGTAATAGAGTATGAAGAAGTAAAACCAAAAATCACTGGCAATAGGATAGTAGACATAAGTTCTATTTTGCAAAGAACTTTATCTTTAGCTGAAAACCATGCCCGAAACTGTACTTCTGATAATCTTTTTATTGAAAAGGAAACTCGATCAGGATTAAGTAGTATCATATACTACAAGTGTAACCTTTGCGAAAAAACCTATTCAGTATCATCGGATGATCGCAAAAAACCAACCGTAAATACTAGAGCTGTTTGGGGCACATTAGCAACAGGAAGTACCTTCTCACATATTGAAGAAATACTTTCAGTTTTTAATATTCCTAGTATATCAAATACATTATTTTATACTATTCAGGATAATTTACGAAAGGTAATTTTTTAAAAGCATTTCTAATGACATCAAAGCTATATATTTAAATTTTAGTTATGGTTTAATTCAGCTATCGAGAATATGAAGGAAGCGGGAATAGAGGAAAGAAGGTTGGCCATCGAAAATAACCAGGTTGACGAAGACGGTATTCCTTGGATTTGTGTATATTTGGATGGTGGATGGTCTAAACGCAGTTATGGCCATAATTATAATGCAGCGTCTGGAGTGGTATTTATAAAATAATCTTTTTGCAATCACAAAATAATTTATTTATTTTTAATTCAAGGGTGTCATTATTGGAAGAAATACCAAAAAGGTTTTGTTCATGGCCGTTAGGAACAAATTTTGCATAATATGCGCTAGAGCGGAAAACAAATCTGAGGAGCCTTCAAATGTTCAAATCATTTATGTTTTAAAAATTGGACTGGTTCTTCATCAGCAATGGAAGCCGACATAATTGTTGAGGGTTTTAATTCCAGTTTAGAACAACGCGGACTTCGATATAAGAAATTTATAGCCGATGGCGACTCTAGTGTATATTTTAAAATTCAGGAAAACGTTCCTTACGGCAAACAAGTAAGTTACATATTTAAATAATTTTTAAGGCGTTTATTTATCCTTTAATTTTATAAGGTTCAAAAAATGGAATGCACGAATCACGTAATAAAAAATTATGGCAAACGCCTTTTCCAAATAAAAGGTGACTTCAAAACGATTTCTTTGTCAGCTCGAAGACTTTTAACAGCAAAGAAGATCAAGGAACTTCAAAAATTTAGGAGCATTAATTGAAGATTTGTCAAATGGACCTATGCATGTTTTTGGCAGTCATAAGGCCTGCAAATACTATTATTGTTCTTCTGTGGGTACTGTAACCGAGAGCAGTATTTCAGCTAGAACATCAGATCTTTCAAGATTAATTCAAGGTAAGTTATTATTAATGATCACTATTTTAATATGGTACTAAATAAATTTAAACTTGTAGGAGCTTTAAATCCCGTTATTCGTAAGGGTCATTCTCTTATTGATAATGAAACAAACAATAGGGCAGAAATCTTTATGAACATTTTATCCAGGTTTATGATGGGTAAACGACTAAATTTGACCCAAAAATCATCATACAATATTCGAGCAGATTTATCTTCATTGCGTTATAATAAAGGTTTTAGTTGGCACTTAAGTCCTTGGAAGCGCTTTACCTCCAAAAGCCCTGGAAAATACTTTACCAAGTATATAGATTCCCATAATAAGTATAAACTTAATAAAATGGAGAGTACTTCAAAAAATAATAGGCGAATTGAGAAAACAATTCGTTTAAATTTTGATTATGGTAGCAATGCTATCCAGCCAGAAATTGCCAAGGATGTACTCGAACACGAGTGTGCTCGAATTTTGAAATCATTTGAGGTAACGAAATAATCAAAATTTAAGAAAACATATTTTTACGTAATATAATTTTAGATAACTAAAGAGCGGCAACTAGAAATTGCAGAAGCTACCATTGGTCAGTTTTCAAATCCAATATATAAATTGGAACATGAAAATCGGCTTACTGCTTCCAATTTTGGTGATGTTATCAAACGAAGAGACACTACATCGTGCCACAATTTGGTAAAAGCAATTTTACAACCCGCAAAATTTCAAAGCCGAGACATGGAGTATGGCCAAATCAATGAATCGGTGGCCATAAAAAAGCTGGAAGAAATTTTAAATAAAAAAATTTGTTCTGTTTGTTGATTTGACTTATCCATTTTAGGAGCATCTCCAGATGGTAGGTTTAGATTATTTTGTGGGCTCAAATATTGAAATTATTTATTTAATTAAATTTTAGGTTTAATTGATGAGGATGATTTAGTAGAAGTTAAATGTCTACCAAAAGTAGCAAGATTAAATATTCCACTCAAAGAAGCTGCAGAAACTCAAAACATATGTTTAGAGTATAAAAATTAAAAACTTTCTTTGAAACGGGAGCATAATTATTATTACCAGGTATGATCACAAATCTTTAAAACGATTTTTTATATGTATTAATTAAATGACGTCATTAGGTTCAAGGGCAGTTACACATTACCGGAAGAAGTACTTGTTATTTTGTGGTGTACGTCAACGATTCACAAGACCTTTTTTCGAAAAAATTGAGAGGGATGATATTCTATGGAACCAAAAAATGATTCCCAAGTTATCCAGGTTCTACAAAGAATGTGTTTTACCCGAAATTGTAAGAGGGAATTTAAAAAAAGGAATTCGGTGTAAAAATCCTGAGTACATCGGGGAAGCACAAAAGAAGAAACAAATAGAGGAATAGGTTTTTTTGTACTATTTATATTATATTTATTTTTTTAACCAAATTCATTATTTATTCATGTTATTTTGATATTCCTATATTATTATGATTTTTTTCTTTAAATGTGTGATAATATGTCATTGTTATTAATTATTTATTTGTTTTGTTTTATGTTTATAATTGTTCTTTTTTATACGTATCTGTATTGATCTTAAAATGAATGTAAATAAAAGGATTTTTTGATTTTTTAAATTTAGATTGTAGTCATTTTATGTAACTTTATTTATTTGTAGCTGCATAATAAAGTTTTTTATATCATTATTTTGTATTTAAAATTATCTACCCAGAAGTACGTTAGTGTAAAATAAAGCGCCCACACAAATAAATTTCAAATTACAATTATTTTAAAGTGTTCGTGCTGTCCCTAGGTTTTACCACACAAAAATTTAAAATTAATTAGGTAAACAAATTTAGAATAACAAATTAATCTGACAGCATTGTGGGTCATCGCAAAGTTTGCAATTTTATTTTCTTATCACTTGAGCTTACACCTGGTGAGTTTACCCTCGCATTGGTATTAATTTAACGCACAATAAAATGGTAGATTTATTGCCAAACAATTTTCAACATAAGTCCAAGTAAGAACATCGCAATCATATTGTTATGTTACAATCTTATAATTAATGTTTTAGCTTATAAACGTTTCAATTTTGATGACCCGATGTTACTACAAGTCTTGTATCTAGACTAGAATTTTGGTCTCATCTGTCATCAACAACATTTATAGCAAAATTAAAGACAAAGATATACAGGAGAATAAATCTAATGTAGTTTATAAAATTCCTTGCAAGGATTGCAACAAGGTGTATATCGGCCAAACGAAACAATACTTAAAGAAACGTATCAAACAACATGAATATGACTGTAAAAAACAAATCACTAATAACATTACAGGCTTGGCATTACACGCGATAGAAAATAAACATACAATAAATTTTAAAGAAGTCAAAATAATAGACAGTGAACCTAATTACAACAAAAGGTTGATTAGTGAAATGATATTTATAAAAAAACACAAAAACAATATGAACCTCCAAATAGATAAGAATAATCTTAGTAAGATTTACCATCATCTTATTTAAACAAATGATTTGTTGATTAGTTATTAGTTTAATTAACTATAGATTATAGATTAAATTTAAAGTTATGTTAATCATAATGTTATGTAATAGCCAAATACAGGACGGTACATTGGGTTGCATTTAGTTAAATATTAATTACAAATCTGTCAACGACGTAGAATGTCAGCTGTCAATAAAACAAAATGGTTGTATGTTAAATTTTAGTGGTGATCTCAAAGAACAAATTCTAATCGATAAGAATCAAGATTGGTAATCAAAATCTAAACTGGTAATAGAATATGTTATCTAGTAAGTAATAAACCAATAATAAAATTGTTAATATTAATGGTATTACATCATATTTTAGGACGTCTACACATTCAGACATGTGGTTTTTTAGAGAATTTTAAAATTGATCATATAATTTTTAAATAGGATAATTATTTTAACGAATATTTTAATAGTTTTACCACAAATAGAATAACCAATTTTAAAAATAACCAATTTTACCACAAATATAATAATAAATTACCAAAAATAGGATAACAAATATTTTAACACAAATAGAATAATTAATTACTACAACAAATATTTTACCATAAATAGAATAATAAATTACCAATAATAGGATAACAAATATTTTACCACAAATAGGATAACAAATTAAACACAATTAGAATAACAACTGTTTTACCATAAATAGAATATCAAATTGACATAAATAGGATAACGAATGTTTTACCACAAATGGGTTATTAAATTAAGTAGAATATTGACAGAAGATATCTTCATCATACTATATTAATGGCAATTCCAGTACCTCTGTATTGTTTGGTTAATTGGATGTTTTTTATTGACATACAGTTTGTAATACGTATTATACATTTTTAAGGTATGAAAATTTCCAAATATTTTATTGTTAAGCTCATATCCAAATTTTTTTAGCTTGAAAAAGACCTAAAACAGGTCGAAACGTCGCTGGAAAATAAAGTTTAATGTAAAACTGTATTTTTATTAGTCCTAACAGCCAACAACTTATATTTATATAGTATTTATTTTATTTAGAAAAATATATTTTTTTGAAATTTTTTGAAGTGGTATAACTTTTTAAGGAACGTTTTCCGGACATTACTTTTTAAGTCAAAAATGTTTACTTTTACTTCCTTTATCCCCCCAAAAAATTTGTCATACTTATTCAGAAACACCCTGTATATAGGGTGAGTTTTTAATGCGGCAACGGTCGATATATCTTTTATTTTAAGAGATAGGGAAAAAACTTAAATTACAAAATTGCATGGTTCATTGATGCGCATAACCAGAAATTAGTTTTGTCTATACAGGGTGTTTCGTAGTTAAAGCGCAGACTATCCCACCCTTTTTTTTAATGGAACACCCTGCATATTTTTTGATGTTTGCATTAACACTAAGTTAGAGAATATAACGATATGTTTTTTTCAAAATTTGAGTACGCCCTTAATTTTTTATCGTACGTTTTCTACAAAATTTATCACATGTAGACATATTTTTAGAAAATGATGGTGACCTTATTATAAAAACTTAAAAAATAATTTTTATGCCATTTAGTAATATTAACCTTGAGGTATTTTTCGTATATTTTTTTTAGAATTATATCATAAATTCATGCAGCTACGGAGGCGTGAAATATGAAAAGTCGAGAGGGGTGTATTTTAATTTTTTTAAATGGAACACCCTGTACTTTTTGACAAAATATTGTTCCTCTTTAAGTGTTCTTTAACATCTATACAAATCATTTTCGCTAAAATTAAAAACAACGTATTTGAAGGCATTCTAATTTTTTATTATTAAAAAATATGATGTATGTGTGATGGACGAGTGGGACTGTTCCACCTCACACAAGGTTACAGGTTATAGACAGGAAGGAATGCGTGATGGACGAGTGGGACAGTTCCACCACGCACAAGGTTACAGGTGTTTTACTCTTAGACAGGTAGGAATGTGTGATGGAGGAGTGGGACTGTTCCACCACACACAAGGTTACAGGTTGTAGACAGAAAGGAATGTGTGATGGACAAGTGGGACTGTTCCACCACACACAAGGTTACGGGTAGACGAAAGGAAGCAATGCGTGATGGACGAGTGGCACTGTTCCACCACACATAAGGTTACAGGTGCTTTTACTAGACAGGCAGGAATGTGTGATGGACGAGTGGGACTGTTCCACCACGAACAAGGTTACAGGTGCATTTACTAGACAGGCAGGAATGTGTGATGGACGAGTGGGAATGTTCCACCACACACAAGGTTACAGGCCAGGCAACAGGTAACAGGAAACAAAACCAAGAAAAAGGCAACAGCAAGCAGAAAGTAGATACTCACTTTGGTATCGCTGGAGCTGGAGACTTCTAGTAGACTTCTTCTGGAGTGGACTCGGAGCTCGGAACGAAGTTATCAATTTTGGCCGTGCACGCTAGCTTTATTAACGGCCCCGCGGTGAGGATTGCGCTAAGTTACGCGCGCTATTCCGCGAGTTATGATATGTGTATCATCATCTCAGCAAAGATAACAACACCCACACACCAGTCACACCATCGTAAAAACAGTACAATCTTTGTTTTATAAAATTTCTTCGATGTTAATTGTTTTAATCTAAATTATTAATAAAGTTGCCGTGCTCCAAGCACTTTGTTTTTCATTAGCCTTTTTAAAAGATCCTTTTTAAAGAGCTAAACTTAACTCGCGTAAGTACAGTGGGGACGCCCAACGGTCAGGACTAGCGAGCGCGCCCGGAATATTTAATTAGTAAAAATAAAATATGACATCATTACTAAATAAAATAAAATACCCCGGTTGTGGGTAAAATTGACAAATGCAAAATGCAAAGGAAAATAAAAAGTTGCTTCGTTACAACTGGATCAATACGGATTGGGATATTTGGACTATTATTTTTAGGAACATCATTAATCAAAATTTTGCACTGCATGATTTACATCAAAGGATCAAAGTCGTCTAGAAAGTAATCTATCAAAAGCGGGTAGCGTTCAGCGAATTTCGACCGTGATTACTAATCAGGAAGCAAACGTGTTTCACGCGGATTCTCAACGGTTGAGTTCGCTGAACGCAGCCATTGGCAGAACTATCGCTGACTAGAAACAAGCTGCTGAGAATAAGAAGATAGTCGGCGAAATGTTTGAAAAGCGTACTTTTCGCGAGTAAAAATTAATTTTTGGGCATTTGTAATCAAAAATTTAAAAAAAAAACGATGCCTAGTGCCATTCAAATTGAATTTACTTTTCATATAGAATTTTTTTTTTCATGTAGAGTCTATGATAGGGGCGTACTTTATGAACAATGATAAAAACGCATTTTTTTATCATTACAAACATTTTGCCGACTATCTTCATAAGCATACGCTCAGCGAATCGTTTGTGCCAACTCTCTCAACAGTTGCGTTCGCTGAACGCAGCCATTGTTTTCAATTTTAGTCAATTTTCTGGTAGTTGGCAACTCTAATATCAGGTTTGTCAAATCATCAAATAACCTGTAAATCGTTTGGCAACTACCACTTTAAAATCAACAAGCTTCAGTGCTACCAACTTCGAAAAATAAATTTTACTACTCAGTAACGCACCGATAGCGGTGCGGTACTGGCTAGTAACGCACCGCTGTTAGTGCGTTACTAGCCATAGTAACAAACCAAAATAGAAAAAAAAGTATTTTGAGTTCAAAATAAAGTCTTTCAAAAGCAATCTGACACGCCTTTAACAGTTTTTCAAAACTCCACAAAATAAGGTAGTTATGATTTTTATGCGTTACTTTAAACTCGCCCTATATATTGTATTCAATAATTATTAGCCTTGATAAAGAAGTTAACCATCTTCGAAAAGTTGTCATTTTAATAAATGTTATTTGATAAATATTGTCCAAAGAAGCTACCAATTTTGTTTTTATAAAAGAAAATCTGAGCCCACTTTAAATTGTGCAAAGTCCGCTATCGTTAAAATATCGGTAAAACCCAATCCTTTATGGAATTTATAAAAATAGATAAAATTAAGAAACAAAAATTAAGTAAAAGTACCACAAAAAATAAATTATCACTGTATGTTTTTTTCTTAATTTCTAAAACCGTCAAGAGCGCACACTTTTATGTTGTTGTTCCCTTAAAATTGTTGTAAAAGACAAAAGTTTAAATAAATAATAGCCATAAGATGAAGGTTTTACACCAAAAAATCAGCTGTTGGCATTGTGAGAACCAGCATTTCCACGCTATAATTTTCCAAATTTAAATCAAAGTAGCTTTATTAATAAGTGTTTCAAAAGTCAAGTCCTTCTCGGTAAGTGGTAAAATCACAAGTACCAGCACAGCGATCACGAAATATTTTCGAGGGAGGAGACTTATTAAGTTATAAATTATTTGACCAACAATAACTCAGAAGGAGGAGTGAAGCGCAAATTATCTGGTTCGAACACACACGTTGTTTAGTAATATAAAATATTAGAGTTAGTTACCCTTAATTGGCTTCAACTTCTTAAAGCCGTAGAACTCCAATTCACAATTGGATTTTTATTGCTTTTAAACAAGCAAGGCGAGGAACCATAATTGACAAGCTAGTTATGAATTAAGTTATAAGACAATCTGGCACCTGAAGCACGTCCGAAAATTGCCAGATGGACAATGCGGGTGGCGCGTAGATTAGTCTGACCTCAATCCCAGATTGTAAATCTTAATTCCTGCCACAGCTGTCACCGACTTCCAAAACCGCGATTTGTTAATTGATAAATCAAAGGAGGAGTTAGTGATAGTTAGGAGGACCATCGCAGTACTTAAGATAAGGGTTGTAGGCTCTAAAGTCAGATGAGTTTTAGTCTCAGATCAGACGCAGAGATCAGTCAGATCAGTCAGATCAGACGCAGATCAGTTCGAGATGAGTTAGAAGTCGCAGTGTTAGTTTAGTTAAGTCTAATGTCTAAAATTCAGTTAAGTCAAGAGTCGAGGCTACTCCAGTCTCTTCGGCAGTTGATCATTAGTCCATCTCATTAACAATTGTAGTAATATGGTTCAAGATGTTAAAGTATTTTATATCATTCATTAAGGGTAAGTTGAAACCTTTTTAATTCAGTTTGTTTGTATAATGTTTATAATTTGTATGGTTATTTGTATTAGGCTTAATTTATTTAGTCATGCTTAATTTTTGTATCTCTTATAATATTTGATTTTATTTGCTTATAATAAATAGCTCTTAAGTGTTAAGTTAAATGTGCTTTTTATTCAGTCATATGTGTATCTAATTCCGTAAATTCCAACGAACCCACTCAATACATGTACAATTGCTTTCGCTAACTTTTGAGATTGAAGTAATCCAAATCAAAAGTATTAAAGTCTCCCTTTCACAATAACATCTATTTAATAAGCGAGGGCAGTTTACAGCATTCGCTATTTAACTAAATTTATTACTACATAGAATAATTTTTAAAAAAGTACAATAATATTATAACACAACGATATATAAATAATACATAAAAGAAATAAACATAAATGAACATTTTATTATCAAATACAAAGAATTGGTTCATGTTAATATATTTATAATTTATTTCCTCAAAATCCTTCACAAGTAATCGATTTTCTACTATTGGCATTTTGATTATCTGAAAATATATTATTTTTCAGTAGAACTCAAGTGTTGAATTAAAATTAATAAACTTATAATTTACTGCTTCAAAATACTTTTCATATATTAACCTTTTATCAATTTTAAGATAATCCTCACAGTTATAATATTTTTCAATGGGTTCCACACATACGGGCACTGAATATGTTTTGTTTATTAGTATTTCCCTATAGTAGATGAAAAGCTCTTTACTTTTATTCAAATACCACAAATTAATTTCTTCTAGACACTTACAAATGAAAGGATTTGGAAAGATTGAATAATAAGTTACTTTAGTGTTCTTTAGTAGTTCTTTTGGTAAATAAATTAGTTTATTCTTGGATAAATCTAAGGAATGAATTCTCTGCAGTTTATTAAATGCTTTCGAATTGACATCTTTTAATAAATTATTCCGTAAAATAATAGTATCAATAAATCTTAGTCCATTAAAAGTATAATCTTCAATAGTCCTAATTGGATTGGATCCAAAGTTAATCACTTTTAACTTCTTAAAACAATTGAACACATTTGCAGGTAAAGAGGCTATATGATTATTACTAAAATATAGGTTTTCTAGATTATTTACACAACTAAACCATTTGGGATTAAATACGGTTAGTTTATTAGACCACAAATATATTTTCTTAAGATCGTCCATATTTGTAAAGGCACCTTCTTCAATAAACGTAATTTCATTTTTAGACAGGTGCAATACTTGCACACCCAAATCAATAAACATTCCTCTTTTAATATTTTTCAATTTATTATTATTTAAAAACAAGTGCTTTATATTTGGTAAATTATTAAAACAGTTGGGTTCCAAATTCTTCAAGTCCAAATTATACGCCATAATCACTTCCAAGTTGGTCAAGTCACTAATTGCACAAGATTTTAAGACACTAATTTTATCCAATATTCTTAACACCTTTGCTGTGTTATTAATAGTTTTTGGGGAAATATAATTCGGTATTATTGCCCAATTTGTGCCATAATAATAACTTAATAAGTCAGAATCCGTTGAATCAAAGGGACAGTCAATTTTATCAGTAAGATTTTTAAAATATTTGCATTGGTTTCTCCTGTACTTAATATAATACTCGTTTGCATATTTAACCAAAGTATTGTTAAAACTTGCCTCAATGTACGTTATTTTTTCTGAAGGTATAAATTGTATTGTAAAAATATAGCTTAATAACAGAACTAAACACTTTCGCGACATTACTGCAATGATTAAAAAACTGAAGTGACATCCTTGGATTAAGTGTACTTCATTTATTAAGATGCACTTCTCTTATGTAAACAAACATAACGTAACATCTCCAGCGTGGCTACTAGCTACGCATTGAATAATTGTGCGATTACTAATATGTACAACATGCTTCACTGAAAACTGGTACACAAAAGAAATGCGGCTAGGAACATCTCTTAATCTCGCCCCACCTTTAGTTGGTGGTGGGATTAACCAGGCACTCCCCGACTTTGCGATTCAAACAAGTTTACTTAGAATTCTACTTTACTTTACTCACAATGCGATGCAATGCCAGGGATTGTCTGTCCATTCCCACTTAACTACTGAATAGCGGTGGGCGAGACTAAGGTATACTCAAGCCGCACGCAAGCTTCTTATTGGCTCTAGCATTTCTATTATGTACCAGTTTTCAGTGAAGCATGTTGTACTTGTAAACAGTAGCGTATTATCGCATAGACGCAGGATGCGCTTGCCTGTGGCATCCTAATTGACCCAGTCTCAAAAAATCTGAAAAAAATTATGCAGTCACATTATTTTTAATTTTTAAGAATCATGATCGTTTTTGAAAACATCTGCTCAAATAAACCATAAACCTACCAAATGAATTATACAATGGGGCTTTCCTATCCAGTTTCAGGCAAGCAAACTTTAGAAAAAGATTCTCTCACTTGAAATTTTTGAAAGGGTCCTTCTAAAATTTTGTCGGTTCGAACGAACTGGTTATACATACCTATACAGGGTCTCCCAAAAAGAAGTACTCAGAAGAAAATCCTAGAAAATAGACGAGATTTCATTGACAAGAAAACTAATAGTCGGGGTCGAAACGAACCAGCTTTTTTAAGGGGTTATATAATTTTGTCGTAAAATCGAAATTTTGTTATAGTTTATAAACCTATTTGATCAATTTAAATGAAATAAATTGTTAAGTAAAACTAATTAATGCAATTTGCCTACAAGTTATAAAATCATCATCAAAAGTATATTTTGATAGAAAAAATATTTTTTGCTGATGATTTTATAACTTCAAGCCTAAGTGATATCTTTACTTTACAATTTTAAAATAGTTCAGGAGGTATATCAGAATTACAAATTAACGACATTTTCTGTGGGAACAAAATTCAAGGTTGTTCCAACTGTGACTATTGAATTTTGTGTTTTGTATTGATCTCCTCTACTTTCTAGGATTTTCTTCTAAGCACTTCTTGTTGGGACCGCCTGTATAATTTTGTTTCTACTTTATTTATAACTTTTGGATATTTTTCACAAACGTTCATCTAATTCCATGATATTTTTTTGAATAAGGGAATACGGAGTTGTGTTTCCAAAGTGTCTGGAAATGGTAGACCTTGCCATTTTTTTTTTAAATTTCGCATACGGTGCTATATCAGGAGGCTGTAGTTATAGCATGCTTCACAATAACGTCACAAATTAAAATTTTGCAATTCTAAGTTTTCCTTAAACTAACCCCTGAATTGTCTGAAACTGAAAAGGTCATCTTATTCTATTAGAAAAAAAATAGCGGCCTCAAAATCAAGTTGCGCATCAGGCCTACAAATGGCTTAATCCGCCACTGCTTGTAAAGTATTATATTTTTTAAATCTGACATTTCCTTTTGTATTTTGACATGAAGGAATTTGTAAATTTACAATGTGCTGTCCAATTATTCACGATAAAGTATTTTGTTACAGTATGAAATGTAATTTCACTAACGTAATTTTTTACTTTTCCATCTGATGTAATTATAAAAAAGGTATTATATTTTGGTATGATTTTTACACATATCGTTGCTATTTATTACAATGCCTTGTAATGTCAATATGGTTTCAATCTTATTTGAATTCACTGTATTTATTACAATATGGTATACAGGATACAGGATGTCCCTGACCGCCCGTACTACCTCTTTATTTCGAGAACCCTATGTCGTACATTGATGAAAAAAAAATTTATCACCAAAGTGAGTAATTCAAAATTTCCAAAATAAACCGGAAGTACCCGAAACCGGAAGTAGTTTTGAAATTTTAAATGGCAACCTAGATCGAGTATAGTATTGTTGGAAAGGTCTTTTAAATAGAAGCAACTTTTATTAAAATATTTTTTTAATATCTTAAATAATTAACAAATTAAACGAAAAAATAAAAGAAAATAAGTGACAAACGGTTTCATCCTCAATGGGTGAGGGTAGAGGCATGATTTTTTAAATGGAATAATAATAAACAACTTTTTTAGGTTATGTATTTTCCTTTATTCAAAAAATTTAACAAAATTGATTATTTTTAACGAATACAGCAAAAAATGAAAAGTTCCCATTTAAAAAATTCTCTCTTGCCCATTTGCGGATGATGTAACGTATTAATTTTTCCATAATTTAAGAGACAAATATTCACTTGTTTGCATATTTTTTTTTCGTTTAATTTGTTAATTATACAAGATATTACAAAAATATTTTAATAAAAATTGTATCCTTTTAAAAGACCTTTTCTACAATACCATACTCGACCTAGGTTGCTATATAAAATTCCAAAGTTACTTCCGGTTTCGGGTACTTCCGGTTTGTTTTTGAAATTAAAAATTAAACCAAAAGATTCTTTAGGTTCATTTTGGTGGTAAATTTCTTTTTCTCATAAATGTGCTATAAAGGGTTCTCGAGGTGGTACGGGTGGACTGGGACACCCTGTATGTAAAAATTAATATCAAATATAGGGTGTTTCTAGAATGCTGGTCAGAGCTTCGTGAGCTGATACTACAAGTAAAAATAAGACAAAAAGTACATATAAACATTTGTCCAAAACCCAACTGTTAGCGAGATACAGGGTGTTAAAATTTCTTTTTAGTTTTACTTTTTATTTGTTTTCTCTGGATCGGGTGAATGAAAATTATTAAAATTTTAGGGGTGATTACTCCTCCTGGATAGCCACCTTTGGTCATTATTTTTGTCTTAATTTAACAATCCAGTGGCGTAGAAACGGGTCAAGGTGACACATTTTTTGAATTCATTTAGTACACCAATGCAAAATTTTACGATTTTCTATGGATTTTAAAAATCTTCATTCAAATGACCATAAAAAAGTACACCTCTTAAATTTTAATAGGATCTGTTGTATTTCTGAAATTTCTAATTTTATGATCCAGTGAACTTGCTAAAATCAAATTTTCAAAATTCAAAACTAATTCAAATTAAACAAAATTTAAATTGATTACTGTTAGTAAGACTCTTACTTGGTTTTTAAATAAAAGAACAAGGAAGAAACACTATTTTAAATTTTATAAAAAAAACGAAAAAGGGGAGCCATTATGAACATTTTTCTAAAATTTAAAATTGGGTGGTACTGACATGTTTTTTATTTATTTAATACACCGACAAAATGTTATACTAAGAGTTTTTAATTTTAATTTTCCTTATTTGTTAAATTGTTGTAAATATTCAGTTCCTCGCGAAACTTGTGATCGGCAACGCTGCTTTAGATTAGTTGTGAATAGGTTTGTGGAGAAAACTCTAAACCGTGTATTCAGTGACCGTGATGAAAAATTTAGAGACGTGGTTAACTTTAAACACGTGATTAAAAAATATTTCTTCATAAGAAATATTTTCTTAAAGACGTGATTAACTTTAACGACGTCTCTAAAATTTTCATCACGGTCGCTGAATACATGCTTAAATCTTTCAATCCAACTTTATTAACCAGCTCACTCCAACACGTGAGATTTAAAATAAGCATTATCGTTCGCCATGCCGCGAGGTGGGTCGACTTCAGAATCCGTGTGCAAATCGTGCTGTGTATCAGTAAAAAAATGTATAACCTGCGTTGTGTGTGACTCTGATTACCATGCAAATTGTGCCATAAAAATCAAAGGTGCATTCGTTGATGAGGAAGGTGATTTCACCTGTTGCCAACAAAACATAACCTCACAAACAATCATGGACCAATCAGATGGTGAGAATAATGAATCGGTAATCATCAATAATGAAATAATTAGGCAAGAGAATATTAATCTAAAAAGAGAAGTTGCGCTTCTGAAGGAGCTAATTGTGGAAATTAAAGATAAGAATAAGATTCTAGCCGAAAACAACGCCCTCTTACGGGATAAAGTTTCAACATTAAGTGTACAACCAAGAACTTCACAAAATACAAATCGTCTTTACGCAGATGTCTTTAAAACCGATAACATTAATCAAGAGGCGACACATATGAATTCCACTGCAAACCAAAATGCTAAAATAAATTCTATTGAAAGTAATATCAATACAAAAGTCAATGAACCAAACATAAACACGAAGCAAAGCGAAAATGTGCAAGCACAAACAACAACAAATATAAATAAACAGCAGTATCCTCAAAATAAAAAGAAGGAACCTCAGCTGAAAATCAAAACTAATAAATCACTTGGAACCGCAAAAAATGAGCTAAACGAGTTTGCTGGAAGGGAAGGAAAACTATGGCTATTTATAAGCCGGGTTAAGCGTGAGGTACAGGTAAACTCGATAGTGACCTACATAAAAGACAAAGGAAACCTTAAGGATGATGAATTTTCCATTAAGGAATTCAGTACCAAAGAGGAACAAGACAGATGTTACATATTGTCAGCACCAATCGGGAAAAAAGATGAACTCTATGACCCTTCATTTTGGCCATCTGGGGTAGGAATCAAAAGATATCATTTTAACAGGCAAAACGTCCATAAAGAAAGTATCTCAAATAACGAGAACGCTTTTTTAGAATAGACCAAGAAGCCAACAGGGAAGAAGATAACACAAATCTAAAATGTTCAGAAGAACCAAAAATAACAAGAGTAATACACCAAAACACGCAGGGAATTCTAAATAAACTCGATATTTTAACAATCGCCATAAAAAGTGTCAATCCGCATATTCTGTGCTTTACAGAAACATGGACTTGCAAAGAAAACATAAATCTAATAATAATAAACAACTACAATCTAGTAACATATTATAATAGAACAAATCATAGATGTGGAGGAGTAATAATCTTCGCCCATAACAGCGTTACCTGTAAGAAAGAAAAACAAATCACCAATCTTAGTACAGAAATGGTACTAGAAGCCTCGGCAATAACAATTAATACACCTAACAATATTAAAGTTGGCATACTTGTCTTATACCATCCGCCATCATCAAGAATTGAAGACTTCCTAAACAAACTTACTTACATGTTACAAGTATTTCAGCAAAAAGTAAACTTAATTTTTCTATGTGGAGATATTAATATCGACGAAAGCAAGAATAATATGAACTCCAAATTAATTGGAGATGTTTGGGAATCCTTTAAGTTGCGAAACTTGATTAATGAACCAACCAGAATACAACACACAAGGGCGGGGATTAGCAAGACCCAAATTGATTGCATGGTAACAAACTTAACTAAAGAAAATATCATAAAATGTGAAGCAATAGACCTGCACATTTCTGACCATACAGCACAGGTTGCACAACTAAATTTGAATTTGGAAATCAGCACAAGTGAGAAAGAAACCTCTCTACATCTCCGTCAACTAAAAAATCAAAACATTGAACTATTTTCTGAATACTTAAAGATGAACGACTGGAGCAATTTAGTAGCTGGTGACCCGAGTAATGCATTTGATGTATTTTACAATACATTTTTATACTATTTTAATTTAGCATGTCCCAAAAAAATAAAAATAAATAATAACAAAATGAAACAAACTCCAAAATGGGTAAATAATGAGATAAAGACATCTAGTGCAAATCTAAAGTCGTACTTTAGACTACTCAAAGAGACACCAACTGAGGAAATGAATAACACCTACAAACATATGAAAAAGGAATACAAAAGAACTATCAAAGAAGCAAAAAGGAACCATTATACTAATGAAATCAACAACGCCCAGAATAAATCCAGAGCAATTTGGAAGGTAATAAACTCAGAAATCTCCGCAAAAAATAACAACAGAACACTGGAAATATCAATTAAAACACCTGATAACACTCTTGAAGAAGATCCGGAGAAAGTCGCAACCTTATTCGGGGAACACTTTTCTAAAATAACAGATACAAAAATAAATGCACATTTCGGAAATAATATGTCTGTCCATTGCACAACAACAAAGTTCACCTATCCATCGATATTTTTGTCACCAATAACTGAAAACGAAGTGCAACGTGTAATAGAAAGACTAAAAAATAAAAACAGTGCTGGTTGGGATGAAATTTCTACTGTGCTCCTGAAGAAAGTTTCTCAAGAAATCGCGGAACCATTAACCTATGTGATAAATATATGTATCGAGACGGGATCATTCCCAACTGTATTAAAACCTGCGCGTGTGGTACCTATCTATAAAAAAGGTGAAACCGCTAATATAGAAAACTATCGGCCGGTGTCTATACTAAGCGTATTCTCGAAAATTATAGAGAAAATAATAGCCGATCAACTATCTAAATTCGTGAGCAAACATCATCTCATAAACAGATCTCAACATGGTTTTATGAAGGGTAAATCAACAGAAACAGCAGCAGTAGATCTACTCACGAAAGTGAACAGTAAACTGGACAATAATCAATGTGTAGCCGGATTGTTTTTTGATCTCTCGTGCGCGTTCGATTGTGTAGATTTGAGCTTTCTTAGAGAAAAGCTGTATGTGTACGGAATTAGAGGTGTTTGTGCGAGGTTAATTGTGTCATTTTTAGAAGATAGATCTTTTATAGTGCAGCAAGGTAACAAAAAATCAAAACAACACAGTGTCACCAGAGGAGTAGCGCAGGGATCAGTATTAGGTCCTTTGATATTTACACTATTCATAAATGACTTGTACGAATACATTACGGAAGGGCATATAGTTAATTTTGCAGATGACATTTCAATAGTTGTATCCTCAGAAACATCAGATGAATTACAACATAAAATAAGAATAGTAACAGAAAGCTTAACGTCTTGGTGTGACAAAAATTCGTTATTGTTAAATGCGAACAAAACTGTAAAAATTCATTTCTTTAATAGGAAACCTCCAATAAAAAAAATTACAGATAGTATCTACTCTACTAATTTTCTAGGTGTCGTTATCGATGAGCAGCTACACTTCAAAGATCATATTAGTAAAGTAGCTAGTAAATTGAATAGTGCATACTTTGCAATCTTAAAACTAAAATCTGTAGTGGACACTAATACACTTATAAATGTTTACTATGCACTGGCATACACTCACATAACATATAATATCATTGTTTGGGGAAGAGCGACAGAAGTCAACAGACTACTCGTTCTTCAAAAAAGGTTATTGCGGTTAATATTCAATTTGCAAATTATTGAAACATGTAAACCAGTATTCAAACAAAAAGAAATTCTAACAATTACATCAGTATATATTTATAAATGCGCCCAATTTTGTAAAGATAACAAAGAATATTTTAAACAATGTAAAGAATTTCATGATTACCAAACGCGATATAGAGATCGGATATGTGTACCTGTTCACAATAGCTCGCAATATGAAAAATCGCCGATATATACCAGTCTAACGATTTATAACAAGCTACCAATTAAGATTAGGAGTATCCAAAATTCACTAGTGTTCAAAAAAAAACTGAAGCACTTCTTGATCAATAAAAGTTATTACTCCCTGAAGGAATATATGAATGATGTAACTGTATGTACTGTGAGCTATTGCGTAGTATTTTAAATATATGTAATTGTCAATTTTATAAAATTTTAGCAATGTTTTTAAATTAGCAAATTGTGATCTAATTAAGTAACTGCAGTTTTTGTTTTTGTATGTATTTAATTTTAGATTTAGTTTTTATCTTGTGTTGTCTGTTCATATCCATTCGTGTAGCCTATACAGGCAAATGTATTTTGGCGAAAATGAACAATAAAAATGATTTGATTTGATTTGCTAATTAATTTACCTAAAGTATTTTTAAAAAAAACTGTAATAACTTATTTATCAACCTTTCCAAATCCTTTTATGTGTAAATGCCTTGAAGAAATTAATTCGTGGTATTTAAAGAAAAATAAAGAGGTTTTTATCTATTATAGGAAAATATTAATAAACAAAACTTATTCATTACCCGTATGTGTGGAACCTATCCAAAAATTTTATAACTGTGAGGATTATCTTAAAATTAATAAAATGTTAATATGTATATCAAAAGTATTTTGAGGCGGTAAATTATAATTTTATTGATTTTAATAATTCATTTCTGTATTTTTAATATTAAAAAAATGCTTTATAAATATTTTTTTTAAATATATTGGCATTAAAAACTTTTAGGAAGTTCACACGTTTTATTATTTAAAATTAAATTTCTTTCCTTAATTTTTGGAGAATTTTGTTTCAACGTTTATAAATATGCAATTTGTGTAAAATAAGGAGGAATCATGACGAAACCTTGGGTGAGCAATATCAGTAAAGATGAAACGATCGCGGACTTTGTCCATTTTAAAGTGGGCGTTTATTAACACTGCCACTTCTGCAGGCGTATTCTTGAACCACTCCTCACGATGTCGCATATCACATTACAAGGACAGACTCTTATTTTTTCATAAAACTGAAAAAGACAGAATGAAAGTGGTATGCGAAATCGTGTGGACCGTTTCAAGAATATGGCCTCTGGACTTCTGTATGATAAAATTGCAAATTCCCAGTTCTAAATAAATATTTCAGTGTTTTAAGTTTTAAGTGAAGATATGTTAATTTAGTAAATAATATATTACTTAACATTTTAATGTCTTCAGGCAAATTTGCCCATATAACTAATATATTCATTTGCAATTTTTTTATCATTTATGTATAATTACATTTAATGTATAATTATTATCAATAAAATTATTGAAATTGGCCTGATTTTATTTACCTAAAAACTCCATTTTTAGTACAAGATCTACTAAGGTGCTTTTTATGTGTGGAATCAAAGCCGTAATGCCCAAATGGCTGGATAAAAAAAATTTAATTTTGTTGTGATCAAATTGGGCCTTGATATAAATATTTTAAGATGAAAAGAGAATTTTTTTATCGCCCGGATTTTTGACACGGTAGTCATTTTGATTTATTTTTAAATGGCAACATACAGGGTGTTTATTTTAAAAGGAGCCACCCAAAATAATTCTCGCAAAAATAATTTTATATAAAAATGCCGTAACAGGTTGGTTTTAATTTTCAGGGGGACATCTATTTACAATGAAATTAAAGTTGTCTTTACACCCCCCTACTCCACAAAACTACCCCCTTCGATTATTTTAAATGGGAATGGGGGTCGAGTGACAAATCGTTTTAAAGATCTATTTATAAAGAAAATAAAAATATGATTTGTTTTGACCCTATTTTAATTTAGTCATTTACAGGACACGGTAAAAGAGAAAAGTAAAAAGTAATTTATAACAAAAAAAAAATTATAAAAAAATATGGTAACTGATTTATTTTTCAATAATTATAAATAATTGGCTTTGGTTAAGTTAGAGCACTTGTTTTATGGTCTAAACTTAACAATTTATCCAAAAGTGATTTAAAAGTACAGAAATAATACCTTTATTAAGTACTTTTTTTTAATTTTTAGGAAGGTTAGAAATCAAAAAGTTTCCAAAAAATTATGACTATCATTATCAGGGTTAAAAATGATTTCAAATGATGTATCAATCGACCCCTATTCCCATTTAAAAGAATTGAAATGGTGGCTCCTGTAAATCACACAATTTTGTAACTTAATTTTAAATTATTAATTCAAGAATGTTCTGGCAGATTAGAAAATATAGTAATTGTTTTTTTTGTATTCTTGTGTGCTTAATTTTAATTTTAATTTGATTTTTTATATTATTTAAATTTAGAAAAATAATGAATTTTGTAAAAATATTTTATTGGAATATAATTATTTAGTTTCATTGGGGTGATAAAGCATTTGCGCCTAAAGTTTTAGGGGGTGTAAGTTAACTTAAAGATGACGTAACGAGAAAAAAATGATAAAAGGATCCCTTTTAGCATTTTTTGATCAATCTATACACGATCATCATTAAGTTAGGTTCTCTTTATTTTAATGTTTTCATGTTTTTTTTTTCAAATTATTTAAACCTGTTTGAAATTCCAAAAAGATATTTATTGCTCATTTGTACAATGTTATAGAACTATACAGGGTGTTCCGTTAATGGTTCACCAAACGTCAAGGTTAGAAAGTAGAGCAAAATTTATCAAGAAAAAATCTAAAAAATAGGGGTCTATCTTTTATGGTTTGAAAGTTACAGGGGTTTGAATTTGGCATCGCCTGTTTTTGCCAGAAATCAGTAAATGATCAGTAGCTGCTTAAAAACTTAGTAAACAGATTTTTAAAAAATATAATTTTAAAGCTAAAAGTATCTTCTCTCCATTGGTAATAATGATAAAACACAAATCGTTTATTAAATATAATCGTTTATTATATATAATTAAAAAAAAAAAACGAAAAGAAAAAAAAATCCAGGAATAAATTTTTTTTAGCAGTTTTTGAAGATTTTCTCCAAGATATGACCTATTAAGGGCGTGTTTTTTTTTAATTTTCTAAAAATTCGTTAAATTCTCTAGAACTTATGAAAAATTTTGAAACCCTAACTCTTTTTATGCACTCACTAGAGCCTTCTAAACTTACTCATATGAGAGTTGATTCTAAGCATAGTTAGTTACAATTGAGGTGCGCCTTCATTTTTGTTATTATTTAATAATACAACTGTTTCAAAAGCCATCAAAATTCAACTTTTGCTAATAAAAATTGATAATTAAGCAACTATTGATCATTTACTGATTTCTGGCAAAAACAGGCGATGCCAAATTCAAACCCCTGTAACTTTCAAACCATAAAAGATAGATCCCTATTTTTTTGGTTTTTTCTTGATAAAATTTGCTCTACTTTCTAACCTTGACGTTTGGTGAACCACGAACAGAACACCCTGTATAAATATTTTATTTTCTTCATTCATTCAAAAGGAGGTTGCAATTACCACCCATATTTTATCTTAAAAAGATGTCCCCCTGAAGGTAAAAATCGACCTGTCACTACATTTTTACAATTAATTATTTTTTCGAGAGTTATTTAGGGTGGCCCCTTTTAAAGTGAACACCCTGTATAACGTAATAACGCATTGTATTAGATCTATATTAAACCATAAATTTTCACGACATTTTATTTCTTTATTTGCAGTGTATGTTTTTGTTTCTTTAATTAGTTCTATTAATTCCACAAAGTCAACATTGTTGTTATTAGATTTTAATTGTTATTTGAAATTGATCTCTGTTTGGGATATTGGATGTTTTCTTACCTCAACATTTTTTTAATAAAAATAAGTCTTTAATTTAATATTTATTGATATGTTAATAAGAATTAGTTATAATATTATCAATTATGGTATTGCTAATGGAAGTTGGACGAGTTGCATTGCTCTCATTAATTTCATTGTATATTATCCCTAAAATTTAAATCATTAACGACCTATGGGTTAATTTAACTACACGTGCAATAATTGTAGCTTAATCCTTCGAATGTGCCTTAACAGGTACCTACCAGTGCTGTAGGAAGTATTTATTTGTAAGTGCGAGCTTCGAAACAATTCAAACATAGTTCGAGTTCGCAAAAAGTTCGGGTCCGAAGTTCGAGTTTGAAAAACTTCAGATTTGAAAAAAGTTCTAGTACGGCAAAATTTCGAATTGGGAAAAATTCGATTTTGAAATCTATTAAAACTAGTTACAACGCGATTTCATCTCCAGTCCGAAGATATGGTCAATCAAAATAAACTTATTTTATTTTAAAATAATTATTTATAATGTTCCAGCTACAATAAAGTAACTTTCTTAGGTTCGTCCTACTTTCATCGATTTCGAAGTATGTTGGGTTCGAATTATAGGGAGTTCGAATTTTATTAGGATCGAGTTCAAATTTGAACTTCACCGAGGTGGAACTTTGCGGATTTCGAATATTATCGAGTTCGAACTTTTATTATTATGTCGAACTATTATGCAGTTTTTTATTAATTAAGCACTTTTTATTTTCTTGGTTAAATCTGTTATTGGTTACTGATTTATTTCTATTTTTTTAAATAAACTTCTCAGTATTACTTCTACAGGGTGTACAAAAAGTTCGCCAACGCCCGTTTATTTTTGAAAGGACGTATTGTGAGAAACAAGTTTCAAATAAAAATTGTACGATTCTTAGAAATATTGCCATGACCTTGAACAGCAAGTTGAAGGTCAGGCAATGATCACTTAACTTTTTTCAAATAGCAACCATCCATTTTTATTGCATATTATTATAGCTTGCTTTGTGCACCATATTTTTTTTATTTTGTTAGAGTAAATAGTTTGAAAGTTTTATTTTTGAAATTATACATTTTACAGAAAAATGTTACAATCTAAAGTACGATTCTCACTGACGAATTATTTACGAATGATGCCATGACCTAGACCAGCATGTTGAAGGTCACCCGATAATTACTTAACTACTAACAGCAACCACCCATTTTTATTGCGTATTATTAAAGCCTGCCTTCAGTGGTTTATGAAGCATATTTTTATTTTACTAAAGTAAATAGTATAGAAGTTAGAAGAGTTTAATTTTTTAATATGTAAGTTCGGTAACGCCGCACACTGAGAAAATAGCCCGAAAACGTGGGCAAAACCCCAAAAATTAAGTTTCGATTTTGGGACCTAGTCAGATATTTTTGGCATATAACGTGACCATTTGCAAGGCCCTGTGACCATTCCTATACTTGGAATTAATTATTAAAAAGTGGATTTCGCGGCACAAGACACATTTTAGCGTTTTTTAGAATTACTATTTTCCGAATTATAGAAAAAAAAACTTACATACCTTTGAGAGCCATTTAGAGTTACCCAAGGGACACCACGAGGAGGCGGACTCTCATTATCCCTCAAAATGCGAATCATTATGTAGATTCTTGTCCACAAATATGACTAAAACTATTATCCTAGTTGGGTCCGCAGTACTTGCTTGGCACTTGGTCACAGTCCAAATTTACGTAAATATTGTAAAAATTAGACTCACTCATCTTCCGTCATTTTTATCAGCTCCGTTTGTTTCATTAAACGTGATTCATAAAGTTGTTCTTCCTCGATCCGCATCTTCCTTTCCCTGCTCATTTTCTTTCTTAACTTTTCTTCGTTCCTTTGTCTATTCTGTTCCTCATATATTGTCATCTTCTCGTCGTAATCTTGTTTTATTTCAAGTTTTCTAACTTTATAGTTAGGGTTTTTCTCTAACTCCTGCTCAACAGCCTTCATCAAACGCATCTTGAACATTTTCTTCTCCATTTTAATACGATCAGGTATCAGGTTTATCACTGTAGACAGACAGATCAAGTGGAAGGACCAAACTGAAGTGGGTACTTACAGTTGATGGTTTTATACCATCGGAAAGTAATTAGGGTGATAAAGCACCCCCACCACCGCCTATTAGAACCAAAGTAATTTGTGCAGAAACCCACTTACAGTTTTCTAAGAAAAATATTAATTAGAAAAAATAAAAACTGGATAATTAGATACTATGACGGTTTTTTATTTAAAGCTATTTTTTAAACTTTTTCAACATTTTATCTAAAACCATATACCGGATGTACACAAAAATATTCATTTATTTATGAAAATATGAAAATAAAATTGTAACTAAAATTTTTTTTAGTAGCTTTTCTATTTTAAATCCTTATTTTTTGTACAAATTATTGAACTATGAAGTATTGAACAGTATCACAAAAATTTAAAAATGTGGTGGCGCAATTCTATTTCAGGAAAAAAACCGAAAAAGAATGCTTAAAACATGGGCGATATAATATAATTTTATTTTCATAAAGTATTTATTTCTACAGGGTGTGTATAAATTCCTGTCTATAATTTAGGTGGAGTATTCTTTGGATAATTACAAACATAAAATGTTAACACAAAAATATTAGATTCATCTTCATAAGCCCTCAAGTGCATTTTAAAACAAATTTATAAATGACAATATCTTAAAAATGAGGGAAAGGCAAAATTTAAAAAAATAGTAATTATTATTAACCAATTAAATAGACACAATGAATCAAAATTTTAAGAAGATAGCCGGTAAAATTAGGTATAGGACTTGGCAATGTAAATTTCTATTACTTTAAAGAAACAGCAAAGACGAACGGTTAATTGAAATCGAATATTTTTTTTCGTACTTCTTAATGATTTCATAGTTCAGCCGATGATGTTTTTAGTTTTTAATTTTTTTTTTAGTTTTGTCTTAAATTTTTAAAAAATGAATGTTAATTCAAATTATGCCATTTTAAGAAATGAGTAAAGGTCTATGTTTAATCCGTTTACCTGCTTTCATGCACTAGTACCAATCGCCCATTGTTTTTATTATGGTATTAACAATGTAAACTGAATTTATTGTAGATAATCCTATTAACAATTACCTGATACCTTCGAGAATATCTAGGGTCAATAATTAGAACTAATGATTTGATTGTAATAGCAGGATCATTAGTTTTGTAAATACCTAATCCTTGTACCTGAGAATTATAATTATTATTCTTATTATGTTTTTACAAAAGGGATAATCCAGTGTATTATTAATGAATTCAATACAGGGTGTACTGTAACTACACCGACAACGCTTAACTGGTGATAGTAGACCTGAAAATAAGTCGATTTGGCCCTATTTATCTATATCCAAAAATGCACCCCTAGGAAGTTATAAGCTTCTGAAATTCCTTTTTTTAAATTATTTTTCATTTTCATCATAAAATTTTTATTACTCTGGCAGCAATTAAAAAAAATAATTAAAAAAAAAAGGAATTTCAGAAGCTTATAACTTCCTAGGGGTGCATTTTTGGATATAGATAAATAGGGTCAAATCGACTTATTTTCAGGTTTACTATCTACAGTACACCCTGTATTGAATTCATTAATAATACACTGGATTATCCCTTTTGTAAAAACATAATAAGAATAATAATTATAATTCTCAGGTACAAGGATTAGGTATTTACAAAAATAATGATCCTGCTATTACAATCAAATCATTAGTTCTAATTATTAACCCTAGATATTCTCGAAGGTATCAGGTAATTGTTAATAGGATTATCTACAATAAATTCAGTTTACATTGTTAGTACCATAATAAAAACAATGGGCGATTACCAAGTGCATGAAAGCAGGTAAACGGATTAAACATAGACCTTTACTCATTTCTCAAAATGGCATAATTTGAATTACCATTCATTTTTTTAATTAGATTCTAATTATATTAACAAAATTATTTTAAAAAATACAATAATTCACCTATATTTTTTCCTATATGCAGGGTGTGTATAAATTTGGCTTTGGCTATAAATGGTCATCAAAAATACAAATATGATAATTAAAATGCAATTTATTAAAAGCTTATCGGATCCAGCAAAATGTGTAACTCCGATTTCTCTGTCCCTTTGAAATGCGATGGAGAATGAAACATCTAACTGTGCGAAAGAGATGCCACTAGAATTTTAGGCGCTTATACGGAGGTTTTTTAAATAAACATTACTTCATTAAGAGTTAATCGATTTGAATTTTGTAAATTAATCCTGAAAGTATGTTAAAGGGACTAGCGGATGATGTTTTTAATTTTTTTAAATAGTTTCATAGTAAGGTTGTAAATTGACCCTAAAGGTTGTATATTTTTGGGCCCAAACAAAAGGTAAAAATTTAAGACAAAATTAAAGAAAAATAAAAAACTAAAAACATCATCGGCTGAACTATGAAATCATTAAGAAGTACGAAAAAAAATATTCGATTTCAATTAACCGTTCGTCTTTGCTGTTTCTTTAAAGTAATCGAAATTTACATTGCCAAGTCCTATACCTAATTTTACCGGCTATCTCTTAAAATTTTGATTCATTGTGTCTATTTAATTGGTTAATAATAATTACTATTTTTTAAAATTTTGCCTTTCCCTCATTTTTGAGATATTGTCATTTATAAATTTGTTGTAAATTGCACTTGAGGGCTTATGAAGATGAATCTAATATTTTCGTGTTAACATTTTATGTTTGTAATTATCCAAAAAATACCCCACCTAAATTATAGACAGGTATTTATACACACCCTGTAGAAATAAATACTTTATGAAAATAAAATTATATTATATCGCCCATGTTTTAAGCATTCTTTTTTGGTTTTTTTCCTGAAATAAAATTGCGCCACCACATTTTTAAATGTTTGTGATACTGTTCAATACTTCATAATTCAATAATTTGTACAAAAAATAAGGATTTAAAATAGAAAAGTTACTAAAAAAAATTTTAGTTACAATTTTTTTTTTATATTTTTATAAATAAATGAATATTCTTGTGTACATCCGGTATATGGTTTTAGATAAAATGTTGAAAAAATTTAAAAAATAGCTTTAAATAAAAAACCGTCATAGTATCTAATTATCCAGTTTTTATTTTTTCTAATTAATATTTTTCTTAGAAAACTGTAAGTGGGTTTCTGCACAAATTACTTTGGTTCTAATAGGCGGTGGTGGGGGTGCTTTATCACCCTAATTACTTTCCGATGGTATAAAACCATCAACTGTAAGTACCCATTTCAGTTTGGTCCTTCCACTTGATCTGTCTGTCTACAGTGATAAACCTGATACCTGATCGTATTAAAATGGAGAAGAAAATGTTCAAGATGCGTTTGATGAAGGCTGTTGAGCAGGAGTTAGAGAAAAACCCTAACTATAAAGTTAGAAAACTTGAAATAAAACGAGATTACGACGAGAAGATGAAAATATATGAGGAACAGAAAAGGCAAAGGAACGAAGAAAAGTTAAGAAAGAAAATGAGCAGGGAAAGGAAGATGCGGATCGAGGAAGAACAACTTTATGAATCACGTTTAATGAAACAAACGGTGCTGATAAAAATGACGGAAGATGAGTGAGTCTAATTTTTACAATATTTACGTAAATTTGGACTGTGACCAAGTGCCAAGCAAGTACTGCGGACCCAACTAGGATAATAGTTTTAGTCATATTTGTGGACAAGAATCTACATAAGGATTCGCATTTTGAGGGATAATGAGAGTCCGCCTCCTCGTGGTGTCCCTTGGGTAACTCTAAATGGCTCTCAAAGGTATGTAAGTTTTTTTTTCTATAATTCGGAAAATAGTAATTCTAAAAAACGCTAAAATGTGTCTTGTGCCGCGAAATCCACTTTTTAATAATTAATTCCAAGTATAGGAATGGTCACAGGGCCTTGTAAATAGTCAAGTTATAAGCCAAAAATCCCTAAATCGAAAATTTATTTTTGGGGTTTTGCCCACGTTTTCGGACATTTTCCCAATGTGCGGGGTTGCCGAACTTACATATTAAAAATTTAAAATGGGTGGTTGCTGTTTAAAAAAAGTTAGGTAATTATCGGGTGACCTTCAACCTGCTGATCAAGGTCATGGCAACATTCGTAAATAATTTAAGACCTTGGTGCAAGAAGGTGGTAAGTCCACTTTTCGTAGTTCTGAGAAAATTGATTAAAACGGTTTACTTTTAAAAATTTGATTATATTATTATTATAATTAGCACATTATATTTGTTCATCCTCAAAATATTTACATACCCCTTTATTAAATAAGAAAGTAAGCAAATATGTTCATTTTTATTTTATTTGGACTTACCTCTTTCTTGTCCCAAATATCTCAAATGTTGATGACAAGGCGAACAAATCTTGCCAAATCCATAGAAATAAATACTTTTTTAAATTAATTTATTAGGTAAAAGTATCAAACAAGAATTAGCAATAAAAAATGGCCCTTTAGTATCAATACTAATCATCTGATCCGGTAACACATCGTCAGTTTAATCTGTCTAATTAGTTTCTTAACTGTCAAATTTTAAGTTACGTTAGTATTTCATTCTGTTTTCGGATGCATATTTTAATCTTACCCCATTATCACGTTGTCATTTTAACCCATATTTGCTCAAAATGGCTGGTAAGGATAAGTCAATATTTAAATTTAACAACTAAATATTCATCATACTCACATCCTTCTTGCACAATTCGATTGAGCTTTTAAAATTGTAAGTGTTGACGTAAAAAACTCATTTTGCCTCAAAAGTGGACTTACCTCCTTCTTGCACCAAGGTCTTCAATTCGTCAGTAAGAATCTTAAAAATGCTTAATTTCAAAAATAAAACTTTCAAACTATTTACACTAGAAAAATAAGAAAATATGGTGCATAAACCATGCTATAATAATATGCAATAAAAATGGGCGATTGCTATTTAAAAAAAGTTAAGTGATGATTGCTTGACCTTCAACTTGCTGTTCAACGTCATGGCAACATTTCTAAGAATCGTACAATTTTTATTTCAAACATTTTTACCTGGAGGACTTCTCAATGGTTCTTATAACCACAAATCAGTTTTTTTTTAAATAGAAACTTTTATATTTTTTTAATATATTTGGAATTTGCTTTTACAGATTTTATAAAAGTTCTTATAAATTTAGTTTATGTTTTTCATAATGAAATAAATTATATTTTAGTTTGCTTTACTTTCTTTTTATATAAATAATAATATTAAAAAAAGTTCACATTATCGATAAAATTATTGATAAAACACAAGATAAATTAAAATCAAAACTTTTCAAACATAAAATCAAAATCAAACGCTAGAACGAATAATGCTTCGGACAATATGTTTAATTGTTTTTTTGCTAGATTCAGATTCCACTAAAAAAATATGGATTCCATTTGAAAAAACTGAATTGAGGTTAGAATAACTAAGAAGAAGTCCTCCAGGTCAATATTTACTGTGCCCGGTCTGAGTCTCCTTTCAATTAAACATATTGTCCGAAGAATTATTCGTTTTAGAGTTTGATTTTGACAAATTTATACTTTTCGAGATATTTCCACTATCCATATCTACATACCACCCTCTATGTCTGATTAAGATTCCTAAGAAATATAAAAATAATAAATAATTATAAATTAAAGCACTGGATTATCCATTTTATTAAAACCTAAAATTTTTAAAAGTTTTAAAGATCTGTTTATCAAGAAAATAAAAAGAATATGATTTAGTTTGGCCCTATTTTAATTTAGTCACTTACAGGACACGATAAAAGAGAAAAGTAAAAAGTAATTTATCCAAAAAAAATTTATAAAAAAATATGGTAACTGATTTTTTTTTCAATAATTATAAATAATTGACCTTTGTTAACTTAGAGCACTTGTTTTATGGTCAAAACTTAACAATTTATCCAAAAGTGATTTAAAAGTACACAAATAATACCATTATTAAGAAGATAGTCGGTAAAATTAGGTATAGGACTTGGCAATGTAAATTTCGATTACTTTAAAGAAACAGCAAAGACGAACGGTTCATTAAAATCGAATAATTTTTTTTCGTACTTCTTAATGATTTCATAGTTCAGCCGATGATGTTTTTAGTCTTTAATTTTTTTTTTAATTTTGTCTTAAATTTTTACTTTTTGGTTGGGCCCAAAAATATGCAACTTTTAGGCTCAATTTACAACCTTACTACGAAACTATTTTAAAAAATTAAAAACATCATCCGCTAGTCCCTTTAATATACTTTCAGGATTAGTTTACAAAATTCAAATCGATTAACTCTTAATGAAGTAATGTTTATTTAAAAAACCTCCGTATGTTTCATTCTCCATCGCATTTCAAAGGGACAGAGAAATCGGAGTTACACATTTTGCTGGATCCGATAAGCTTTGAATAAATTGCATTTTAATTATCTAAATTTGTAACTTTGATGACCATTTATAGCCAAAGCCAAATTTATACACACCCTGCACATAGGAAAAAATATAGGTGAATTATTGTATTTTTTTAAATAATTTTGCTAATATAATTAGAATCTAATTTAAAAAAAAAGAATGTTAATTCAAATTATGCCATTTTGAGAAATTTAATCCGTTTACCTGCTTTCATGCACTAGTAGCAATCGCCCATTGTTTTTATTATAGTACTAACAATGTAAACTGAATTTATTGTAGATAATCCTATTAACAATTACCTGATACCTTCGAGAATATCTATAGGGTTAATAATTAGAACTAATGATTTGATTGTAATAGCAGGATCATTAGTTTTGTAAATACCTAATCCTTGTACCTGAGAATTATAATTATTATTCTTATTGTGTTTTTAGAAAAGGGATAATCCAGTGTATTATTAATGAATTCAATACAGGGTGTACTGTAACTACACCGACAACGCTTAACTGGTGATAGTAGACCTGAAAATAACTCGATTTGGCCCTATTTATGTATATCCAAAAATGCACCCCTAGGAAGTTATTAGCTTCTGAAATTCCTTTTTTTCTAATTATTTTTTTTAATTGCGGCCCGAGTAATAAAAATTTTATGATGAAATTTTGTATGCATGCATTTTTATAAAAATCGGTCCTTCGGTAAAAATTTTACCAATCCTCGATTACCGAAAATGATCTTAAATGGTACGAGAGGAGATAAAACACTTAAAAACTTTTTTGGTATTTAAAATTTTGAATTAAAATTTATTTCTTTATGTAGATAAATTCAAGAGAAAGATTTTTTGTCCCTTACATATTTTGTGTAGGATGTGCTATTTTCGAATAAAATTAAAAATAAAGATTTAATTTAAGGTGATTTTAAAATCGTATCCATGGTAACAAAGCTTCCATCTTCAACTTGTTAACTGGATTTCCTAATTTTAAAATTTAAATTCCCGTTTAATGAGTATACGAATATGCATTTAATATGGGGTAAACGCAATGGTAATTTTTGGGCTTTAAATAAACAGTTTCTTAAAAATGTATGTTAAAAAGCCTACCTTAGTTAACACTTATTAAACTATTTTTTTTAATTTTACTCAGAAACTGCACATCCTACGCAAAATTTGTAAAGGACAAAAAAATGTTTTCTTAAATTTCTCTACAAAAGCAGATAATAATTTACTAAAATTTTTGAATACCTAAAAAGATCTCAAGTGTTTTATGTCGTTTGGTACCATGTAAGACCAATTCCAGTAGTCGAGGATTGGTAATATTTTTACCAAATGAGCGTTTTTTTATAAAAATGCATGCATACAAAATTTCATCATAAAATTTTTATTACTTTGGCAGCAATTAAAAAAAATATTTTTTTAAAAATGAACTTCAGAAGCTTATAACTTCTTAGGGATGCATTTTTGGATATAGATTAATAGGGCCAAATCGACTTAATTTCAGGTCAACTATCACCAGTTAAGCGTTGTCGGTGTAGTTACAGGACACCCTGTATACAGATAGCAATTGTTTATTCGGTACTAACAATGTAAATTATTGTATTTTTTGTGTCATGGACGTTTAGAGAAAAGTATTAAATTTGAAATATGAAATTTCTCATAAAAATACAATACAAATATATGTTTTAACAATTTTTACTGGAGAGCGTATTTTAATTTTGAGCTGAATATATAAGGAAAATTAATTTAATTAATAATTTGCATTTGAATGACAAGGACAGAGTAGTATACAGTATACATACAGTTTGAACTATACAACTTAGTAGTGCTGTTCACCGAACCCGAACTTTTTGAGGTTTGACCTTAAAGTTTGAACCTAGTTAGAATAATAATTATAATACTAAAGGTTTAGCTATTTACAAATAACCACTAACATGTTTTTTTAAATATCCGGTATACAGGATGTACAACAAGTTGGGAAACGGCCATTCATTTATTAAATGAAGCATTTTTGAGAAAAATGTTTCAAATAAAAACTTCATGGTTCTTAGTGACGCACTATTTAGGAATATTACCATGACCTTCACCAGCACGTTAAAGGTCACGCGATTATCACTTAACATTTTTTAAGTAGCAACCACATATGTTTATTGCTTATTATTATAGCTTGCTTTCAAGGGTTTATGAACCATTTATTTATATTTTTCTAAAGTGAATAGTTTGGAAGTTATTTCGATTTCGATTTAGTTTCTCAAAAAAATTTTCAAATAAAAGCTGTACGATTCTTTATGGCGCATTATTTAGAAATATTACAATGACCTTGAAAAATAGGTTGTAGGTCAAGCGATAAGCATTTAACTTTTTTTAAAAGCAATCACCTACAATTTTTATTGTAAATTACTATAACTTCTAAACTATTTACATAAAAAAATCCAATACTTCAGAGTTCAATAATATGTACAGAAAATAGGAGTTATAAAAAATGTTTAGTTTCTGTAATGTAAACGTTGTGCGCATGTTTTCATAAATAAATGAATATTTTTGTGTACACCCGGTATATGGTTTTAGATGAAATGTTGAATAAAAATTAAATAAATAGCTTCAAATAAAAATCCGTCAAAGTATCTAATTATTCAGTTTTTATTTTTTCTAATTTATATTTTTCTTAGAAAACTGTAAGTAGGTTTCTGCTCAAATTAGTTATGGTTCTAATAGGCGGTGGTGGGGGTGCTTTACCACCCTAATTACATTCCGATGGTATAAAACCATCAACTGAAAGTACCCACTTCAGTTTGGTCCTTCCACTTGATCTGTCTGTCTACAGTGATAAACCTGATACCTGATCGTATTAAAATGGAGAAGAAAATGTTCAAGATGCGTTTGATGAAGGCTGTTGAGCAGGGAGTTAGAGAAAAACCACAACTATAAAGTTAGAAAACTTGAAATAAAACAAGTTCACGACGAGAAGATGAAAATATATGAGGAACAGAAGAGACAAAGGAACGAAGAAAAGTTAAGAAAGAAAATGAGCAGGGAAAGGAAGATGCGGATCGAGGAAGAACAACTTTATGAATCACGTTTAATGAAACAAACGGAGCTGATAAAAATGAAGGAAGATGAGTGAGTCTAATTTTTACAATATTTACGTAAATTTGGACTGTGACCAAGTGCCAAGCAAGTACTGCGGACCCAACTAGGATAATAGTTTTAGTCATATTTGTGGACAAGAATCTATATAAGGATTCGCATTTTGAGGGATAATGAGAGTCCGCCTCCTCGTGGTGTCCCTTGGGTAACTCTAAATGGCTCTCAAAGGTATGTAAGTTTTTTTTTCTATAATTCGGAAAATAGTAATTCTAAAAAACGCTAAAATGTGTCTTGTGCCGCGAAATCCACTTTTTAATAATTAATTCCAAGTATAGGAATGGTCACAGGGCCTTGTAAATTCGCACGTTATTGTTATTTAACATAACCCACTGTAATAAGTATTACTGATCAATCAGGGAAGTCTGCGAAATCCAAAATGGGCAAAAGTAAAGTCCTGTCGCCCTAGGTCGGCCTGCCCGCAAGGTAAACTTATGTATAGTTTCAATGTAAGTAGTTACTTATTTTATATTATGTTTTAAGTATTATTATAAAATTATTCTTGTGGGAACTTAATAAATGTTATTCATGGAAAGCTACCCCAACCTAGGTGTAACAATATGATTCCGGTACCGGAATTCGAACCCGAGGTGGGATTTTGTTTCCACAGCGGATTCTAAAACTCGCCAAAACGTCATCATTCAGGCGAAGAGAACAATGTAAATAATGACGAATTGGCGGAAAATGATGACGTTTTGGCGAGTTTATAAAACTCGCCAACAAACAAAATCCGGCCTCCGGGTCTCCTGGGTGAAAGCCCGGCGCCTGCACCACATTGACCGAATTCCTCTAATACACTCGTTTTATTTGCCAGACTTATATCGATCTGGTATTAATTTAGCAACGGAATTTCTGTCTGGTAAATTAATTATAGTTTGGCTGATAGATCAAAAAAGGGGCGGATTTATACAGGGTGTAGTAATAATTGCTCAATAAATACGTAAATATTCGAAATTTTATTACGATACCCAGATGTATTACTTCTATAAACTCGTGTGGGTGTTTTAGAATTCTAAAAATTAATTTTTATTTTTTTTATTTTTGGTGCTATTTATATCGATTATATGTATTTGTTAAATGTCATTATCGGCATTAATTTTTTCTAAAATTTCACATTTTATTTTATTTTACCTTCAACTTTATTTATACCAAATTTTACTAAACTTAAATGCTCAAACTTTTATTAAAATCTCCAAGTGGCGCACATCGTGCGCCGCGTACGTGCTGGCGATATAAAAATTCACGTGCGTGCCGAATGGTTAATAAACACCTCATTTTAGAGTCAATCAAAATACAAGATTTGATTTGTCTTTTCCAATAATATGGCGTTTATACTGAAAAATGTCAGAAATGACATATTACAGAGACAAAAAGCTACCTGCATTTTATGAGCAAAAAATACCCATGTGCATTCGCGTATTTTTCGCTCATAGAACATAGAATGCAATGAATGGTTCTAACTTACGTGTGACTTGTATTCCCCTCCTTCACCTAGCTGCTTTCATTTTCATGTTTCATACAAAAATTTTGAGTTGTTTATTAATCTTCCTAGAATAAACTCGAGGTTGAATTTTTTTCTTGGATGTTGTTGCTTTATTTAATCAACAACGTCCGAGAAAACTCAACCTCTTGTTTATTTACCCGCTATAACTAAATTTTTTTCAAAAAAATAACTGAACACGTCGATTTTTGTTTTGAAGAGGGACACATTATAAGACCGATTTAAACACTCCACGTCGTTCCTTTAAGCGGGGGCGTTAACCCACAAAGGACCTTATCGTTCTCTGGGAGGATCGTGTGCCAACGTTGATATTCATACCACATGTATAGAAAAGTAAAATATTTAATTTTGTAAAATATTGGGTCATGAAAATATGGCCGGGCTTCAGAAAACGCTTTTGAAGTTGTGAATTTTTAATATCATTTTGCACAATTCGACAACGATGTCGGGATTAACTAACAACTAACATTGCATTAATGCAATATTAGTTGCCGACATCATCTAAATATTTTAATTTTCTGATGTTAATAATGTATTAATTATGTACTTAATTACATATTTATAAATATTTTATTTTAATTATTTAGCGTATAGTTTTATCAAATTAATAAGTAAATTCACAATTAATTTTTTTAAATTATTTAATTATTGCAGAGTTGCCGTTTTTTCTTCAATTTTTACAAAAACTTGAATAAAAGATTTGGACCATTGCATAAGACTATGATATTTCTATTTCGTGATAAAATTTTCACCTACGTGTCACAAATAAATCCATTAATTGCCAAATGTATTATTTAATTGTAAACATAAATATAATATATCCAAGCGCAGCTATTTATTTTTAATAAGAAATACAATTTTTTGGAAATGAAAATAAAATTATCATCAATTTTTACAAGCGATTTCGGGCTCTGAGTTGCGCTAAGTTCTAAGAAAATCGCACTCATTCTTCTGACGAGATTGTATGATTTTTTTAATATTATAGATTTATTTTAATTCCAATTCACGTCCTTATAACTTCAATTATTTCTATGTGATTAATTCTCCGATAGGACTATAAAAACACCTTTTTTTATTGTGCTGACGTTTCGCCTTTTTATTAAAAAGCTTCTTCAGAGCTAAGACAAATAAATAACAATTAACATCTAGACATTTAAAAAACGATTACATAAATTTCATATTTCATACACTCAAAAATTAAAATTATAAATTACCTCAACAAATTAACAGGTTAAAATCATTATAATGTTGGTACTAGTAGGTATTCTTTGGCCAATAACTTTACACATCCCTTTTTTTTCCATTAAATACACCAATTCTATCTTTCCAGCTGTTTCTATTATTATACAATTAACCTTCCTATAATTAAGCACCTAGTGTTATTGCTACTAAATTTATAAGTAACTTTTTTATTTAATATATTACCTTTCTATCTTAAAAAACGTAATTATTATAAGTGATGGTATTAATTACTATATTTTTTTTTTTTTTTAGTATTTTGTGCGTTTGGTTTTACAAAATTACGTATTAACGTTATACCCAAGATGGCAGTTGCACTTTGATAGAATTTTTAATTCAGTCATGTGCTGTTGTGAATGTGAAATTTATTCTTTTGAATTTTTTAATATTCACAAGCCGTTATAAATGGAATTTTAATGAAAATTTAATGGAAAAAAAAAGGAAAACAAAAAAAAAAAAGGGATGTGAAAAGTTATTGGCCAAAGAATACCTACTAGTACCAACATTATAATGATTTTAACCTGTTAATTTGTTGAGGTAATTTATAATTTTAATTTTTGAGTGTATGAAATATAAAATTTATGTAATCGTTTTTTAAATGTCTAGATGTTAATTGTTATTTATTTGTCTTAGCTCTGAAGAAGCTTTTTAATAAAAAGGCGAAACGTCAGCACAATAAAAAAGGTGTTTTTATAGTCCTATCGGAGAATTAATCACATAGAAACAATTATAGATTTATTTCTAGGAAAAACCATTGTACGTCCTTTTCTTCAAAAATATTTATAAAAACTTGAAATGTTCTTTCTTATTTTGCACGCACGATTTAAATCGATCTCTAATAATTCCCAACAAAAACAACTAATTAGAGGAATATTTAAAATTGCAAATCGTAATTACAGGTAACTAGCATATGTATTTTTTGACAATAATTGTCGCACTTGTCAAAATTTAAAATTTGAATGCCGCAGTTGCTATACAGTTTAATTATTTAACAGCATCTTCTAAATAAAATTGAAGGTGATATTTTATATTTAAAATATTATAGTTCGTTTTGGTAAGTTAGATTTAAATTTCATTTCTGCCCAAATTCCCATAAGAAAACGATAAGGTCCTTTCTTAAATGGCAAGAGTGGTTGAGTAACATATCATTTTGAAAGCTGCTTATAATTTAAATCCAACGGTATAAATTAAATTAAAATTGACCAAGTGACCCGGCATCTTACCATTAAAAAAACAGTTATTTGCAAAAACGTTGCTAAAAAGAGTTCATAAATTAATATCTCAAAAACTGCATAAATAATTTTTCAAACAACAATTTTCCTTAGGTATTTGTATTATTTGGAATGAGTTTTGGTAGTTTTTATTAACTTCGGACGAAGAAAAAAAATTTTTCTTTTTTCAAAATTTCAAAAAAAATTAAGGCTCTCTTTTCAGTGTATACGCAGTTGCCTTACCGACCATTTGCATTTTTGTGTTAATTTCTTAAATGCTGTAAAATTGCGGAAAATTTGCATTACGATAAAAAATTATAAACAATTTTATTGATCAATTTGAAATATATTTGGTCACTCAAAAGATCTTTTTAAATGTAATATCAGTAAAAATAATTTGCAGAAACCTGTACAACCTAGGTGGCGCAAATAAATTGTTTTTAATGAAATTATTACCTAAAAAGATCTTTTGGGTTACCAAATATATTTCAAGTTGATCATTATTGTTTATATTTTCTTATTGTAATACGAGTTTTCCCTAATTTTACTGCTTTAAAGAAATTAACACCCAAATGTAAATGGCAACTTTACATACACTGAAAAGATAGCCTTAAAAAAATTATCACAAACATACTTTTTTTATAAAATAATTTAATATTTTGAAAAAAAAAATGGGTGTTACATTTAAAAAAATAAAGTTGATGTCACTTCCGTTTAAACCTGAGTCATATTGAAAAAATTTTTAGTGCCTAAAATGTGTTTTCTTAAATCATATAACATAGTCGAATTTCAAATTTTTATTTTCATAAATAAAGAAGTTATAAAGGTGACCCATGTTTCGTTTCCACCAGGTATATAAAATAAGTTACATTTTGAATGCCAAAAAATGACATTTCGACTTAAGCTAGACTTAAAAATTAGTTCTATTTAAAATGTAAACTTTCGCTACCATTAATTGTGTAATAAAAATCGTAAAAAAATCAATCAAACTAAATTTTAACATGATTTAGATGCAAAAATGATTAAAATATGGGTTTGTGATTATAATTGTATAAGAAAGACGATAAAAAAATTGTTTTAAAAAAATCGTCCTGTCAAAATATCAGTTGTGTATTATTAGCTATGTATTACATACATATAATTCTTTTGGGTGTGTACTTTTAAAAAAATGGGTGGTTAAACCCGTCAATATTATAATAAATAAATAATTATTTTTAAGTGCAATAAAATGAAATGGAATCATAAAATTATTGTCTAAAAAATAGCTGGTTTATTTTATTCTTCAATTTATTAAGGCAATATTTGGCTGAAAAGTAACAAAATACAACTAAAATTAAACATTTGCTCTAGCTATTATTTAGATAATGTTGTAAGATTTGATTCCATTTTATTTCATTTAAAAATATTAAGAAACAAAGAAGATATCTTGGCAGGGCGGTTTAAAAAAAATACCCCTAAAATGGCGCCAATTTAAAAGCAACGACCAAGGGAAACCGAAACAAAATTCCAATATGGCCGCCATAAGAAAAACCAAAATTTGGATTATTTCCAATGACTTAAAAAAAATCTGATTGGCTTATTAAATTTTAGATGAAAATAATAACTCTATGTTGTTAACAAAGTTCTTTGGTACGATCTACGATAAAGAAGTTACAGTAATATTTTGAAAATGACAGTTTTTGGTTTTTTCAAGATGATGCCGAAACGATGCAAAATTCAACTATTTTGTCAACGAATTATTATTAGACATACAATTAAAGGGTGCTATTAACTTTTTTATGCATTAGGGAAAAATGAGTTTTTGTATAAATTATTAATGCATTTTTAGGTTATGTCGAAAGAAAGTACTTTTTGTTGTGAAATTTTATAGGCTAAATGCTAAATTAAACAGACTAACTTTGTCTTATATGCCGTTTTATTCGTCTTTAGCTTACTACTGTATTTAGTGGTATAGTTTATATTTTGTGATGTTTTTAAAATCTGTCTTAAATCGGGGTTCGAAAATAAGCAATTTTAATAAATTTCAATGTTTTGATGTTACTTTATTATAAATTTCTCCCTAATTATATTGAATTGATCTTTGCGATGATACCCGTTTCAATTAATTCGGATGTAATTTGATAGAGATGTGAGATATATAAAAGCTAGTGCACTTACCAGCAGTTACTAAAACCAATAAAAACTCAAAGCACAATAAAGGCCTTTACACACATATTCCTCCATTTTTTTACAAATTTTATGTCAAAATAGCGCTATCTGTGCATGGTCGAAATTCCCAATATTCTATTTTAAATTTTGCATCACCCTGTATTTGAGAAACATTTGTTATTGTTTGACATTTGGCAGCACTGTGGCCACCTGCGAAACGCGAACTACCAACTTCCTCCCACAAAACTGTCACAAATCTAATAACTGTTGTTTGTCAAATAATTTTAAATTTTTCCAAAATGTTTTAATTTTTGATATTTGGGTACGTTGTTAATACATTTTTATTCGTGTTTTTCATTAAAAATGGTAATGTTATCATTGGAGGAACAGGTAAGCATGATATTTTAATAATATAACCTCAAAATGCAAACAGGTTATATTGGGTTATATTTCTTTACAATAAACAAATAATTGTTTATAATAATTAAAGCTCACCGAAATGCGTTTTTATTTAAGCCTCCTCTTATACAAGCTATATTTTGTGGGGAAATAGAAGATGTTAGAAATGTGTTAAACTCAAAAGTGGACGTTAATTATCAAGGTAATGAGGTAAATTTTATTAGTGTGGGTATTTATTAATCGTTACTAATATTGCAGATGTTCATAAAAGAAGCCCTCTACATGCTGCCGCTTTTAAAGGCGATAAAATACTTGCCGAACTGTTACTTTCACTTGGTGCTCGTGTTAATGCCAAGGATAGTATGTGGCTTACTCCTTTACATCGAGCTTGTTGCGTTGGAGCTTATGTAAGCAACACCTAATATTTACTAAAATTCATGAAAATTAAAAAAATCTACAACTGTGACGGAAATATTTCATTCAATAGCTTTTTAAAATTTGCCATTTTTCTAGTCTCAGGTATTAATAAATGCCACATTGACACAGTTAGTGAGTAACGAACTTGCACCACTGTCGTGGATTCATGAAAATTTGTTAGTTCACTAACCGAAACCGATTTTAGATATTTTTCTCAAAAATGCTTCATTTCGAAAATAAACGGACCTTTTGTACACCCTGTATAGTCCTTAATGACAGATTTTGAGATGCGTTTATCTGTTCAAACTTGTTTTGAAACTTTTGAGACCCAAAAAATAGATTTATTTGTAGTGTTCCTTGCTGCAACACCCACAAGGGTGTAGCGTTTCAAATAAAAAATTTGAAAATTAATAATTTTGGATTATAGTATAAAGAAATAACAAACAAATAAAAAAAAATTCAATTACTGATATTAACATATTAAATTTTTTTAAATTTAATTATTTTTTTAAGATACATTACCTACCTGAAAAAAATTTGATTTTTTTGAGTTATTGGCGAGTAAAAATTTTTTTAGGGGGTGTAGAGAGACCCTACATTGCATCCATTTTCTATTATCTTTCATTTGCGGGGTCGATTTTGTAAAAATTCGAAAAAAAAAATGTTGACATATTTTTAAGGCTACGGGCTTGAAATTTTTAAAGGAAATCTGTTTTTGTTTTTTTTCTCAGAAACTATAAAAGTTACCGGTTTCTAATTTTTGCCAAAGGTAACACCGTAGATCAGTGGTGGGCAACTTTTTCGGTGAGCGTGCCGAATAAAAATTTCCAATCTAGACGCGGGCCGTATTAAAGTGAACGAGTTAATTTAAAAAATAATCAGAACCTAAAAAATATCAAATTACTTGATTAATTATTAATGTATTTAAAAAATTCCAAAAACAAAATTTCTCTTAATAATTTGTTAGATATGGATTTTCTGTTTAAGCAGCGGGCCGGATTCGACATCGTCTCGGGCTGAATGTGGCCCGCGGGCCAGCAGTTGCCCACCCCTGCCGTAGATAGACACGTTTTAAAAAATATTTGGTTAAAATCAATTAAATACTTTTTTTGGAAAAAGTTTGGCAAAATTTTGGTACACATACGGCTCTGGACGGCGCAATTTTAAGCGGAAAATTAAAATTTTCACGGAATTTGATGGAGGAGGTGACGGTGTGGATTTTGAGCTATTTAACGTCTCAGTGGTGCTAATAGTTTCGAACATATTAATTATTTCGTGAGAAGTGAAAAATTTCAGATCGAAATTTTGGCTCCAAACAGAGATTTTGCTTATTTTAGCTACATTTTCGGTGATAACTCAAAAACGGAAAGAGATAGCGAAGTGACTCTTTTTTTGTCCTAAAGTGGACATTAAATGCTTTCCAAGAAGCTGTTTAACGTGGGGGTGAGATAGATTTTGAGGGGTTGATTAGACCGAAACGTGTCAAAAATTCGTCACTTCCCTTTATAACGATATCTCGTCATGCTTTGCGCACTCCAAATTTTTGATATTTGCGGACGACCTAAAATTTTTCACTGAAGTCAGGAATTTGTCAGATTTACTTGTACTTCAGCGTGAACTCGATGCTTTATGTCTGTGGTTCATAGAGAACGATATGGTCTTGAATTCGAAAAAATTTTATTACTTGTTATTTAACAGAAGTCACAACTCTCTCTCTTATGATTTTACAATCGATGCTCAACCTTTACAATCTACTGATTCAATTACTGACCTAGGACTGATTTTAGACAGTAAATTGAATTTTATAAATTTTAAGTACGTCCTCTAGTGAATTATTGTAAGTGAAAGTTTTTTTGGGAATTAGGACTTTGTTTTTAAAAAGAAAACATGTACTGTCTGCTGACCGGTTTCGAACTTTTATTGAGTCCTTCTTCAGAGCTAGTTAGTATTGTTTCTTTGAGTCAAAAATCTTAAAATATTCATTGAAAATGGTTTGGTTTGAACATTACATCAAACTTTAAACTGATAATTGAGGTGTTCATGGATTAGTTTTATATAACAAACTTTTTTGGTAAAACCAAACGATAACAATTATTTTAATCGAACTTTGTTAAGTCCTTCTTCAAAACTAGACTGTATAGTCTAAGCGGCGGCGACACTAAGTCTAGTGTGATAAAACTTTTCAAGGTCGTACATATAATTCGTTACGTCATTGAGGGGAGAACACAAAATGCCACTGCTGCCACATGTAGACCGAACGCCACTATAAAAATTTTTTTTTCAAAATTTTTAATTTTTTCTAATGTCTAGTATCATAAAACTTCAGGATTCTGATTTCTCCTCGCGACAGAGGAGGGTTAGGGCTATAAAAAAATGCGGTGCTGCCAGTCTCCGAGAGAACGCTTATCAGTGGCAGCAGGAAAATAAGAGATCCTACAAATGCGATTTTCAAAAATTGGCAACCACTTTTACTGACGTCTCGTAAAAGTGATTGCTTGTTACTGACGTCTCGTAAAAGTGGTTGCTTATTTTTGAAAATAATTCCCACTTTCTGGTTGCTGCCTCGGTTCCTATCAGGTTTGGGGGCATTTTTTTATAGCCCTAACCCTCCCCTGCTCAAGGAACGAGGAATAATCAGAATACTGAAGTTTTATGATACTAGATATTTAAAAAAATAAAAATTTTGAAAAGAAAATTTTTATAGTGACGTTCGGTCTACACGTAGCAGGAACCGAGGCAGCAACCCGAAAGTGGGAATCGTTTTCAAAAATAAGCAACCACTTTTACGAGACGTCAGTAATAAGCAACCACTTTTACGAGACGTCGGTAATAAGCAACCACATTTACGTGACGTCAGTAAAAGTGGTTGCCAATTTTTGAAAATCGAATTTGTGAGATCTCTTATTTTCCTGCTGCCACTGATAAGCGTTCTCACGGAGACTGGCAGCACCGCATTTTTTTATAGCCCTAACCCTCCCCTGTCGCGAGGAGAAATCAGAATCCTGAAGTTTTATGATACTAGACATTACTAACTTTGGACGCTTATAATTAATTTTGTATAAAATTGCAACACAAAAGCTGTAGACAAGTTTTAGTTTAATTAATCTAGTTTACAAATCAGAAAAAAATTTGAAAATCTGTCGAGAAAAACTTGAGATATGATGTATCCAGTAATGTTCGATTTCATGATTTATCGCGATTTTTGTTCCCATCCTTATGCGCCTCTAGCGGTCCGAATAATAATTATGTTTTGGGCTCCGCCTTTGCCAGACCAGGCCAGGCGGAGCTACAAATCATTGCAACTTTTATTTTGCTTGGCAGGTGTTCGATGAAATTTCAATTTCTGTGCTGGGATTGCTTACGAGCATATTTAATCAGTTTTTCGTTAATTATTATTAATAAATAAATTATTTTTAAATGAAATAAAATCATTTCCACAAATATAAATATGATTAAATATATTCACGCAGTTTCAAATTTTAAAATTTTATTTTTTCAAATATACTTAGTTTCTATGTCCAATGAGCTAAGAATTATGCAGATGATATTTAATATTTCTTTAATTATTCGCTTATGAAACTCAGACCAGCATTTTTTTAAAAATTTTTTTGATTTGGGTCAATATTTTTAATTATGTTGTTTGTTTTCAAAAAATCAAATACTAAAATTTAATGCGATTCGGGGTGGATTTCGGACAATGAGGCGATGAATTTGATTTTTCGTTCGAGGTGGATTAACTTTTTTCGGGGTTGTCCGATCGAAAAGCGACAATTAAACTTTTTTCTTAGAATTTTCTCCTCTTTCCACTTGCAAAATTTCAACTCGATACGAAAAAAAATACCTTCCACGTTTCTTACGGTTTTAGTATTATACAGAGTGGCCCAGATTTTACTTCCCAGGAAGTATCTCAGTTATTTGAAGAGATAAAAATATAAATCAAAAAGTGCTTTGAACGGCAGCACGTATATTTCATAATGTCATTCTAAAAAAATTATTGGTATTTACCACTCTTAAGATGTCATCATCATTTTTTTTTCTTTAATGGGACACCCTATTTTTTATAATTGATATTACATCTACAATTTATTCTAGAAACAGTGATATGCTACACTTTGTATTTTAAGTACATTTTGTGAACAATAAAATTAAAATATTGATCGAAGTATGTATTATGCAAAATTATTTATTTAGTTTTTTTAACAAAATTTGTAATTTACAGTTAGGTTCAGTTAGATTAAGTTGAGTTAAGTTAGTTTAGATTAAAAAATTTTCTTAAAAAAAACTAAATAAATAATTTTGCATACTACCGTTGACTGAATAGGTCCTATTTCTACTACTACTTCGATCAATATTTTAATTTTTTTTATACACAAAATGTACTTAAAATACTAAGTGTTGCATATCACTGTTTCTAGAATATATTGTAGATGCAATATCAATTATAAAAAATAGGGTGTCCCATTAAAGAAAAAAAAATGATGATGGCGTCTTAAGAGTGGTAAATAAAAATAATTTTTTTAGAATGAAATTATGAGGTATAAGACCTGCCATTCAAAGCACTTTTTGATTTCAAATTTTTATCTCTTCAAATAACAGATATTTCCTGGAAAGTAAAATCTGGGCCACCCTGTAGATTATTTTCTTAAAATTTTCTACTCCATGCCTACCAAGTTTCAACATTCTCCGCAAAAAACTCCCTTTTGCCTTCTTTCCCATTTTAATATTGTTGATTGATTAGACAATTTAAATTTGTAATTTTCAGGAAGTTGTGAATTTATTATTGGAGTATAAAGCTGATATTAATGCAAGAGATCGGCAGTGGCAAACACCTTTGCACTTAGCAGCTGCAAACAATGCTTTGGAGTGTGTTGAAATTTTACTCGATCATGTGCCTAATGTAAATGTAACTGATAGGTTAGGTAAAACGGCTTTGCATCATGCTGCCTTGAATGGTCACAACGATGTTGCTGAATTTTTAATTGCCAAAGGATGTATTGTAAATGCTTGTGATAAAAAAGACTGCAGGTAATTATTTTGAGCTTTAAAGCGATAATTGGTAAATCTGAGCGTTGGATTTTTAAATGCGCTCGATATTTGCGGTCATAATTTTTTTTCCAGTGGAGCTTCTTTAAAATTCCTTTTTTTGGTATACAGAAGAATCTTGTGGCTACTAATTTCACCCTTTTTGGTTTTTGTAAGTCAAACCAAATAACCGGGCTGAAGTTACATTTAAATGCATTCATTTTTACATTCATATTTTTTTTATTAGAAAAAAAAATTTAAGGGCTCAATTTTTTTATATTTTGTTACAAATACAGTCCTTAGTAAAACTACATAAAAAGTTGTTTCAAAATCAAACCATGAGTCAAAAAAATTTAAAAAAGAATGGAAATAATCAGTCACTATTTCACATTTAATTTTTTTAATCGAAAACAAAAAATGTAAAGGCTCAATTTTTTTATATTTTGTTACAGATACCGTCTTTAGTAAAACTGCATAAAAAGTTTTTTCAAAATCAGACCAGGAAAAAAGATATTATTTCAATTAGTTTTTTATTTTTGTGGAAAACGCTGCTAAACGAAAGTTTTTTTGTAAAGTGCCTGTTTTACTGCTGACGTATGACTATTTGGTTTGACTTAAAAAAATAAAAAAGGCAGAAATTGGTAGCCACAAGACTTCTGTGTACCAAAAAAAGAAATTTTAGAAAAGCTCCACTGGAAAAAAATTACATCCAAAATCGCAAATATCAAGTGAATTTAATTTGCTGATAATGCCTTAATGAGGCTTTTTACATAATTATATTTTAAAGGCCAATACATTGGGCTGCGTATATGGGTAATGTAGAAACAACTGGACTTTTGATTCTTCATGGTGCTGACGTTAATGTTAAAGATAGGAATCAATATACTCCATTGCATGTCGCAGCCGCTACTGGTACTTATAATAAAACTTTTAAAATCATTGATTAAATCCATTATAATTTTAGGTATGACGATGGTTGGTAGGGTACTTTTAAATGCAGGTGCAGAAGTAGATGCTCCTAATGCATTCGGGAACACACCTTTACATGTGGCATGCCTTAATGGACATCTACCAGTCTGCCGGGATTTATTGTATTACAATGCTAATCTTGAGGCTGTGAACTATCGAGGACAAGCACCTTTGCATATTGCAGCAGCCAGTGCACACGGAGTTGGTTGTTTAAATTTTTTATTAGATAATAACGTTAATATAAACAAACAAAGTTTGGATGGACGCACTGCTTTGCACATGAGCGCTATACATGGACGATTTACCAGAAGTAAAACATTAATTGATAAAGGTAAACTATTCGTCTGGTGAAAAACTAACAAACCAAGTCATATTGTTCTTAAGGTGATAGTCAGCAAATTCGCTTGATATTTGCGGTTTTGGTCATAATTTTTTTCCAGTGGAGCTTTTTTAAAATTTATTTTTTTGGTACACAGAAGAGTCTTGTCGCTACCAATTTTTTCTTTATTTGTTTTTATAAGTAAAATCAAATGGTCAAATGGCTGCAGTAAAACAGGCTCTCTACAAATAAGTTCACTTAGTGGTTTTTTGAAAAATTCTAAAAATCTAATTGAAATAATATTTCTTTTCCAACGCTAGCAATAATCTAAGGTATAAACGAAGAGTGTATAGTTTAGTTTATTGTTGTAAGCATATTTTTAAACTTTTTACAGCACTCCAAAAATTAAGTAAGATTTTAAGAAATTTTTGGAGCGTTCCCGAGTAAACACGATATTGCGACAATGTTGTGTTAATATCGTACACAATATTATAATATTGTGTAAACATTTTGTCACAATATTTGTACATGTTAAATTGTTGACCCAAATAATGTTGTGACAATATTGTGAGTATATCTTTTTAATATAGTAACAATATTGTGGAAACGTTGTGACAACATCGTGCGTAAATTGTGATAACGTTGTGGTGTGGTGCAAATATTGTGGTAATATTTATAATAATAAATAATTCGGGCTAAAAATAATCCTTTTTAATAATTTAAAATATACATGGTGTATCAGACCACCCGTGCCACCCATTTATCTATAGAATGCGTACATGACTGAAATAAAAAAATGAATTATCAAAGTGAACCTAAACAATCCATTGGTGAACTTATTTTTTTCCGGAACTATCTGGAACCGAAGAACACTTTGATTTTTAAATAGCAACATAGGTCGAGTTTGGTATGATTTGATAGGTTTTTTAAAAACAAACAACTTTTATTAAAATATTTTTTAAATATTTTCCATTGTTTAGAATTTATTCGAAGAACAAAAATAAATTATTAAGAAAAGTAAATAAAAATCTTTGTTATTATTGGAGATAGAAAGTCGGTTAAATGAACAAAGTAGTAGAGATTTTTCGAATATTAATAATTCATTTACAAAAAATTTGAATATCGCATCGTTCCAACGCTATCTTAAAAAAACAAGAAAATGCGATTTTTAAAATGTGGTTTTCCCTTTTTTATTTTCTGTGGTACCAAAAAAGTTTTTGACATAATAGAGACAATTTTTTGTGTACAATGGAGTAAAACAAATGAATATTTTTTTCGCCAACGGATTGACCGGAAATGAACCAAACTTATATTTTTCTTATGGCAGCCATATTTGATTTACACATATTCGGAATCAGTATTTTTTTCTGAGTAATTTGGTATACCATATGTCATATTTCAAAAAAAAATTGGACTTTAAGAGATGTAAATTGTCAATAACATAAATGTAACTATTTAAAATATTAAATGTAAAATAAATCTTAACACATATGTATTGACAGTTTATATCTATTCAAGGCCATTTTTGGTTAGTAAAATAAAATTATTTCTATTTTTCTTAAAATATTACATATGATATATCAAATTACTCAGAAAAATACACTAATTCCGAAAATGTGTAAATCCAATATGGCTGCCATAAGAAAAAAATAAGTTTGGTTCATTTCCGGTCAATCCTTTGGCGAAAAGAAATATTCATTTGTTTTACTGCATTTTACACAAGAAATTGTCTCTATTAAGTCAAAAAAATTGTTTGGTACCACCAAAACTAACGAAGTTATAGCCATATTTGGATAATCGCATTTTCTTGTTTTTTCAAGATAGCGTAGGAACGATGCAATATTCAAATTTTTTGTAAATGAAGTATTAATATTCGAAAAAATCTCAACTACTTTGGCCATTTAACTGACTTTCTATCTCCAATAATAACATAAATAAATAAATAAAAAACTTTTATTTCGGTACAGAAGTACATTATTAACACATAAAAATTCATAACTATTTACAAAATAAGAGATATAATACAAGATATATAATACAAAACTATCAAACTAAATAGAACCACTAATTTCTATGTTTCTTTGTTCTTTTATTTCCCTTCCTAGTTTATTGAATTCCTTTACTCCATTATGTATCATGGATTTAATTGTTCTTTGCTTATTGACATATTCGATAAAAATATTATTTTTGTTTCTTGTGTTATAATTATGAACATCATTATTTAAGATAACAAATTTGCTTAAATATGGGGGTAGTAAACCCTTTGTAAGTTTAAAAATGAAACACATATTAAGATAGTAGAGATACTGAAACACAGAGAAGAAACACAGTGCATCAAGCATTATATGTATTCGCGTATACCTACTACATTTCAATATTATCCTTAAGCACTTGTTTTGTAAAATTTGTAATCTATCTAACTCTGTAGAAGAAAGCTCTTATGGAGATTTGGATGATAATATTAAGAAAAACAACAGGGATTGGATGTGTGGAATCCCTGTTGCTTTTCTTACTATCTAACTCTGTTTAAAAAAATAATAGTGGAACAATATATAAAATTAGGAAAAATAATGTTCTTATAAAATAATATTCTGTTCTCTAAATTTAAAGAAGCGCTGTTACGTCCAAAATAGTTTATTTTTTATTAATTCCAGCAACAAGTTCATTAATGTGTGATTTAAAATTCAATTTTTTATCCAATATTATTCCCAAGTACTTAATTTCCGATACAAATTGAATATCAGCTGAATGTATAGATAGTTTCAAATTGTTGATATCATTATTCACACTACATAAGCACATTGCTTTAGTTTTCTGCACATTAATTATAAGTTTGTTCTTTCTGAGCCATAAATCAAAATTACTAAGTTCATGTTTTTAAACACTTGATCAATACATTTACCCTCTACTACAAGTAGCGTGTCATCAGCAAAGAGGTTCAAATAACATGATACCTGATCCAAACCACCAATAACATTGTCAATATCATTAATGTACAGAACAAACAGCAGTGGGCCCAGTATTGTGCCTTGCGGTACCCTGTGTACATTTGGAATTTTATTGGATAATTCATTATTGATTTTGAATACTTGTTTTCTGTCACTTAGATAACTCAACATTAATTCGTTTGCATTATTATCAAGTCCCATTGATCTTAATTTATTAAGCAAAATATTACGGTATAAAGTCTCAAAAGCTCGCTTCAGATCCACAAAGACTGCCAATATTATGCTACCCGGTTTATCTAACCACCTTTTCCATCTTGTTACTACGAGTTGTAGGGCTGTTTCACAAGAGTATTGTCTCCTAAAACCTGATTATAAATCTATCAATATAGTATTGGTTTCCACATAATTATAAAGCTGATTATACATAACTTTCTCGAATACTTTTTCCACAAATGGCATCATGTTTATTGGTCGATGATTTTCAGCATTTCATGTATTGACAATTTTGGGAACTGGTATTATTGTATTTGGAAAATTTTTATTGTGTATTGAACTGTTTATGAGTTCTGTCAGTTTTTCTATTAGAAAATTACCTCCTTTTATTATAATTTCTTTTGTAATGTCGTCTGTAGATGTACCTTTTTTAATACTACTTATTACATTTTTCATTTCGTCATTATTAATTTCATTAAAACTAAAAATTTTGGTACATTGATTTAAATTAAAATCTATAATAGTCTAAGATCCCGATATACAACGACCTTCACCGAGATGCTTATTTAATGAAACGTATTTTATATTTAATTTAATATGTCAATGAATATAATCCATATGGGTTGCCTAGCAAATTTCAGTCCAGAGTATGTTTAATTAATAATTTAAAAAAATTATTTTTTTAAACATTTCACCGGTATGATTATTAGATAAATTCTATACCAATCGAAAGTATGAAGCCCATAGAATATGCAAACGTTAGGTTGCCTATTCTTTTCCGGTCACAACTATCGGGTTGCCAGGTATAAACAGGTAAATCTGTACTAGCATTTTGCAACGGTCTGTTTATTGAATGAAATTTAAATGAAATTAAAGATTATTTTATTCTGAACACGGTGGTATAGGGTTGCCTGCGAAAAATCAGTCCAGAATTGCGGTTGTCGAATTTTAAAAAGTAAAATATTGCTCCGAGTGAATGTGTGCGACTGAGAGGTTCCAACCAACCATCCCATGCGATAGAAGAGGACACAGCATAGCAGCTGTTTAAAGTCGGCCTGAAATTTGCTAGGCAACCCATATGGATTATATTCATTGACATATTAAATTAAATATAAAATACGTTTAATTAAATAAGCATCTCGGTGAAGGTCGTTTTATATCGGGATCTTATACTATAATATTAGTACTTGGTAGGGAATTAACTGCTGAATTGAGACTCTCATTAAAAGACATTTTAATTATTTAGTGTTTGGGCTTTAACCCTGTTGCTTCATTAATATATTTCCACATTAACCTTGGATTATTTTTATGTTTACTAATAATATTTGTATAATATTGTTTTCTTTGCATTTTAGTTATTTGGGTTACTTTGTTTCGTGCCGTTTTGTAGTTATCCCAAGCATCCTTAGTGTTGATTATTTTTGCACGT